>CM040127.1:307677456-308134075 GCA_022559845.1 Amorphophallus konjac
CATCTGAGACCTATTGGCGACCGAACTAAATTCGGTCGCCAATCGGTCGCTGATCCCCCCCTGCGACCCCCGCCCGCCCGAGCCCCTCCCCGCCCGAGCCCTCCCTCCCGCCCTCCACCCTCCCGACCGAACTAAATTCGGTCGCCAATCGGTCGCTGATCCCGTTATACTCCCCCCTGCGACCCCCGCCCGCCCGAGCCCCTCCCCGCCCGAGCCCTCCCTCCCGCCCTCCACCCTCCCGCCCGAGCCCCCTTTCCCCTGCGGCCCCCTCCCCCTGCGGCCCCCTCTCCGCCCTAGCCCCCCCTCCACCCTCCCGCCCGAGCCCCCGCCCGAGCCCCCTTCCCCTGCGGCCCCCTCCCCCTGCGGCCCCCTCTCCGCCCTAGCCCCCCTCCTCCGCCGGAGTCCCCCCTTCCCCTGCGGCCTCCCGCCCGAGCCCCCCTCCGCCGGAGCCCCCCCTCCCCCTGCGGCCTCCCGCCCGAGCCCCCCTCCTCCGCCCGAGCCCCCCTCCCCGTGCGGCCTCCCGCCCGAGGCCCCCTCCGCCGGAGCCCCCCTCCGCGCCGCTCGCCTCGCCGTCGTCGCCGCGCCGCTCGCCTCGCCGTCGCCGCTCGCCGTCGCCGTCGTCGCCGGCTTCCTCTCTCTCACACACAGGTACCTCTCTCTCTCTCTCTCTCTCTCTCTCTCTCTCTCTCCAACCCGCCGCGGCCCCCCCACAGGTACCCCTCTCTCTCTCTCTCTCTCTCTCTCTCTCTCTCTCTCTCCAACCCGCCGCTGCCCTCTCTCTCTCTCTCTCTCTCCAACCCGCCGCTGCCCCCCCCCAAGGTACCTCTCTCTCTCTCTCTCTCTCTCTCTCTCTCTCTCCAACCCGCCGCGGCCCCCCCCCCCACAGGTATCTCTCTCTCTCTCTCTCTCTCTCTCCAACCCGCCCCCCCACAGGTACCCCTCTCTCTCTCTCTCTCTCTCTCTCTCTTTCTCTCCAACCCGCCGCGGCCCCCCCCCCACAGGTACCTCTCTCTCTCTCTCTCTCTCTCTCTCTCCAACCCGCCCCCCCACAGGTACCCCTCTCTCTCTCTCTCTCTCTCTCTCTCTCTCTCTCTCTCTCCAACCCGCCGCGGCCCCCCCCACCCCAACCCCCTGCAGGGAATTTAATGTGAAAATTTTGTTTAGGCCATGCTAATTTTTTGTTTAGGGCATTTCATAGTCCATGTTATTGTTAATATGATAGAATATTATTTTGTGCACTTTTCAGGTGTTTGGGTGCTTTATATTGCCTTTATTAACAGTCATATGGACCTTCCATTTTTTGTAGTAAAATACCAGTGCATGTAAATAGTCATTTTTGTGTGTTAGCATGATAATATATTCACAAACATGTGTTGTATTTGGATTGGCCTCACCTCTCCTTTCCTAATGATTAGTGTAAGGTTTTTAAGGGTTTAGTGTTTAGTGTTTAAGGTTTAGGGTTTTAGATTTAGGTTTTAGGTACTAGATTTAGGTTTTACTCTTTTAAGGTTTAGGATTTTTAGGGTTTAAGGTGTTTAGGGCTTTTAGGGTTTAGGGTTTAGGATTTTAAGCTTTATGGTTTAGGGTTTGGGGCTTTAGGGTTAGGATTTAAGGGTTAGGTGTTAGGGTTTAGGAAGGGTTTCAGGGCTACAGGTTTTTGGACTTCGATTTTAAGTGTGGGTTTTTCGGTTTACGGTTGCTAGGCTTAGGGTTGAGGGGCTGTTTAGTGTTTAAGGTTTAAGGGCTTACGGTTTTAAGATTTAAAGTTTAAGGTTTGACAGTTTTGAGGTTTAGTAGTTTATGTATTAGGGGTGGGGTAAGGGGTTCAATGTGGGTTTAGGATTTTAGTGTTTTAAATTTTATGGTTTTTAATTATTTTAGGGTTTTACAGTTTAGGGGGTTATGAGTTTATTTTTTTATGTTTAGGGTTTAACATATAGGGTTAGGGTTTAAGGTTTAGGGTTATTTAGGGTTTAGGTTTTTGGGTTTAGGGTTAGTTGTTTGGTGTTTAGGTTTGTTTGCATTTTATATTTGGCATATGAGTTTAGGGTTTTGGATTTAGCATTTGGGGTTTTTGGTTTAGCGGTTAGGGGGGTGGATTACGGTTTTGAGAGTTTAGGCTTTAGGGGTTTTTGGTTTAGTGGGTCTAGTTTCTAAGGATTTTAGGTTTTAGGGTTTAGGGTTTTTCATGTTTTTAGGGTTTATAGTTATTACAATTTAGGATTTTTAGGGTTTAGGGTTTTTCGAGTTTTTATGGTTTATAGATATTATGGTTTCATATTTTTAAGGTTTAGGGTTTAGGGTTTAAGGTTTTCAAGATTTATGGTTTAATGTTTTGAGTTTAGGGTTTAATGTTTTTAAGGTTTAAGGTTCTTGGGGCTTTTAGGGTTTTACATATAGGTTTACATTTTTGGGTTTCTTTTATTTAGGGTTTGATGTTATTAGTGATTTTAGGGTTTATGATTTTAAATTTATGGTTTATGGTTTAGAGTTTATAGTATTAAGATTTTTGATTTTTAGGTTTAGGAGTTTTAGGGTTTAAGGTTTAGGATTTAGGGTTTTTCAGATTTAGTCTTTTATGTTTGTGGTTTTTAAGGATTTTAGAGTTTCTAGTTTTAGGGGTAACTCAAGATTTAGGGTTTTAAGGTTTAGGGTTTGGGATTTTTAGTTTGAGGGTTTGGGGTTTAGCAATCGGTGGTTTAGCAGTTTAGGAGTTTAAGGGATCGTAGTGGGGTTAGGGGTTAGGGGAGGGTTTAAGATTTATAATTTTTAAGGGTTTTATGGTTTTATGATTTAGGGGGTTCGGGGTCTGCAGTTTAGTGTTTTTAGGGGTTTTAGGGCTTACGTTTTTTTTTCTATAGGGTTTACAATTTTTACGGGTTTAGGGTTTAAGGTTTAGGGATTTGGGAATAGGTTTAGGTTTTAGGATTTTAGATTTAGGTTTGAGCAAATCGCTCAAAAGTGCAATTTGCAAATGCACTTGGTTTATAATCAAAGCCGTCGGGGTCCGGGGGTCCAGAATGTGAAATACTGATCCGATCGGCATTCCGATCATTCCAACACAACCTGGGAGGTAGACGTGACTTGTCAGAGCTGACGGATTCTAAATCGGACTACCGGTTTGAGCCCGACGCTCAAAAGTGCAATTTGCAAATGCACTTGGTTTATAATCAAAGCCGTCGGGGTCCGGGGGTCGAGAATGTGAAATACTGATCCGATCGGCATTCCGATCATTCCAACACGACCTGGGAGGTAGACGTGACTTGTCAGAGCTGACGGATTCTAAATCGGACATCCGGTTTGAGCCCGACGCTCAAAAGTGCAATTTGCAAATGCACTTGGTTTATAATCAAAGCCGTCGGGGTCCGGGGGTCCAGAATGTGAAATACTGATCCGATCGGCATTCCGATCATTCCAACACGACCTGGGAGGTAGACGTGACTTGTCAGAGCTGACGGATTCTAAATCGGACTACCGGTTTGAGCAAATCGCTCAAAAGTGCAATTTGCAAATGCACTTGGTTTATAATCAAAGCCGTCGGGGTCCGGGGGTCCAGAATGTGAAATACTGATCCGATCGGCATTCCGATCATTCCAACACAACCTGGGAGGTAGACGTGACTTGTCAGAGCTGACGGATTCTAAATCGGACATCCGGTTTGAGCCCGACGCTCAAAAGTGCAATTTGCAAATGCACTTGGTTTATAATCAAAGCCGTCGGGGTCCGGGGGTCCAGAATGTGAAATACTGATCCGATCGGCATTCCGATCATTCCAACACGACCTGGGAGGTAGACGTGACTTGTCAGAGCTGACGGATTCTAAATCGGACTACCGATTTGAGCAAAACGTTTAAAATTATCATTCGTCAATTTCACTTCAATGAAAAACATCTTGCTTTTAATTTTCAAGAATAATTGATTTCTTTATTAAAGAATTGATTTTAATTTTTTTAAATGATATACAGGATCATCCGTCGCGAGATGTTGGACGAGACGACGACCAGGATGACACATATGCGGAGGATTTGTGATTTCATTTTAGTTATTTGTATGTTGCCATTTTATTATGGATGTATGATTAATTTGTGTGTTTGTATGTGATGAATTTGAAATTTGTGGAGATTATGAGTTGTGTAGTTGATTTATATGTTTTTATGAAATTGTTATGTAACAGGTTATTTATTTTTATTAAATTGTTATGTAACATTTTTCTATGTTCATTAATTTGCTTGGTACTAACCAAATGTATTATTTATGACAGGTGTTGGAAACGACTGGGGTGTATTTTACTGCATCTTGAGGGTTCCACTTGTGAAACTTTGGCTGCTCTTAGTGGAGATGGAATTGCATTCTATGTCTTGTGGCCACATTATCCCCTTTGGATAACTTCTCATGTTGCCGTCTCCAACTGAATGAATTTTATTGCTTTCAGGTATTTTCCATGATTCCTGGTTTTAGCTCGGAGTTGATGCCGAAAGGTCGTGAACAGGAAAGCCAGGCAAAGATCAAGCGATACATGTACGTGATGGGTTCTATGACCAATGAAGGTACTCTCATGGTGTTTTCTTCTTCCATATTGTCCATTATACATGTGAATATCAATATACTCATTCTGCTGTTTATATTTGACATAGCTTTTATTTCAATCTTGGGCGTAAGACTGGATGATGATGATAGTGCTATGGTGTCATGGTGTGTACCCATCATGCATTGTGATCAATGTCCATATAAGTAAACTAGCAGAGTACAGCCCACTTCAAGTGTTTCTGGCAGTACATTATGATTATTCCACCATTTACCTGTGAATATGTATTTGATCCCGGGCGCATGAATTATTTCTCTCCACTGTTTCATGCAAGCTTTGTAAATGGGGAAGGAGATCATGAGCTCATTAACCTGAGGTGGGAATTGCTTTTGGATGAAGTATGATCATTACATCGACCGTAGTCTTGAAGTCGGGAGTGTTTAACCTTTCCAAGTCTCTCATAATCCAACAGTCATTTACCTTTCCACTTATTTGATCCACAATCCCATTAAATTTGAGGAAGTGATCCTTGTTATGACACGACCACTCCGACGGACAGAGTGACCTCTCAAGATCTCGATCCGCACAACAAGAAGGGAGGAAGAAGAAGGAACAATCACACAAGATAGGAACACATATTTACGTGGTTCGGAGGTTACCCCCTACGTCCACGGGCGACGGCGACAGTGGAACTTCACTAGATGTGGAGAAATATACAAAGAAGTCAGCACCCCAACTTGGAGGAACAAATCCTCTCACAAGAAACTCTCTCAAGCTATCCCCCCAAGACCTCTTTTAGATCTTCTCTCTAAGAAGCTCACTCGGGCTCTCACTTGGGGGCGGGTTTCATTTTTCATCGAATTAGAAAATTATTTGGGACTATTTTATTTTTCTTGGTCCAGTTCAAAAAATTAGCACACCGCCTAATTACTTAGTCCATCGGCTAGTGTGTGCAATTTGATTTTTCACCCTTTATCTTGGTGCATGTTCTATGTTGTTGGTTTTTCTTTCACATTTATTTGGGAACATGTGCAAACTTTGAAAACTCTAAATATCATCTTACAAAATATAAGAATTTAGATTGAGGAGGGGAAAATATCATTTTCTTAACTCTAAATATCATCTTACACCTATCCTCTGGATATTAGAATCAACAGGCAGACTGTTCTGCAGGATTTTCCATAGGTGTATAGAGATTTTGGTTAGAACTGAAAGTGAAAAGATATGTATAAATTCTATTCACTTGAGTGGGGGAGGATACAGATCTATAAATATTCATAAAGCTAGAATAATATAAGGAAAGTAACATGTAGACATGAATAAAATATGCCAATTTAGGTGAAAAGATCTCCCCAAAGTCTGGTAACTGTCATGGCAGGAAGCCAGGAACAGCACCTCTAAGCAAAGGAAGGGCAGTTCATACAAAGGAGCATAGGTCATAAGTTACCGGTCGGATGGCCGTGCCGGTCATTCCAATACGACCGGGGAGATGAAAGTGACTTGTCAGAACTGACGGAATCCAAATCGGATGCCCGGTTTGAGCTCGGCGCTCAAACTTCATTTTTAAAATACACTTATTTCAAATGAACTGTTAGGACGGGTCCGGGGGTCTAAAATCTGAAATACCGGTCGGATGGCCGTGCCGGTCATTCCAATACGACCGGGGAGATGAAAGTGACTTGTCAGAACTGACGGAATCCAAATCGGATGCCCGGTTTGAGCTCGGCGCTCAAACTTCATTTTTAAAATACACTTAGTTCAAATGAACTGTTAGGACGGGGCATTTGGTTCTAAAATCTGAAATACCGGTCGGATGGCCGTGCCGATCATTCCAATACGACCGGGGAGATGAAAGTGACTTGTCAGAACTGACGGAATCCAAATCGGATGCCCGGTTTGAGCTCGGCGCTCAAACTTCATTTTTAAAATACACTTAGTTCAAATGAACTGTTAGGACGGGTCCGGGGGTCTAAAATTCGAAATACCGGTCGGATGGCCGTGCCGATCATTCCAATACGACCGGGGAGATGAAAGTGACTTGTCAGAACTGACGGAATCCAAATCGGATGCCCGGTTTGAGCTCGGCGCTCAAACTTCATTTTTAAAATACACTTAGTTCAAATGAACTGTTAGGACGGGGCATTTGGTTCTAAAATCTGAAATACCGGTCGGATGGCCGTGCCGATCATTCCAATACGACCGGGGAGATGAAAGTGACTTGTCAGAACTGACGGAATCCAAATCGGATGCCCGGTTTGAGCTCGGCGCTCAAACTTCATTTTTAAAATACACTTAGTTCAAATGAACTGTTAGGACGGGTCCGGGGGTCTAAAATTCGAAATACCGGTCGGATGGCCGTGCCGATCATTCCAATACGACCGGGGAGATGAAAGTGACTTGTCAGAACTGACGGAATCCAAATCGGATGCCCGGTTTGAGCTCGGCGCTCAAACTTCATTTTTAAAATACAAGATGAAATTTGAACTTATATTGTGTGTGTGTATTTATATATATGAAAATGAGCTGGCTTAAACTATTGGCATACTCTTGTTAATGCTTGATTTCTTTATTAAGTCTTGTTAATGCTTGATTTCTTTATTAAGGATTTGATTATAATTTTTTTAAATGATATACAGGATCATCCGTCGCGAGATGTTGGACGAGACGACGACCAGGATGATGTTGGACGAGACGACGACCAGGATGAGACATATGTGGATGTATGATTAATTTGTGATTTTATTTTAATTGTGTGTAATTTGAGGTTCGTGGAGATTGTGATCCGTGTAGTTGATTTATTATTGTTTTATGAAATTGTTATTTATCAGGTGCTTGTATGTGATGAATTTGAGATTTGTCGATATTGTTGTCTGTGTAGTTGATTTTATATTTATGTTATGAATTTGTTATTTATCAGGTAATTTATTTATCAGTTTAAATAAATTTTTAAAAAAAAAATAATGCAAAATTAGCGACCGCATGGAGACTGAATTGCGACCGAATAGCGACTATAAATTATATTTCTTTTATTAAATAATTATACTTGGCGACCGACTAGCGACCGAATTGAGACCGAATAAATCCAATAGGTTAATTTTATTTTTAAAAATACAACATAATTAGAGACCGAATAGCGACCGAATTGAGACCGGCTTAATTAGCGACCGATCAGGCGACCGATTATAATCGGTCTCTGGTAACGACTGATACTGCGACCGAATTATGTCGGTCGCTATATAGCGACTAGTATATAGCGACCGACATGTTCGGTCGCTAGATAGTCTCTGTTCGGTCGCAATGCAGATTTGCGACCGATCTACGACTGAATAGCGACCGCTAGGTCGGTCGCTATCCGCGATTTTTCTTGTAGTGGCGGCTCGATTTCATTCAGGCAGTGCATCCACAGTTCACGTCCGAACCGGGCACGACTTGCTAGAACCCACGGCTGGTCGGCATCGACCATGTCTGAGTAGGGTCTCCAGTTTACCATCGCTGCAGGGAACTCCTGTAGCTCTCGCCTCAGCACCATCAGTTGGTAGGTTAGGGGTGCCGCACTCATGATGGGTTCCCACCGCCTGGCTAGCGGCACCATCGCAGGTCGCCAATGTCGAGCTCTCCCCATGGGGAGGTAATAATAGCTCCATAACTGCTCGGCGCAGGTCATCAGTACCATGCAAAAACACAAAAAAAAAAAAATATACAAAACAAGCAAAACCAAAAAAATACCTGGATGAATGGTGTGAAGCCACTCACAGTCATCTCACGATCCGTTTCTTGGAATAGGCCTGCAAACAAGTGTGCCAGCATGGCGGCTCCCCAGGCATAATACCCTACTCTTTCAAGGTCTGACAGCAGCTCCAGGAAGCAACATTGGATACCATCCCCTTTCGAGCTCAGTACCAATCTCCCCAAAAGGAAGAGGAGAAATCTCCTCAAATCTATGTTACATCTTTCCCAGTTGCCGAAATCTGTGCAATACACGGCGCGGCATCCTATTTCTATCCTTTCCATGAACTCTTCTGAGGATTCATCATCCCGCCGACGAGTGTCGGTGAGCCCTAATGCATCCATGAGGGACGCCCTAGCTACCGACCTATTTTTCCGACCATCCAGGTCCAGACCCAGTAACTTCTGGGCACCTTCTCTGTAGTCCGCGTAAGTGACTCCGGTCACTGCCTCGCCCTCTACCTTCAGGCTTGTGATCCGGACCACATCCTCCAAGCTGGGCACCATGTGCCCCCAGGGCATCAGGAATGCCCGGCTCACTGGGTCCCATCTCTCACACAAAGCTTGGATCAGAACCAGGTCGGGCTTGATCGGCTCGATCCGAAGAAAGGTACCAAATCCCATCACGTCTAGCCTCGCCTTCTGAATATCTGGGAGGCCCCTGTACGCCGCTACTACCAACTCCCACAAGATTTGTGATTTCATCACAACCTACACATACAAGGAATGGGGGTGAGGTTTGGTCACAAGAAAGGAAGAAAAAATGAGAAAAGGGCAAGAAAACTTGGCTTACGAGTTGTGATTGGGCCCTTTCGCTGAAGTGCCCTTCAAGGTCTGAAAGCCTTCTGGAACTACTACCACTGGACCTGCTTCTCTTCGAGGAATGGGAAGATTCGCCCTCCATCCAACTCTCGGAATTTTGAACTCCTCTTCTCCCGTAAGAACTTGTGCTCCTCGAGTTAGCTCTCGATATACCTGGGAGGATAAAAGGGACAAGAATTTATAGAAATGGAAGGAGTGCGGGCCAAGATTACCTCCATCACCTGTCGATGATAGCCCTCGCCATAAGACACCGGCCAAGCGACCCCATGTGTCGCTTCACCGCTCACACAGGGTGATTGACTGGACGAAGAATAGGACGAATAGCCCCTATGTTGTCTAGGGATACCCTATCATGTTTTGGAGGACGCACGCAAAATTTGGCACAACATCCGGGAAAAGGAACTAGGGCCGTCAGTATTGACTTCGACGGCAGATTCCCGTGGAAAATGGTCACAATAAGACGTGATTCTCCGCTCGAGGCGGAGTCTCGACAGATCCGTCACATGGGAACAGTGCAGAGGAGAAGAAGTGTAGGGAAGAAGGAACGCACAAGAGGACAAACAAGCATCAGAAAATCAAATCACTCCATTCATAATTTTACGTAAGCTGTCAAAAACATCATAAACATAAAGAGGTGACGGGTCCACTAGCCCGCCAATCCTCACCATCACTCGTCTCTCTGGGCACTCTCCTCCTCTCCCCCGAGGTGAGGGTCCCTCAGAAGCCTCCAGGATCCCCGTGCAGTAGCACCTGCCTCGCCTCTGGGCGCCTGCTCCGCAGCAGTGACTCGCTGCTCCTCCCCTGGCGTGGCGAAGAAGCCACTGGCGGCAAAGCGTCCGGACTGGCGGAGTCGCTCCCCGAACTCTCGCGCTCTCTCGTAGCGCGTCTCCATCCCTCCTAGCCTCTGCACGACGGCCTGAACGCCCAGCTGGAGCTCCCTCACTTGGGCCTCCAAGGCCCTCCTCTCGGTCAGATCCCGCTGTCGCTCGGACCTTCTCTCGGCCTTCTCTCTCTCTACCTCTCTCCTCATCATCTGCAGAAGAACCCTTAACTCCAGGATGTCTGGAGAAGGTCTCTCCTCACCACGGTGCCGCAGCTCCGCTACAGTCGCCACCCAGGCGTCACGCTCCTCTTCCGCCCGGGTCGCACGGGCCACCGCACCGGCAAGTTGCTCCCGGAGGGAAGCAATCTCGAGAAAAGGGGCCGAGGAGCTAGAAGATCCGCCAGCCGCTCCCACCGTCGCTGTCTGCTGGGCACGCTGGAACAAAATAAACAACGGCCGTCAGTGAAACTCCGAAATCTGAAGTTAAAAGGGCGGCACGTAACTTACCAGGAGCGACAGCTCATGTTGAGCGACGGCCAGTTGCCGCCTAGTCTCTGACAGCTGGGCGCGCGAGCCGCCGATGCCACGCGTGTCCCCAGCTTGGGGAAGCCCCGCGTAACTCTCTCTCTGCCGCCGCAGGAAGTCGGCACTGTCCTGCACCAGTACACCCCCTTGCTGTCCAGGGAGACGTACGGGCCAGTCCTCGAGCCTCGCCTTGCCGCGACTCTCCTTCCTGACGCGGCTCGGCTCGTCCGCACTCGCCCACTCATCGGCCAGGCCCAGGGTCCTTGCCATGTCCTGCACCAAGAAAGGGGTCCCATATCAGTCAAAAGGAACGCGTCCCCTGTCTAGGACGCGTCCATCATTTGAGTGCAACACTCGCCGAACCCTTTTCTCCTCGCCCGACTCGCTTCAAAACCCAAAATGAATTAAAAGAGGAAGAGATCGGAGGACCTACCGGACCGTATTCACCTCCTCCCACGCCAGCGGGCCCCTCGGGTCCCTCGGGGGCCCGAAGCGGCCCTTCCTCCTCCATGGACGCCGTTCCGTGATCGGGCGCGTCCCTCCTTGGGCGAGGAGTTCCTCGTCCCTCTCCACCTTCACTACGGTCGGGCCCACCAAACTCCATCGATCAAAAGAGGAGGAAGACGAAAAAGGGGCAAGCGCGTTTCGGCGGAAGGCGGGCTCGTTTGCGGATGAGGCACGGGAGAAGAAGGACCACCCGTCGCTTTAAATTTAAAATCAAGGATTAAGACGCGTCCTCGCGCCTGGACGCGCCCAAAAGGGGGGAAAGGAAACAAAATCCCCCCGTGCAAAACTTAGTTCCCCGCTGTTCAGGGCAAGGTCTCGCGAAGCACGCCTTAAAGGACAACTCAGTAAGTGTGGGAGAGAGAAAAGTACACACAACAAAAAAAAGCCATTTCCATTTCATATAATAGCCGAAAGTACATCATACAGTGAGAAGGGTGACGTACAAGCAACTCTCTAACTCTCACCGTCACCCTCCTGGTCATCTCCTTCCTCCCTCCTCTGACGGAGATCCCTAGGGGGCCTCCGCGACCTCTGTGAACCCTGAGAAGCAGTGCTCGCCTCGCCCTGCGGTGGCACTCCAGCCTCGAAGGCGCGACGACGCTCCTCGGCCGAAGAAACCAGGTAGCTGCCCATGGAAAAAGAACCAGACTGACGAAGTCGCGCCCCGCGTTCCTTCGCCCTCTGGTACCGCTCCTCGCTCTCCCGAAGCCTCCCCTCCGCCGTGCCAAGACTCAATCGGAGCTCCAGCAGCTGGGCCTCTAGAGCCCTCCTCTCGGTCTGATCCCGCTGTCGCTCCTCCCTCTCTCTCTCTCTATCCCTCTCCCTCTCTCTCTCCACGCTCTCCCTATCCCTCTCCCTCTCCTCTCTCTCCCTCATCGCCTCTCTCCTCGACAGCTCGAGGGCGATCCGCAGATCCACTACGTCGCGAGGAAGCTCCTCAGCCTCCCGTCGCCGCTCCTCCTCCAGCTCCGCAATCCGGACGTCACGCTCTGCCACCCGGGCATCGCGCTCCTGCTCAGCACGAACAGCACGCGCCAGGGCCTCTCGGATCTCGGCCACCTGTCAAGACACGCATGCACCGTAAGAGAACAGTGATAGAAGGAAAGTAGCTGGAAAAGGGTCGCGGCCAAGCAAGCACTCACTCGAGCCTCACGGTCACGCTCGGCCTCCTCAGCCCGAGCCACCGCGTACGCCAGCTGCTCCTGGAGGGCAGAAACCTCCGGAGGAGGGCCCCGCGAACTGGAACCCGCTCCACCAGCCATCGCGGCTGCCGCTGTCTGGTGGGCCCGCTGAAACACGGGGCAAACGTCAGTCAAAGGCTAAGCATCAAAAATCCAGGTCACAAAAAATGCATTGCATAAACTCACCAGGATCTCCAACTCCTGTCGGATGGCCACCAACTGTCGCCTGGCGTCCGCCAACTGGGCCCGCAGGTCGGCGATCATGGTATCACGAGCATCCTGCATTACACATAAGTTAGTATCCCATGCATACATATAGAAAGTGGAGCAGTTTCATTTCACTTACCCCTGCCATACCACCCAAGGAGAGGCGGTCCCCGTACGTAGCTCGGTACCGTCTCATGTAGTCTGTGCTATCCTGTACGTGGGACACTACTGGGACCCCGCCCTGCTGCCAGTCCTGGTACTGTGCTGGGAAGCGCGTACGCCAGTCCACGATCTTCGCCTTCCCCTTGGTCTTCCGCCCAATGCGAGCCGGCGCATCTACGTCTACCCACTCCTGGGCCAGCCCCAACGTCCTCATGACCAGTCTAAGCCGCAGCGGCTCAATCTCGTTCAGGCAATGGACCCACACGTCCCGCCTGAAGCGAGGAAGACCCGCTACAACCCAGGGCTGGCCAGCATCGCCCATGCCCAGGTAGGGCCTCCACACCACCTGCATCACCATACATACATCATGTTAGTTACCATTCAGTCACATGCATAAACACAAAAAAATCATACGCATCATACCATGGCCTCGGGATACTCGCTCAGCTCCCGACGAAGTGATGCCAGCTGGTAGCCGTGGGGTGCTGCAACCACGACCGGCCTCCACTGCCGCGCCAGAGGCACGGCCCTCCTGTTCCCATGCCTAGCCCTCCCCATCGGGAAATAGTAATAGCTCCACACCTGCATCCATCATACATCATTAGTACAATAATTACATATTTAACTGTGGGAATGCATAAATAAAATGTTTACCTGGAGGAAAGGTGCGAAGCCGCTGACTGTCGTCTCCTTCTCCGAAGTCTGGGAGAGATCGGCAATCAGATGGGCAAGCAGAGCCGCTCCCCACGCATAGTGCCCCACTCTGTCCAGATCCGCCAAGAGCCCGAGGAAACGGCAGTGGATGCCATCCCCCTTCGTCCCCAGCAGAAGGCGGCCCAGGAAGAAGAAAAGAAACCTCCGAAGGTCTAGATCCACCAGCTCCCTCTCGCTCGGATCCTGGGTGAAAGCTGCACGAGCATCCCCCTCCAGTCGAGCCAAGAACTCCGCTCCAGTCTCGCTAACCCGCTGACGCGGGTCGACGAATCCGAGCGCCTCCATGATCTCCACTCGGCCGACTACCCTGCTGTCTCTATCAGTCACGCTCGTCTCTAACCACAGCAGGTCGAGGGCACTCTCTCGGTAGTCGGGGTAGGTGACCCCGCTGACTGCCTCTCCGTCAACTCGTAGCCCGGTGATCCGAGCCACGTCCTCCAGTGACGGCACCATGTGCCCCCAGGGCATCAGAAATGCCCGGCTCGGTGCGTGCCACCGCTCCCTCAGTGCCTGGATAAGAGGAAGGTCGAGCCGGAAGGGCTCGATCCTAAGGAAAGCTCCAAAGCCCATGGCGTCCACACGCGCCCTCTGAAAATCCGGCAGCCCACGGTATGCTGCCACCACCAAGGACCAGCTGATCCGGCCCTTCATCACGCCCTGCAAACCACAAAACCAACAAAGAACACATCAGCATCATGAACAGTAATAAACAATAACACTGTATATATATACTACCTATTCTCTTTATTTTATTTTTACTTTTAAAAATAAAAAAAATATATAAAAAAAATAAAAAAAATAAAAATTTTTTTTTATTTTCTTGTGGAGGCGTCCAATGCCCTGGACGCCTCCTCCCAAATTCCTTTTTTTTTATTTTAGGAAAAACCCAAAAATGGCCAAAACAAAAATTATTAATAATATATATATATTTATGGAGGCGTCCAAGGCCCAGGACGCCTCCTTATTTTTAATATTATTTTATTTCATTTCATTATTTATGAAAATTAATAAATAAATAAAAAAGGAAAAAGAAAACATGGAGGCGTCCAGGTCCCTGGACGCCTCCTTCTCTCACTACCCGCCTCTCTCTCACAACCTCTCGTACACCCGTTTTAGCCTATTGAACCACAGAGTGAGGATTCCGAGGTACTTACCGGGTCGTGATCATCCTCTCCCGCGTCATCAGCATCCGCAGCAGCCTCCGCGGCCAGGAGAGGCACCTCCATCCCCTCCTCCGCAGCAATCTCCTCTGCTGCAGCCTCCTCGGCATCATCCCTCAACCTCCTCGCACGACGAGCCAGTCGTTTTCGCTTCCCTGGAACCTGGCTCGATCCTCCTCGCTCCATGGGGACTAAGAATAGGTCGTCTGGGTGACTGGGTCGTCAGATTGAACAGTAAATGAGCAAAAGGGGGGGGGCAGCCCTTATAAATAGGAGTTACCTTCTTTGGGGCGTCCAGGCGCCTGGACGCCCCCATAATTTTTATTTTTTTTCAAAATTCAAAAAAATTTTGGGGCGTCCATGCGCCTGGACGCCCCCAAAACAAAAAAATCAAATAAAATATAAAAATAAAATTTGGAGCGTCCGGGACACTGGACGCTCCCAAAACAAAAAACAAAATAAAAATAAAATAAAAATTAGGGGCGTCCAGACCCCTGGACGCCCCCATAATAAAAAATTTTTTTCAAAAAAAAAAATATTTATATATAATAAAAGTAAAAAAAGATAAGAATATGTATATAATCCAAACAAAATAAAAAACACAAAGAAAAATAAAAACCATAAAAAAGATAATAATTAAGGGGACGGGGGTCCGAAACATCCAAATGCCAAATTTTATTCCATCAGAAAAGCAGAGTGAACTACATCAGGGGCTTAGGCGCTTTAGGCCTTAACTTCCCCAGTTCGGTTACATAAGCCCTCCACGGCTCGCATTCTTCCACCACGTGCGCTAACGCCTTTCCCGCAACACTTGTCTTCCAGGGAGCTTTAATGGCCTTCGCTTCTTTCGCATCCGCTTCAGTGCCCAATTCCCTTTTCTTCAAAGGAACAATGTCAGTCGGTGGCGGGAACGAATGGCGTGGGATGCCAATCTGGAGGCAGCACCGATGCGCGTTGTAAAGAACAAACTCGGTCGCGCCGATCAGTTGAAGATCAACTTCGGGAGAAGGCCTCATGAGAAGATCAAGCGAAAGCAAACATGCCGGTGCGCAAGTGAAGAAGCCTTGTGTCACGGTGCGGAAGTGAGACCGCCAGTCTTCGCGTTTCTTCAGCCACGGAACGCGGTTCACTACAGTACCACCAAAGCCTAACACGTCGGCTATGTGGTGAAGCGGGCTTTGTTGGAAGAGCTTCGAAGCGGTTGGCATTCCCCCGCGGTGGTCGAATTTGAAATGCAAATCCAGCCAGCAATTCAAGACAAGTGCACAACCAAATGGAGGCTTACCCATGCTCGAGGCGGTAAGGCCGCTGTAAAGATAGGCAACGACGGCGGGTCCCACCCTCTTTCCACGCCAGATCCCGCAGATAGCACCCAGTTGGTCTTCCTCCACCATGTTGTCGGTATAAGGGAACAAGAGAGCACCCGCCAGACAAATGGTGAACCCCTTCATGATTCCCTCCAAATAGTCATCGTCTGGTGACCCTCTCAGGGCGTTCATGACCCACTCCGCAAGCTTTTGGAGATCGATCCCCTTCTGAGTACGGACCTTTCTAGCTGCGTCGGGCGGCATGAAGCTTCCAAGGACGCTTTCAGAAGTACCCCGTGTCAGCATCCGCATAGCCTTCACCTTCCCGTCGCTCTTGAATTTCTTCAAACCAAGCAGAAGTTCCACCTCCTCGAGGAGGATGGTCACCTCGAAGGTCGGGAAGATAAAAGTGTGGGTCTGGGGATGCCAGACCTCCACTAGCGCGCCCATAGCCGCCCAGTCCATACGAATCTTCTCGTAATGCTTGGCGTGAATAAGGAGCCCCTGCAGATGCCACTTCGAGAGTATGGCCCTCATGCCAATGGAGATATTGGAAGTCAGCTTTGAAAGCCATGGCAGCTTGGAAAACTTCCTCGGGCCTGGGAAGAGTGGATATGGCTGGAAAAAAGAAGAAATGAAGGAAGTAAGAAGAAGGTTCACATGCAGAAATTTGAAAAGAGTCAGCCTACCATATGCGACATGATCGTCCCACTCAGATGACCCTCGAGGTCGGAAAGTCGCCTAATCTCGCTGCTAGGCTTGCTCCTCTTCATAACACGGGAAGACTCTCCTTCCATCCTGAAGATCTCTAGATTCTCCTCTCCTTCCTCTCCTGAGCTTCCAAAACCCACCTTGGTGCATTTGAATGAACTAGCCTAAGGGGAGTTCTTATAGGAAGGGAAGGGTGCTACAGGACAGAACATGTCACATCAGTGGTCATTGTCAAGATTTTGTCTGGATCTCCTTTGAACTGTGGTGCGATTCTGCTACCTTTTGATGTTGTTAACCTTTGCTAATCTGTGCAGGTTTTACTAACGGACGTCTTTGTCCTATCTCCTGTCCCACCTTTCATTGGTTGGTCCCACCATGTCATGCATCATAGTATATGATACCTACGCTACTAGAACATGCCAAGGACCTTGCGGCCCGAACGAATCTGGGATTTGAGTTCCCCTTCAACAAAAACGGTGATGATCCCGGAAGAGTTTGGGTTATACGGATAGGCCGTTAATTTGTGGTAGCATGGGGACGACGGTTCCATTCAGTGAGTTGGTACGCGGATAAACGGGCCCCAGCCCAGTATCAGCTCACCGGGTCGGTATCCTGACCCGTTCTTCACAAGTTAACAATATTATCCTTGGCTATTTTCTATTTTAGTTTGTTTTGAATTTTTCTTTAAACCCAGCATGCATTCATATAGGACTTTGATTTATTGCGGAAGATCATTCAAGTGATTCGATTGTGAAAGCCGTTGTGTTTCAATTCCCACAAATATGAGATATTCCACTCCGAATGAAATACCGAGTTTCCTAGAGACGGCCCCGACGCTGCTCTTCCAAAGGAGACCCTTGTTTGGACAGACCCTCAGATATTCCTTTACCTTTTTTTTGACCCACCTTGGCCGCAGCACTTCCACATTGGCTGGTAAACGCTCCCCAAAGGTGAAACCTCCGGTTTATGACCCAGGTACTTCCACACCGAGAAGTTGGTCCCTTTTTGTTTCGTGCCTGAGCGCACATCTCACCCTCCCTTATTTGATCTCCGTCCAAGCAATCGTCAATATTTGAAAGACCTTCTTCAAGGTCGTCTCATTGAAACTCCAGGAAAGATTCCAAACAGTAACGTCAAAAGCGTGTCTCATCACACCTTGGCATCAACTTATCAGTCCGCTCCCACTTCATTCCACTCCACTTCGATACCATTCCACTACGTGTCGCTCCCTTGCAAAGCAGACGCCAAGGCGGGGCAGCTGTAGACACGCCATTCTTGACGTCTCTTGAGAAAGTCTCATATTACTATACAACGCCCCGCAACGGCTTACGCATTTTGAATCACTCGAGTGCTTCCTTTTCTTGGATCTTCTTCTGCCTTTTTCGGCAACCGGAATCGTTTCGTCACGGCATTCGGACGGCATCAACACCCGTCGGACGCATCAGAAGGTTCCGGAACCCAGAAGGTTCTGCCGGGCGGCCGCCGTTTGAGGACCCGGGTCGATTTTAATGGGGGCGTCCAGGCCCCTGGACGCCCCCATATTTTTAATTTCTTTTTATTTATTTATTTTCTCAGGGCCCTAAACAAAATAAAAAATATATATATTGATGGAGGCGTCCAGGCCTCTGGACGCCTCCAAAAAAAAAAATAATAATAATAAAAATCTTTTTGGCATATAAAACACAAAAAAAATAAAATAAAAAAATACATATTAATGGAGGCGTCCAGGCCCCTGGACGCCTCCATAAAAAACAAATATAAAAATTCAAAATGCCAGCCCTGGCATAAAAGACAAAAGAAAAATAAAAAAAAATAATAAACTTTTGGAGGCGTCCAGGCCCCTGGACGCCTCCATCAACTCACTCACGGGCGCCGGCCACCGAACGACGGTTTGTCGTGTGTGAAAAAAGCCAAATTTAGAGACGTCCAGCTGACTGGACGCGCCCATTTCTGAATCACGAGGCGCCGCTCACAAAACCACGCGTTGTGCTAAACCGCGTGCGGCCGTCGTCGGTTTTCGGTGGACCTGTTAGAGGCGTCCGGGACCCTGGACGCCCCCATAAAAGTATTCTAAAAAAATTAATAAAAATAGAATAAAATATTATTTCGGCCCTGATGGAGGTGTCCAGGGTCCTGGACGCCTCCACCTTCCGGAACTCTATAAATAGAGGCCCACTCCCTCAGTTCTAGGGGAGCTAAGCAGTGATCCGATAGGCTGCCGGAGCCCAGAGGCTACGGAGTCATTTTTCTAACCCGTGGGTTCTTTTGTAGGTGGAGGTTCTGCCGGCTTCTCGGGTGCTCACGCTCGCGAGAGGAAGGTCGTCTTCATCCACCGCGCTTCCACGTCGTCCCCACGCTGCCGGAGCTCCGCCGGATTTCACCCTCGGCTCATCCAATAAGCCTTTTCTTCCCCTTTTTCTCCATAGTCCTTTACATTCATCATATTGCATCAGCTATCCCCCTTCACAAGGGGGCCTCTTCTCTTATACTTCTTACATCCATCATCTCATTTTCCTCCTACTCGAGTCCGAGAGGGGTTTAAAAGATAACACCAACCAGGTGTGTGTCTTGCCATCATTTCGTTATTTTTATCGCAAGGATTCGAATACTACACCTCCATCTTTCTAATCCACTTGTCATTTATTTGTCGTTGTCTTGCAAGGGTATCCGAGGAAAGCCCTCTCCGTCGGCCGGCCGGAAGGAGAGGAAGAAGCAACCCGCCATCTCCCGCTCTTGAGGTAGGCGCGATCACCTTCTTATTTTGGGGTCTTTTGGCCCCTGGCGATCACATCTTATCATCGAGGCCGCGGCGAGTCACTTCCCCAATGGCCGTTTAAATTTCTGTTTCCTATATTCTCTTATATATTTTGTTATATATTCTGCTTATATCATCGAGGCCGCGGCGAGTCACTTCCCCAATGGCCGTTTAATTTTCTATTCCTATAATCTCTTTATGCTTTGTTATATTCTGCTTATATCATCGAGGCCGCGGCGAGTCACATCCCCAATGGCCGTTTAAATTTCCGTTCTTATATTCTCTTTATATTCTGTTATATTCTGCTCATATCATCGAGGCCGCGGCGAGTCACTTCCCCAATGGCCGTTTAAATTTCTGTTCTCATATTTTCTCTATATTCTGTTATATTCTGTTCATATTCTCGAGGCCGCGGCGAGTAACTTCCCCAATGGCCGTTTCAATTCTTGTTATTTAATTTTTGCATCATTCCCGTCCCCCCGAGGTCGCGGCGAGTCACTTCCCGCTATGGCCGTTTAATCCCCATATTTTGCTATATCATACTTGTCCCGCTCGCCCCGCCGGAGCAATCTCCCGTGGTGGCCCCTTCTCTCTTTCCTCTCATCTCTGTGTTGCAGCAAACAAAACAAACAAAAAAGAAGGAGCCCGCGCGCTCTCCGCTTCTTCCTCTTCCCCGCTCTACTCCGAACCGCGTGACGTCGCTCACACCACGTCAGGCGGTTCACCTGCGGTGCGGTGTAAGACGTCAGGGGACGCTACCGACTGTGCTTCTAGTGGGCGGTACTCCTGTCGAGTACGGAGTGACAGACTGTCAGTTTTTGTGGCTTTGACCTTCGGGTTTTCGGTCGTGTCGACCGTTGAGTCCTTCGGCTGTTTTGCCGTGGCGCGAGTGTTGGTCTTCGCGTCGTAAGGCTAGTGCTAGTGGCTTTACCGAGGTGGCGTCTTGTTGTGCAGTACCCGCGATCGGATGGTCGGGGTTGCACCTTGGACAGCGTGTCCAGGTTGGCTGTCCGGGGGACAGGCCTCTACGGCGTGGTTGCCGTGCGTTTTTACTTCGGTAGGTGGTACTAGCGTGGTTTGGTAGCTTCGTCTGCGTGACCGAGGTGTACCTTCCGGTACAGTAGGAGTAGCTGTAGTGCCGAGTTTTTGACCGGCCACCGGTTTGCTGTTCCTGCTGTAGTGTAATTCTCCTTTCCGCTACCGCCGTTGTTTCCGGTTGGGGTTCCGCGGGATCCCTGCTGAGTCTCTGTTTTGGAGACTCATTCCCTACTTTTCAGGTGTAGCAGTTCTTCCTCGAGGTTCGAGGGTGCGGAGCGGAGGTTCTCAGTTGCCAGCTTGCCGGGCCGAGTGTTCACTTGGCATGTGGTACGCTTTACTGCTTTAGACTGTACTTTCTGTTGGACTGGACTCTGTTGTAGTTGTTTATTTATTTCTGTTAATTGTTGAATCGTCCTGCTTTATTTCCTATTTCTTTGTGCCTCCACACTCCTTTTAGCCCTTCCGAGCCCTCCCGGCTCGTGGGCGGCAGTGCGAGTCTCGGGTTATCGGGCCTTCCCGGTAATCGGATTCTCTGGTCGTCACAGCCCAGATGACCAGTCTCTTCGGGGCTTCTTCACTCGGTGCCGCTATTGATGCTGGGCCGTGCAGGATATCTATGTCTGTAATTTTTGGTGTCCACAAATGCCCCCCACGCACGGGTAGCGCAGGCGAAGGATGAGTCGAGCGGTGCCCGTGGGTGTATTCATCTCTTTTCTCTTCGTCGATGCCGACGGGGTGTTGTATGCTGGCATAGCGTGCTGGTCTCTTTGTCTCTTCATCATCAGTGCTGACAATGCGCGAGGAGCTGCCGTAGCATGTTGGTTTCTTCTTCTCTCTCCATTGACACCGACAGGGCGTCGGGAGCTGCCATGGTTTGTTTGTCTTTTCTTCTCTTTGTCCGTGTCGACAGGGTGCCGGGCGCTGATACGGTATGTTTGTCTCTTTTTCTATTCGTCAGTGCCGACAGGATGTCGGGAGCTGACATGGCTTGTTATCTCTTGGTCTCTTCATCAGTTCAGACAGAGTGCCGGGCGCTGACATGGTTTGTTGGTCTCTTTGCCTCTTCGCCAGTGCCGATGGGGTCTCGGGAACTGACCTGGTCTCTTGGTCTCTTTATCTCTTCGTCAGTGCCGACAGGGTGTCGGGAACTGACTTGGTGCCGACAGGGTGTCGGGAACTGACTTGGTCTCCTCTTCTCCTTGTCAGTGCCGACGGGACGTCGGGAGCTGACATGGTTTGTTTGTCTTTTATTCTCTTCGTCAGTGTTTGTGTGTTGGTCTTTTCTTCTCTTCGTCAGCGTCGACGGGGTGTCGGGAGCTGACCTGGTTTGTTGATCTCTTTGTCTCTTCATCAGTGTTGGCGGGGCGCCAGGCGTTGAAATAGTATGTTGGTCTCTTCATCAGTGCCGACGGGGTGCCGAGAACTGAAGCAGTATGTTGGTCTCTTTGTCTCTTCGTCAGCGCCGACAGGGTGTCGGGAGCTGACTTGGTTTGTTGTCTCTTAGTCTCTTCGTCAGTGCCGACAGGGTGTCGGGAGCTGACTTGGTTTGTTGTCTCCTGGTCTCTTCGTCAGTGCCGGCAAGGTGTCGGGAGCTGACCTGGTTTGTTGTCTCTTGGTCTCTTCGTCAGCGCCGACTGGGTGTCGGGAGCTGACCCGGTTTACTGTCTCTTGGTCTCTTCGTCAGTACCGACAGGGCGTCGGGAGCTGACTTGGTTTGTTATCTCTTTGTCTCTTCGTCAGTGCCGACGGGGTGTCGGGAACTGACATGCTTTGTTGGTCTCTTTGTCTATTCGTCAGTGCCGACAGGGAGTCGGGAGCTGACCTGATTTGTTGGTCTCTTTGTCTCTTCTTCTCTCTTTTCTCTTGTTCTCTTCTTCTTCTCCTCTTCCCTTTTTGCTATCTTTCTTTCTTTCTTTTTCTCTTCTCTCTTTTTGTTGTGTGTTTTCTTTTTTCTTTCCTTCTTCTTCTCTTCTTCCATTCTCTTTTTTTCCCTTTTTTTTGAAGAACTCCAGGTGGTTGTTGGCGTGGATGCCAATAATATAAGAGTTGTCGGCACAGCGGCCGATAATTGGAAGCTATTAACATGGGGGCCAATAATTGAAAAGCTATCGACCCGAGGGCTGATGATTAAAAGCTATCGGCACAAGGGCCGATGATTGAAAGCTGTCGGCATGGGAGCCAATAATTGGAAAGCTGTCGACCCGAAGGCCGATGATTGAAAAGTTGTTGGCATGGGAGCCAATAATTGAAAAGCTGTCGCCCCGAAGGTCGATGATTGAAAGCTGTCGGCTCAGGGGCCGATGATTGAAAAGTTGTCGGCTCAGGGGCCGATGATTGAAAAGCTGTTGGCCCGGGAGCCAATAATTGGAAAGCTGTCGGCTCAGGGGCCGATGAGGGAGGCCAGAATAGACATGGCTGGAAGCGGGCAGCGGGAGCCGAAGTTGGGAGATTAGCGAGCTGCGAGGGAAAGAGGTAGGCCATGGGGGCTAAGGTTGAGCTCTACGAGTCGTAGTTGGGAACGTAGGCTTCGATGGCCAGAATTGAGTTTATTGCATACGCACATTTTTATTATTTATTATTATTTTTTTTATTATATATATATTTTTTATTCAAGCATGCAGGCATTCATTAGCAGGCATAACATAGATATAAGTAAGGCAGCTCCCCCTATAGGGGATAGTATAGGGACATCGCCCGTAATTCGTAGATGCGGTGCGGGCCACGAGGCACAATTGAGGGGTGGTGCACCCGTCAAGAGGATATCGCATGTCTTGCATGCATTGCCTAAATTCACGCATTTCACCCGAGACAATTCTATGTGGCGTGGCAGTGCAAATGTGTGAACAAAGTGCCCTAACCATAGGGATATGCAGGTTTTCCTGGTGACACTCGAGGATCACTCTAGCGCCTACACATTAGTTCCAGGCTTTCAACTTTCGGTAGCTTCACACAGCCCCCATCTGTTTATTTTGGTAGCGGATTTCACCGTTCGACGCGAGTCTCCTCATGTGTCTCAATGGGGATTCCCGGCTACTAGGATTTGTCCTTATTGTGATTCACTTCACCATTTCACGCGAGTCTCCTCATTTGTTTCAGTGGGGATTCCCGGCTACTCGGATACGCGTTTCTCTCTCTCTTCTTTTTTCTCTTCTTTTTTTTCCTCTCTCTTTTTTTTTATAGTGGGGGTAGGCAGCTTTTTCCTCACGATTACCTTTCACGCGAGTGCAGGAATTCAAGTCTCCGTAGAGTGCTAAGAAGAAATTCGGGCAATCCTTATAGTCGAAGGCTATTGAACACATTAAGTGCTAAGTGTGGGAGCGTTGCCTCAGGCTTATTTTGTGAGTAGGGCTTAGCGATTCAGCCATGACTCTTCCCCTTGACGTGTGCACCTACCATAATTGGGTTCCCTTTGAGCGTGCGTCGTGACGCCCGTGCATCCGGAATCGGGGCGATATTATTTAGCAAGGAAGCACGGTCCTAGAAAATTCCAAGGAGGTGTATTATTCTATATTAAGCAACCATGCAAGCAGGGCAATCACGCACTCTCTTCTTTCTTTTCTCTTTCTTTTTTTTTGTGTTCGTTTTGTTGTTTTCTTTTTCTTTTGTTTCGTTTTGTTTTTTTTTGTTTGTTTGTTTGTTTGTTTGTTTTTTGCATAAGAAAATATTACTGTTACGTATAAGTGTAGTGGTAGTAAAGGTATTAGGGAAGCAGACCATGAACGGTTGAAAGGACGTTGGGGAAGCGGGCCGTAAAGGCCGAAGTTGATATTGGAAGTAGGCCACAATAGCCAAAAATCGAGGAGAGCGGACTGTGAGAGCCAAATTATGGGAAGCATGCTGCAGGAGCCGAAGTTACGGGAAGCGGGCCGTAAGGGCCGAATTCTGGGAAGCATGCTGCGAGAGCCAAAGATATAGGGAAGCGGGCTGCAGAAGTCAAAATTGGGAAGCGGGCCGTGAAGGCCGAATTCTGGGAAGCAGGCCGCAAGGGTCGAATTCTGGAAAGCAGGCTGCGAGAGCCAAAGATATTGGGAAGTAGGTTAAAAAGCCAAGGGATATTGGGAGCAGGCTGACAAGCCGAGAGATGTTAGGAGTAGGCTGTAAAGCTGAAAAGATATCGGAGAGCGCGGTGGGACGGGTGGATTAGTCACGACCGTGGGCCTTGGTCGGAATGACTGAGCCAAAGAGCGTCGGGTAGTAGGATACGTGAGCCGAGGAGAAGGGTTTGTGAAGCGGCGGGTTCGAAGACCACGTCTGTCTCATGTCTCTTTTTTTTTCTTCTTTTGTGTGGGTAGACAGGTGCAAAGACCATGCTTGCCTCATGATCATTTCTTTCTCTTCTTCTCTTCTTTTGTGTGAAGAGGCGGGTTCAAGGACCGTGTTCGTCCCGTGACTGTTCTTTCTCTTCTTCTCTTCTTCTCTTCTTCTTTCATGGAGAGGCAGGTGCAGAGACCATGTTCGCCTCGTGACTGTTCTTTCTCTTCTTCTTTTATAGAGAGGCAGGTGCAAGGATCATGTTCACCTCATGTCTCTTTTTTCTCTCCTCTTCTTCTTTTGTAAAGAGGCAGGTGCAGAGACCATGTTCGCCCCGTGACTGCTCTTTCTCTTCTTCTCTTCTTCTCTTCTTCTTTTATGGAGAAGCAGGTGCAAGGACCATGTTCGCCCATGACTGTTCTTTCTTTTCTTCTCTTCTTCTTTTATGGAGAGGAAGGTGCTAGGACCATGTTCGCCTTGTGACAGTTCTCTCTCTTCTTCTCTTCTTCTTTTGTGGAGAGGCAGGCGCAAAGACCATGTTTGTCTCGTGACTGTTCTTTCTTTTCTTCTTTTGTGGAGAGGCGGGTTCAAGGACCACGTCTGTCTTATGTGTCTCTTCCTCCTTTTCTTCTCTTCTTTTGCGTGATGAGACGGGCTCGAGGACCACGTCTGCCTCATGTGTCTTCTTTTGGTTCTGCTCTTCTTCTTTTGTGTGAAGAGGCGGGTTCAGGAACCATGCCTGCCTCATGTGTCTCTTCTTCCTTTTCTTCTCTTCTTTTACGTGATGAGGCGGGCTCGAGGACCATGTCTGCCTCATGTGTCTTTTCTTCCTTTTCTTCTCTTCTTTTGTGTGATGAGGTGGGCTCGAAGACCACATCTGCCTCATGTGTATTCTTTCTTTTCTTCTCTTCTTTTGTGTGATGAGACGGGCTCAAAGGCCATGTCTGCCTCATGCGTGTCTTTTTCTTTATTACGCTCTTCTTTTCTCATTAATGCTTCCACGCTGGAGTGTATTTCTCTTAACGTGCCCCCAGGTTGAGGTGTAGCTTTATTTGGTATGCATCCCCCTGAGGGGTGTGTTTTGCCTCTTTTCCTCTGTGCCCCCAGGCGGGGCGTATTTTTCAAGGCTTCTATGCCCCCAGGTGGGGCGTGCTTCTTCTTCTGATGCCCCCGAGCCGGGGAGTCTCCTCTATGGCTTCTATGCCCCCAGGCGGGGTGTATGTTGCTTTATATGCCCCCAGGGCGGGGTGTAATTCTTGCTTCTTATGCCCCCGAGGTGGGGTGAACTCTTCTTCTTTGCTTATGTGCTCCCATATCGGGGTGTATTCCTTTCTTCATATGCTCCCCCTAAGCCGGAGAATGTTGTTTGTTCTGCTTCAGATGCCCCCCCCCCCCCCCCCCCCGGGGGGGGGGGGGTATATGTTGCTTCATGGACCCCGAGACCGGGATGTATTCCTTCTTCAGATGCCCCTAGGCCGGGGTGGACTCTTTTCATCTTATGCTCCCAAGGCGGGATGCAGCTTTTTCAAATGCCTTTAAGTCGGAGCGCGTTCTTCATGACTTCTATGCCCCCACTGGCGAGGTTTGTCTCTTCTTCAAATACCCCTAAGCTGGGGTGGACTTCTCTTCATATGCCCCTGAGTCGGGGCGTGTTCTTTATAGCTTCTAGGCCCTCGAGGCGAGGTATGCTTCCTCTTCAAGTACCGCCAAGACGGGGTGTGATTCTTGGCTTCATATGCCCTCCAAGGCGGGGTGTGTTTTGCTTCTTGTGCCCCACAAGGGTGGGGCGTATCTCCTTTTTGTGCCCCCAGAGCAGGGTGGATTCTCTTCAGTTACGCCTAAGCAGGGGTTGATTCTTCCGCCTCTTATGCCACGGGGTGGCATACACTCCTCTTCGTATGCTCCTAAGCCGGGGTACAACTCTATTTCTTCTCATGACCCTAGGCCGGGGCAGTCTCTTCTTCTTATGCTTATGTGCCCCTAAGCGGGGTGCATTCCTTTCTTCATGCGCCCCTAAGCCGGGGGATATTGTTTGTCCTGCTTCAAATGCCCCCGAATCGGGGTATTGTTTTGTCTCATATGCCCCTAGGGCGGGGGTGTATTTCTCTTCATGTACCCCTTAGTCGGGGCATATTTCTTCTTCAAATACCCCTTGAGCCGGGGTGCATTCTTGCTGCTTCTTATGCCCCTAAATCGGGGTATAGTTTTGTCTCATATGCCCCTGGAGCGGGGGTGTATTTCTCTTCATGTGCCCTTGGGAATGGGGTGTACTGTAATATCCCGGACCTTTCGGATCCTTCTCCGTGGGTCCCGAATCTGGTTTTCGGAGTGTCCGGCTCCGTTGTGCCCGAAATTTCGTTTCGGACATCTTTCGTGTTCGGATCGGCGCGATCCGGAGTGGTTTCGGAGGCCCGGAGGCGTTCCGCGACTTTTTCGCGTGTGTTTTCCGATTCCCGGTGTGTGTTTCGGCTTTTTCTTCGGAAGCTCGCTGCGGGCGGACCGGGCGGTTCACCCGGGCACGAGTGGTACCGTTGCGATCGGTGCGTTCTGAGGATCGCGGGGGTGTGATTTCCTATTTTTCGGAATTTTCCGGATTTTCCGGGTTTTCTATAAAACCCCCATATTTTCTCTCTCCCCCCACTTTCTTCTTCTTCTTCCTCTCCTCTTCTTCTCCTTCCTCCTCCACCGTATCCCCTCCCTCTCCCTCTCTTCCTCCCGGTTGGTTGCGGCTGGGTTCCCCCTCGGCTGCAGACGGCGGTGGGGCGACGGCGCGGCGACGTGGGCGGCGGCGAGGCGGTCGTGGGGGCGTGCGGCGAGCGTGGGAAGCTTGAAGGACGAGGGTTTTCAAAGCGTTCTTCGCGATTCACGGACGATTCGGCGGAGCATTCGCTCCATTGAGGTAGGGTGACGTTCCTTAGCCTCATACCGTTCATTTCCGTGGTTTGTAGGCCGCGGGGAGGCCGAGAGGGGTGTTATTGAGCATTTTGGGATTTTTCCATGATTTGGGGAGAGCTCGCCCGATTTATGGTTTTAGTCCATGATTTCGTGTTTTGATAGCTTAGATGCATGCTAGGGGTCCCCAGGGGTCTTCCCCTTTGATTTCCCCCTCTCCGGTGGAGGTACGGGGGCGTGGTCGAAGTTTTTGGGGGTTTCCCGCCGTAGCGTGTTCGGGGGCGAGCGACGGTCACTCCAGTGACCGTCACTTGCTGTGACGCCCCTAGAGGGGTGCGTTACTTCCCTTGAGTGTTGGCCTTTGGGGTCTGGGGCTGTAACGGCCCTACGATAGACCGCCATTTGCCTATGACGCGCCAGGGCAGGGCCGTTATATAGCTTTTCGACCGTTGGTTTTGACCGTTGGGGGTCAGGCCATGTGACGCGCCATGCTAGGTGCGTTACATGCGTGTAACGCCCTGGGGCAGGAGCGTTACTTCCTGTGTTCACCCCAGGCGTGAGGGCCATGTAACGCGTTGGTGCAGGCGCGTTACATGTGAGTAACGCGCCCGGGTAGGGCCGTTACTTCCCTTTTTGAATTTGTGCCGTGGAGGGGCGTGTAACGCGCTAGGCTAAGTGCGTTACATCCATGTAACGCGCTGGGCCTGGACCGTTACTTTCCCTTTTTCCCGGATTGAGTGACGGCCTGCGTTAGACCGCCGTTTGGGTGTAACGGTCTCGCCTAGACCGTTACTTGCTTGTGACGGCCCTAGGGTAGACCGTCACATGCCTGGTTGCCCCATGAGGGTGGCAACTCCGTTTCCTGTCCGACTTGGGTCTCCGTGCGACGAGGCTGGTGCGTGGGGTGATTCCCACACGTTGTCGGATTTGGACGTTGTTTTCCGTTGACTCGAAAGTCTACTCCTTCAGTGACCCTCCACTAGTCGTAGCCCACCAGTACGAGGTGCTGGTCTCACCTGGGAGTGGTGTACGGGCACCCACCTTTCGAGATGGTTTGTGGACCGATTTCCGTAGGCACCTCGTCTTAGCCAGAGTCCGGCTGCGGGGGAAAACCGGTCAGAGGGCCAGACCTAGGACGCGTGGTCTGTGTGTGCACACGTGGTTGGGGGCGGTTGGACCCACGTCGACGGGCGTGACCCCAGCTAGTCACTTGTTTGCAGTTACTTGTACGGTGTTTGCGCCTCGGGTAGGACCTACCACGTCAGGCGGTTCACCTGCGGTGCGGTGTAAGACGTCAGGGGACGCTACCGGCTGTGCTTCTAGTGGGTGGTACTCCTGTCGAGTACGGAGTGTCAGACTGTCAGTTGTGTGTTTCCGACCTTCGGGTTTTGTCGGTTCGACCGTTGAGTTTCGGTCTTCTCGTACCGTGGCACGTGTGTCGGTTTGCGTGCCGTAGGGCCTAGTTCTGTAGAGTACAGGGCTTTCCTTTCCGAGGTACTTTCCTACCGCTAGAGTAGTGGTTTCTCGTTTTACGAGGTAGGGTTCGAGTGATCCCTACTGAGTCTTGTTCCGAGACTCATTCCCTGCGTGTTTTCACTGTGTTTCAGGTGAGGCGCCACCTTCGGGGAGCGCGTCAGGAGCGCAGCGTGGTGCGGGTGCCCAACGGTAGTGCCAGAGGTCAGAGCCGGGGTATGCCCCGTGTAGCTGTACTTTCCTTTCTTGTCACTGTACTAGTCGTGGACTATTGTTATGGTTGTTAATGCTATTGTGGACCATGTAAAATATTATTTTATTTCCTGCTTAATATTTTAACGGTTTAATTTCTGTAATTATTTGTGATACTTGTGTAGTTTCCACACCATCCTTTTAACCCTTCCGAGTCTTCGGGCTCGTGGGTGGCGGTGCGAGTCTCGGGTTATCGGGCCTTCCCGGTAATCGGATTCTCGGGTCGTTACATGTACTCTTCACGGCTTCTATGCCCCCAGGCGGGGTATGTTTCTTCTTCATGTGCCCCTGGTACGGGGCGTAGCTCTCTTCAAATGCCCCCGGGACGGGGGTGTATCTTTTGCTTCTTATGCCCCCCTGAGGCCGGGGTGTATCTTTTGCTTCTTACGCCCCCCTGAGGTGGGGGTGTATCTCTTTACGGCTTCTGTGCCCCCGAAGTAGGGTATGTTGTTTCTTTAAATGCCGCTTGGGCGAAGTATATCTTTCTTCTTATGCTCCCAGCTCGGGATGTATGTCTCTTTGTTTATGTGCCCCGGGTCGGGGTAGATGCTTCTGCTTCTTATGCGCTAAGGGCGGAGTGTATTTTTGTGCTCCCAGGCTGGGGTAGGTGCTTCTGCTTCTTATGCGCCAAGGGCGGAGTGTGTCTCTTTCTGTGCCCATAGGCTGGGGTACATTCTTCATGTTTCTCATACCCTTTTCGCAGGACATATTATCTTGCTTCTCATGTCCCTGGATCGGGGCGTATGTTTCTTCTTCTGACGCCCCTAGGTCTGGGTATATTCTTTCTTCATGTGCTCCCAGGTCGGGATGTATGCCTCTTTGCTTCGGTGCCCCCAGGTGGAGGTGTACTCTGTCTCTTTGCTTCCGCGTCCCCCAAGCGGGGTATGTTTCTTCTTCAAGTGCCCCTGAGCTGGCGCATATTCTTTATGGCTTCTATGCCCCCTGGCAGGATATATTTCTTCTTCAAATATCCCTAAGATGGGATGTATTCTTCTCTTTCTTATGCTCCCGAGGCGGGATGTATCTTCTTCAAATACCCCTAAGCCGGGGCGTGTTCTTTATGGCTTCCATGTCCCCTGGCGGGGTATGTTTCTTCTTCAAATACCCCTAGGCCGGGGTGAATTCTTTTCTTCTTCCCAGACACACCGAGGGGAATGTTTGCTTCTTATGCTCCCAAGGTGGGGTGTATTGCTGCTTTTGATGCCCCCAAGCTGGGGCGTATTGCTGCTTCTGATGCCCCAGAGCGAGGTATCCCCTTTTTTTTATATGCCCCCAGCACGGGGTGTATTCTGCTTCTAGTGCCCCTAGAGTGGAGTGTATTGCCGCTTTCGATGCGGGGTGTGGTTTTTGCTTTTTATGCACCCGAGGTGGGGTGAATTCTTCTTCTTTGTTTACGTGCCCCCATATCGGGGTGTATTCCTCTCTTCATATGCTTCCCTAAGCCGGGGGATGTTGTTTGTTCTGCTTCAGATGTCCCCCCACGGGGGGTGCATGTTGCTTCATGGACTCCGAGCCTGGGGTATGCTCCTTCAAAGGTCCCTAAGCCGGGGTGGATTCTCTTTTCTTCTCATGCTCCCAAGGCGGGATGTAGCTTCTTCAAGTACCCCTAAACCGGAGCGTATTCTTTATGGCTTCTATGTCCCCTGGCGGGGTATGCTTCTTCTTCAAATACCCCTAGGCCGGGGTGGACTTCTCTTCATATGCCCCTGAGTCGGGGCGTGTTCTTCATAGCTTCTAGGCCCTCGAGGCGAGGTATACTTCTTCTTCAAATACCCTTGAGACGGGGGTGTGTTTCTTAGCTTCATATGCCCCGGACGTGGGGTATATCTTTTGTTTCTTATGCTCCCGAGTCGGGATGTAGCTTCTTGGCCTCATATGCTGCCGAGGCGAGGGGTATGTTGCTTTACGTGCCCCCGGGGGGAATGCATTTTGCCTCCGTTGCCCCGTGGCGGGGTATATCTCTTGGCTTCTTACGTCCCCCAAGGTGGGGTGTGTTTTCTTCTTGTGCCCCCGGGGTGGGGTATATCTTTCGCTTCTTATGCCCCCCCCCCTTGAGGCGGGGTGAAGTCTTTTCTTCAAATGCCCCTAAATCGGGGTATAGTTTTGTCTCATATGCCCCTGGAGTAGGGGTGTATTTCGCTTCATGTGCCCCCGAGAATGGGGTGTATCTTTGTTGCTTGTTGTGCCCCCAGAGGGAGGTGCCTTTCTCTTCATGTGCGCCGGACACCGGGTGTATCTTTGCTTTTTTTTTATATGCCCCCGAGGGGGGGGTTCTTCTTCTTCTGCCCCGACATGCTGGGGAATGTCTACTTCTTGTGCCCCCAAAGTGGGGTGGATTCTCGACGGCTGCTGTGCCCCCGTTGGTGGGGTGTATGCTTCTTCTTCAGATTCCCCTAAGGCGGGGTGTATTCTTTGTTGCTTCATGTACCCCCGAGTCGTGGTGGATTCTCTTCATGTGCCCCCATGGCGGGGTGTACTCTCTTTATGTGTCCCCAGGAGTGGGGTGTGGTTTGCTTCCTGTGCACCCAAGCAGGGTGTATCGTTGCTTGCAATGTCCCCTGAGGCGGGGTATCCTTCTTCTTCAAATACCCCTAAGCCGGGGCGTATTCTTTATGGCTTCTATGCCCCCATGGCGGGGTGTGTTTCTTCTTCAAATACCCCTAAGATGGGGTAGACTCTTTTCTTCTTATACTCCCAAGGCAGGATGTAGCTTCTTCAAATGCCCCTGAGCTGAGGCGTGTTCTTTACGGCTTCTATGCCCCCAGGCGGGGCATATTTCTTCTTCAAACACCCCTAGGCCGGGGTGTATTCTTGTTGCTTCTCATGCTCCCGAGGTGGGATGTGACTTCTTCAAATGCCCTTAAGCCGGGGTGTAGCTTTTGCTTTGTGTGCCCCTCAGTAGGGGCGGATTCTCTTCATGTGCCCCTGGGAATGGGGTGTATTTCTTTTCTTGCCTCCTATGCCCCTGTAGCAGGGTATATATCTTCTTCTCATCCCCCATGGCGGGGTATATGCATGCTCTCTTCGGGAGTGGTGGTCGTGCTTGGCCTCATTGCTATAAAGCATTCCCCACAGCGGGCAACCATTCACCAAGCTACAATTGTGGCTCGCTGGGTCTTTAACAACCACTCGGGGGCCGTTTTGTGCCGGATGGAGGCAGCAGAAAGGAGGAACGAGCGGGGTCATTGCACCGCAGACTCGGGACCTCCTAGAGTCGGGCGGGATGCCGGGTTTCTTCTTGCTCTTTCAGTCGGCGATGCTGGCCAACTTTTCTTCCTTTCTTCTTTATTTCTCCCCCTTTTTTGTATGATTGACCAGGGTGAGATGCAGGAGAGCGCTCACCCCCTCAGGGAGGGGATGAGTGGTTCGCTCCACCGCATCAATCCCATAGTGGTAATCTTTGTTCAGCACGGGTCTCGACGGACGTGGCCGTACAACCCTCTCTTGCCAATTCTTTCTCTTCTTTTTTTTGCTTCTTTCTTTTCCCTTTTTTTTCTTCTTTTCTTCTCTTCTTCTTTTCTTCTTTTCTTCTTTCCTTATTTTCTTCTCTTTCTTCTTGAGGGAAACGGGGGGGCTTGATTTCCCCTTCCTTCTCTTCTCTTTCTCTTCTCCCTTTTTTTTATAACAGCCCCCATGATTACAGGAAGCGGCATATGCTTCGAAGCAGCGTCCTCGAGGCCACGAAGGCAACTGCGCCGAGTTTGGATTTTCTCCCCATGGGGTTGGCAAAGACAGCACCTGCAATTCATCAAAGCAGGCAAACATCATTTATTAGGAGGCCATGAGGCCTTGAATCTCGGCGAAGAGATGAAGGGTAGTTTCGGTCCCACCGGGTGTGCCAGAATTGTGGACGCACTAAAATTCGCTTATTCAGGTAATTTCTTCTATTGAGTGCGTGGGCGTGCCAGTCACCGAAGTGACAATTTATTCGGGCTCCGAAGAGCCCGTGGTGCGCTCGATCTGACTTCGTCAGACGATTGTGTGGTTCGTGTCGGGACCAAAACCCGCCGCGCCATAAAGGTCACGACGTCCTTTATATCCCCCGTACGAGGAAACACCCTTGATTAATCACCGAGATTCAGGGCCTCATGGCCAAGAAATTAATTGCATGAAAGGTCTATTATGAGGTATTGAAATCCTCGCGCGCAGGCGGGAAGAAAACCATTTGGAATCATGTCGGTCATGCGCTGACCATTTAATGTTCGGACGAGTGTCCGTCTTGGGAAGAGTGCGATCGTCACGGGAAGACCGGAGCATATGTATGCCAGGATATGGCAATTTATTGTTCAGAAGAATGAAAAAAAATGTTCGGCTAAACCTCGGTTAGAGCGGTCGGAAACCGGTAAATCTGTCGGCCCGGTGCAAGAGCAAGCTGCGACCATACTGCGGTGGGCCCCCCGCGGTCGAAACAAGACTTGCATGAGCGGCATTAGTATTTCCGGTGCTCAGGGGCAACGAGGGAATATCCCTTGAATCGGCTGAAAAGCCCTGTGTCCGGAGAAGCGGGCGCTCGAAACATGTCGGTCATTCGGCAGACCATTTAATATTCGGACGAGAGTCCGGCTTAAGAATATTGTAATAATCGCAGGAGGACCTGGAACATATGCATGCTGGGATACGGCAAGTTTATTATTCCGAGACACTGAAAACATTCGGTTGAATCTCGGTTATTGTAGCTGGAAACCAGCGAATCTATTGGTCCGGTACGAGATCGAGTCGGTCACTTAACGACCTTTTCATGTTTGAGCAAGGGCCCATATTGAAAGTGCGACGCGGGCTGGAACAACCCCGTACAAATGTATGCCGAGTTTACGGCAATTTCGATGAAAGGACGGGAACGAATCCCGATAGGAACGGGTCGGAATTGATGAGCTATTGGCCCGGAGCAATGCCGGCTCACAACCATATCAGGGTAGGAGCCACCGGCTATGCAGGTCGCTCACGGGCCTTTTCATGTTCGGACGTAGGTCCGTAATAAGAACGCGGCGGGAACCGAGGTGAATCCGTTCAAATGTCTGCCGAACGTGCGGCAATTTTAGTAGCGGCTCGGAAGGGATACGGCCGGAGAAATGAGTCAGGTTTAATCGGAATGTCAGCCCGAGGCGAGGTCAGGCCATGGCCATTTCGGGATAATTCCCTAAACTCAGGCCCAACTCGCAAGGGCGGTATTGTTGTTCCTTCGGCACCGAGTCACGAGAGAGACGGGGCTGCGAAGCGAATCCCATTGTTTTATTATTATTTAAAAAATGTTATCATTATCATTTGTTAATTTATATATATATATCTTTGAGTGAATTCTTTATTAGTATTTATTCATTTTTCTTGTGATTTATTCATTTATTAGTGTTATTATTAGGTTTGTTATTATTTTTGTTCGTTTTATTATCATTCATTTGCTTGTCATTTTTTGTTAAGTTTGTTATTATTATTTATTTATTTTGGTTATCACTTATTTGTCCATTTATCATTATTATTATTTCTTTTAAGCTTATTGTTATCATTGCTCATTTCTTTATCATTCTTATTTATTTATTCGCCTTATTGAATTTATTATCATTTATTACTACTACTTGCCATTATTGCTTGCTATTATTTCTCTATTTTCTTTTGAATTTGCTGTTATTATCATTATTTGAGCTTTGTGTCACTATTTATTTATTTACTATGTTTTATTTTAGCTTATTATCTCTATTAATACCATTATTTTGGGTGTACCGCTGGGTCAAGGGGTGTACCGCTGGGGCGGGGGGGGCAGGAGAGTGTACCGCTGGGGGCACCAGGGAGTGTGCCGCTGAGGGACAAAAGGGCTGTACCGCTGAGGGTCAAGGGGTGTACCGCTGGAGGCGTCAGGGGTTGTACCGCTGTGGGTTCGAGTAGGTGTGCCGCTGAAGAAGGAATGGGCTAGAGGGGTGTACCACTGAGGGTTGGTAGGGAGTGTGCCGTTGGGGGGCTTAGCCAAGGCGTGCCGTTGAAGGTCTGATTGGAGAGTGTGCCGGTGAAGGCCAAGGGAGTGTGCCGCTGAGGGGTTACAAGGGTGTACCGCTGAAGGGCTAGGGAGTGAATATCGATGAGGGTCCACTCTCCCTCTAGTTCTTTTAAGGCTTTTATTTTCTTCTTTTCTTTGGTTTTATTAAGTTTGCATGGGTTTCTTCTCTCTTTCTCTTGATTATCTTCCATTCTTTCTCCCATGAGGACGGACGTTCAAGTTGTTTAGTTGTTATTAGGTTTGGCTCTCTTTGAATTAATTACGTTTCCTTGCCTCTGTTAAAGCATTTTACCGTTGTTCTTTTCATTTGTTTGTTGCTTTCTTTTAGTCTTTTATTATCGTTTCTAACAAAAATTCGGCAGCATCTCCCCTTGACCCGAGCGTAAGGGAGATACAGGGAGCGCGTCCACAAGGAGTGGCGGAACCCGACAACTGGAGGTGGGTGCCCGAGAGCGGCAACACCTTTAATAAAACTTGAAAAACTCAGAGGGAACGGCGAGTGGAAGCCTACTCTAGGACTGACTGAGGGGGGAATGCATCGGGCAAGAAGGAAGGGCAGGTGTGCCGGGCAAGGACGGCACGAGAGGGCATGCCGGCGAAGGAGATGGAAAGTGTGCCGCTGAGGCGTGCCGCTGAGGGCAGCTGAAGGCGTGCCGCTGAGGGCCAAGGAGTCTGCCGCTGAGGGCAGCCAAAGGTGTGCCGCTGAGGGCCAAGGAGTGTGCCGCTGAGTGCAGTTGAGGGCGTGCCGTCGAGGGCTAATAGAAGCGTGCCGGCGAAGGCCGCTGATGGTGTATCAGCGAGGGGCTTAGCCAGGACGCATGGCTAGAAGCTAGGGAGGCTGGGCAAAGGAATGAGGACTAAGGGTTAGCCATGTGGACTGGGGATTGAAGAAAGGGGGAAGGCCAAGGAGGAAAGATCATCGCCGGAGGCCAAACCGACGGGGAAGACGAGGAGGAGGAAGAACACGATCAAACGCATACAAAGCACCCAAACGGACGGAGACAACGGAAGATCCCAAAAGGGGGTTTTTTATTCAAAAGGGAAAAGGGACACAAACGGCCACATACATTGCAAAGGGAAAGGGATAAGAGAAAAGAGAAAGAGAGTATAGCATGGGGGAGGGGGAACGGAATACAACAGGGAAGAGGGACGGAGCGTGAGCTCCTCCCCCTCCATCTCTTCTTCTCTTCTTTTCTCTCAGCCGGTGGTGGTCGGAGCAGCATGCTCCTCTTCTTCTTTTTTTCTTCTTCTCTTTCTCTTTGCACAGACGACGGCAGACGGAGCGGCCGGGAGGAGGCAGAGCCTCCCCGCCCTCCTTTTCCCTCTTCTCTTTTCTCTTCTTCTTCTTCTTCTTCTCTTTTCTGGCAGCTCCGTCGTGGCTCCCTCCACTGGCCTCCTTTTGTTCGCAGCGAAGGAGAGGGGTTTTTATACCCCATATGGCGGAGCGTCCGAAGGCGGGAAGCGTCCGAGGGGCATTCAATGGGAGTTGACTCCCTTGTCCTGGGTGGCAGGAGTAGGCAGCGTGGCCCTCTCCCCGAACGACACCTCAGCAAGTCCACTGCGCGCCAAGAATCCATAGGGCATGGACGTAGGATTTGATCCGCCGGAGCGTGACGCTGGGAGCCAGCAGGCTGCACCGCTGGAATGCTGTGAGAGCGTGCCGTTGAAAGGGCTGGCCAGTGTACCGCTGGAAGGGCCAAAGGCCGTGCCGCTAGGGGCACCTTGGGGGTGTGCCGCTGGAGGGCACAATGGGCGTGCCACTGGAGGCACCTGGGGAGTGTGCCGTGGAAGGCGGCAAGGAGTGTGCCGATGGGGCTTGCTTGGGGGCGTGCCGCTGGGCGCCTGGGGGTGTGCCGCTGAACGGGCTGCCAGGGCGTGCCGCTAGAGAGCAGCCAGGGCGTGCCGTTGAACGGGCTTGAGGGCGTACCGCTGAGGCCCCAGATGGGTGTGCCGTTGAACGGCGAGAAGAGTGTGCCGCTGAGGGGCAGAAGGGTGAGCTGTTGGGCGACCTTGGGGGCGTGCCGCTGGGGCTTGCCAGGGGGTGTGCCGCTGGAGGCGCCCTGGGGGTGTATTTCTGAGCCCGTTCTGAGCCCATTGTGGGCACGGGTTGTGGCCCATTTAATTTTCTTCGAGGCCCATGGATTATGGGGCTCTTGGGGGTTGATTTCTCTTCACTGTCGTGACTCCGGAGACGGCTTCACGACAATGTGCATATTTGGGGAGTCCAGATGACCAGTCTCTTCGGGGCTTCTTCACTCGGCGCCGCTGTTGATGCTGGGCCGTGCAAGATATCTATGCGTGCAATTTTTGGTGTCCACATCCTCTCACAACCACGGTCATCCAACGTGATGTAGCTAGCCCAACTTCATCAACAAGTTGCCTCAAGTGGCCGACTAGAAACATAGCCCACCCCTCTGCCTACTTCTGGCCTTGTGTCCTCTATCACAACGACCCCGACGCCAGGCCTTCAAGCTTGCCTCTTCCAGCTTGGATCCAAAGAGCTGCATCGTTCGACCTTGCCTCGGTGTCTCTCGGAGGTCATCCAGAGAGGCATCTAGATGCCCAGCCCTACTTCTCCACCCCATCTATTTTCTCATACTTAAAAGGGATTGCTAGACAACAAAGTCCGATCAAGCTTAGGCATCATAGAGCTCATCTAGAGAAGCCTTGGACCCTGCATGACATGGTTATCGGCTTCACTAGCGCCAAATCCCAAGAGAACATGCTCGGCATCCGAGAGCCATCTTGGCAAGCAGTTGCTCGAAAGTGCCATCTAGGGTTGTCAACTTTAGCTCAGTAGCCGGGCCTTGAAGTTCAGCTCACCAATGGAGACCCATTCTCCTCTTTCTCATGTTCTGTATTCTAGTCTCATTCCTCTTTCTCAGGCTCCGTATTCTTGTATCCTCAAACTATGTAGCTCAATTTCTCCTGTTAGACATCTAAATGTTGTAGTACGGTTGTAACACACGCAACAGAAGGCATGAAAATTACTGCTGCATTTTGGGCAGTCAAAAGTGGCTTGCAATCTTTATATTTTATAGGAAATTCTGCTTAAACTTGTGGAGCATCAAACTCGAAATTCTTTACCGATAAACTCATAAATGATCTATAAGTACTAAACTGTGAAATTTAATATCTCTGTTTATTCCAAAATCATAGAAAGTCATGGCACATGGTACCATAGCAAGATGTTAAAAAAAAGACTTTTACATAGTAGTCCTTATAATAACTAATACCAAGTAAATCCTCGTAATATTTGTTACTCTAAACAAGTCCCTGATCAGCTAGTATGATCAATGCCTCAGTGTCTGAAGAATATATAAGTGGGCCCTCACGTCATTTTGGTATCACCACTACGCATGAACCGCGCGGGGCAGGCCCTGCAACAGTTTGTTGGCTCCTTCTCTCAATCACAAGTCCTACAACTTAACATTCAATTGAAAACCTCAAGAAAGATACTCTCTCTATATCCCAATTTCTCCCCCAACAGGTAAAATAGTTGGCTAATCACCTAGCAGAGGCTGGAGAGCCCATTTCTTTTTGCTCAGTATTGCTCACTGGTCTCAGCAATGGCCATGTGAGACACACCACCCACCCTTCATGAACATCAGAATATATATCCTCTCTTCTTCACAGATAAATCTAGCTAGAGGCTACTGCATCTCTAGCTTGTAGAAAGTCATGAACTGGCCACAACTAACATGACTCAGTGTAATGATGGCGGTCCACGCAGCAACAACTTCTACAACAAGTGATCTCGGCCGAAATGGAGACGAAAGGGATGATTTCCTCCATGCGAGTACTGCGCCATAAGAACAAACCACACTGCAGATCGGTGTTACCTAGCTATGGCCAATCTATAACGTCTCTGACCTGTTCTCCCGCTACCAATATATTGCCACTTGTGGCTCTTCGTGTAAACCCCCATTTGAAGATTGGTATCTAGACACTGGTGCATGCTTCCCGTCATGCCACTGCTCCTCCTCCAACTCTTCTTCTCCCTTGTGTTTTTTGGGTACGTGAACGTGCCGCCTCTCCTGATGTTTGGAATGCTCACTTGGAGCCTGCCCAGTTCTGCAAAGCTATATATGCCTATTTTATGTTCTTTGCAACTAATCGCTTTTGCAATGCTCGGCATGTCCCTATAACATCCTTTCCTTTTATCTCCTCATCTACGGGGAGAGACATGCCAAAGCCTTCCAACAAAGGTACACAATGAATGTTGACTCAAGTCAAAGAATTTTTATTCTTGTAGTCCAAATATAAGCTGTCAAAAATCGGCAAGTCACCCTCATGTGACCGAGTTATAAGTATATGACAAGATGCACTCAACCATTACTACATGCAACCTTAGTCTCTTGTCCCTTGGGCACCGTCATCGTTCGATCAGCTACTACCAGTTGAGCGGACACCTATCGCTTCTTTCACGAGCAGACGACCGCTCCTCAGTCACTTGTTCTGACAAAGCGGACCAACGGAAGGAGCCACCTATGCCAGAGAAGAGGGCCAAACCTTCCATCCCTCGACTCACTCACGGGAAGTCCACACCTAGCATCCCTTTTGTTCCGTGGAAGCGGACTAACAGGGATGCCACTGGCAGAGAGGCCTGCACCAGGAAAACTAGGTCGGTTGCTCCGACCACCCCTGGTTGGACGGGGGGCAGTGGAGCAACAAGGCCCACCCATTATAGGGAACCAGCAGACCTACACAAACCTGTCAATGGCGGACATCGGAGCAACAAGGCCCACACATTACACTGGTCGGTGTAGCACATTGGCCATGCCTGAAAACTGGCAAGCAAGCCTTGCCACCCCACCGACAGCCACCTTAAAGCGGAAGAGTCTTCCTTTGGCCCAGGAAGATGCTTCCACCCAGGCTCTCCGAGTGGAAGAAGGGATAACAACTTCCACACCATCATACGTCCCGTCCCGCCAAAAGGAAGATGCTCTAGCAATGGGAAATATCTCATCTCGCACCTGTGGGTCAAAGCGCAAAAAAAGGAGCAGTTATGTACCATGAGAGCAAGATGAACAATAAAGAAGTCAAGGCCAGTGAGCAGAAAAGACAAGTACAGGGAGATCCCTCGTCCCTCTAGGGACGAAATTTAGCCAGTTCGAGAAGCAAGATCCCTCTGTCGGCGTACAAGCAATTGACCTCAGCCAAGGCCTCATGCCAACCGTCCAGGTACCCGAGCCTGTACTGCTCAGAGGCAGGGCCACCCTCTCCAGACGCAAGCCACAGCCGCCACGGCGCCGGCGCTGGGTTTCTCCGGAGGGCCAAAGGTTGACGACGAGCCCGCAGAAGTTCATCATCCGATGAAATGCCGGACTCCTCAGACGACATCCCGCGGAAGGACTCTCTCCTCGCAACTCACCCAGCCAGAGATGGCCGTGAGCACACTAAGGGGGCCACTATTTATAAGAGGAAGCGAAGTTCCCACAAGAATGAGGCACCCCCACCGCCTCAAGCAAATCTGCAGAAATCGAAGCGACGGATCCCGAAAGTCGCGCCCTTCCAAAGTCCCCGTCAAGAACACCGCTTCATATCCCCAGAGGATCTCGCGACAGTTCGGAAAAAGGGATGTACACGGAAGAGATTTTCGAGATTTGCAAAGCAAAGGGAAGGTTTCCATTTCAAATTAAGGAAATTATAAAAGAAGGCTACCCATCTTGGAAAGTGCAGACAAAAGACTAACAGAAGAAAAAATAGCAAGGGGCACCCTCTCAAGGATTTGCCCCAATCATGTCATCACGTGCCCTAGGCTCTCCAGTCCCACGTGTGGCAGCGGCTTCGGAAGGAGGCGGGTCCTCATCCAACTCGACCACCTGGCTTCCCGCCACCAAGGTACCAGCGGGTGCTCGCCCTTCCGCCCTCGGCTCCAGCGCCAACTCGACGGCACCATCGCCACCAGGTTCCCCTTCATCGTCATCGGCCTCCGGGCCAAAGGGCGTCGGGGGAGGAAGTAGAGGTGGGGCTGTGGCGCCATGACTCTCCACCGTAGCCTTGACGGCATCGCTCCAACCTTCACGAAAGCCACGATCACGCGTCGGCCCATAAAAATCTTGGGCCACTATGGTTAGCTCGTCCTGATAACCCGAAGAGGAGTGGAAGAGCTCTACTGCTTCCTCGCCGATGGTCGTTACCGACGAGCGCAACCCGGCGAGCTCCACCTCGGTCTCCAGGGCGCGGGTCTTCATGGCTTGGACCTCCGCCTTCAGCTTGGCCACCTACTCCTCGACCATGTCAGCACACTCCCTGAAGGAGTCCCGGTAGCGTTCCATCCCATCAAGGACCATCCCTTGCTGGACCAGTTGTTCGCGGAACCTAGAATTGGCGGCCTCTGACTCCTTCAGACCCTCCTCGAGCCCCGCCTGACGAGCCTGGCCTGCCTCCAGCATCCGAGCAAGGCCTTGGAAGTGATGTCTCCACAAGCCGAGAGCACTGACGACCAGACATGCACTCCTCACGGCCACCGCCGTCAGTTCCTTCTCAGTCCCAGGGCCGAACTCGCTGGTATGCTCGTACCATCGAACACTCTTTCCCATGAGATCGACGATCGTAGTGATCCCGGCCAACCCAGATGTCAAGTCCTCGGGTGGCGAGGACTGACCGCGCTGAGGAGACTCCAACGAAGGGGGGTTGTTGGCGTTGTCAGCGGCAAGAGATTTGCCCTTATCTCGCCCCAGAGCCGTAGAAGTTGACGCGGGGGGAACAGTCCCCGACCCTTCAACCGACGGCGGCGGCAGAACCCTAGAAGGAGGCACCTTGGACCGTGCAGGAAGCAGAGCACGACTCCGAGCAGGAGAAGAGACTCTCCCCCTCTTCCTCGCCCGACGCTGGTTATCCAGCGCCGCCAGATCATCCCCAGTCAGGGAGGCGCGACTGCCACCATCCATGGCGCACTCTTCGCCCACATCGCTAGTAGTACCCTCCGGGGAGCCTTGTTGAGGGCTAGGCCCTCCACTCGCTACAGATGTTGCCGGGGAGCGCACCAAAGGAACACCAACTGGGACCGGGTATGGCAATTCCCCGGGGGCAAACGCAACCTCGTCCTGGGAGGTGACAATCGACACTTGACCGGTCCCCAGAGCAACGTGGTCCACCGAGCAGGGAGCAAACCTCGGCAACGTGACGACCTCGTAGCTCCACGCCAGAACCTCAGGCGCACCTGAAACCAGAACAAGGTCAGTTTAATCCAATCAGCCGCCAGCATAACTCGACAAGAGGTCGAGACCAGTACCCTGCGACAATGGACGACTCAACCCCAGCTCTCGGAGCAGCATCGGGGTAAGCACGAAGTCCGCATCAACAAGAGGGTACCGAAGGATAGCATCTACCTTCTTCCGATCCTCGGCCCTAAGTTGAGGCTTCCTATCGACCCAGATAGGGGGGTTGCCCCCAAACCTCCAACTTCCGGAATGGTCGTAGCCACTCGACTCGACTATATACACGTACCGTTGCGACCAACCCTTGAGATTGGCCATAGTGGAAGACACTTAGATGAGCTTCCGGCCAGAGTGGGCCTTGAAATAGGCAAAAGTTCATATCAGTCGGGCAGCGCTGGATGTGAGCAGCGCTGGATGTAGTAGAACTGCTGGAAAAGATGGAGGCTAGGATCCACCGACGCTCTCCGGCACGCATAAAGAAATCTATTGAGGATGTAGTAAGAGTTGGGCGACAACCCTCCAGGGCGCTGTCCGTAATAATGAAGGACGGACGCGATAAAAGGGTGCATGGGAAAACGGAAGCCTGCCTGGAAGAACGCTACTGGGACCAGAAATCCCCCCGGAGGAAGACTCAACATATCATCATCGACAGTTGGGAAGACGATGTCGTAGTCGGGGGGAATCTGGAAGGCTTCCCGCAATCCACTGATCACCCTATAGGCCACTAATAGTGGAGAACTGGGTCGACTAGTGCCCGCACCCGAAGTGCTCGGTGCATCACCGCGGTTGTGAGCTGCTTCCTCAGAAGAGGAAGAGCTGACTCGAGGGATCCTCCTACAGGGAGGCATAACTACGGAAGAGGAAAAATGCAAAGGAAGAAGGATCATCACCGGAAAAAGGGAGGAAGACGCCTATGACGAATACGACAACCAGTTGGACGCGGATGTAATCTGCGAGAGACCTCGCAGCGGTTCTTATAACCACCCATGATGGATCGACACTATTCACCCTGGAGGGGCAGGTGAAAGGACGCCGTCCACTACGGCGGTACGGCTACCGATGTCAGAAGACCGTTCGAGAGCCCGCGCTCCCAGAACAGGACAAGACGCAAATCATGATTACCCGTGTGGCCTCTGCCACCGTCAGGTGCGCCTTGCCCGCCAAGCAGGTCCCCAACAACGCCCATAGTATGAGGAAGCCGACTCCGGATCCCACACTCTCAAAGCCGACTCTCAGCCCCCTGCGTAGTGCTCGGCGACTGAGAGTAGGGGGGAAGTGAGGAGGATAAATCTGGTTTAACCCAAGAACGGCAGGCCCACGATAAATAGCACTCAAGGGAGCGCGCCCAAGCAACGAGTATGCAGGTGTGGCCCACTAAGGGAGGTCCAGCCGAAAAGAGCATCGGATTCTACAAGGCATAAGGGTTATGGCCCAAGCGCAGTTATCGCCGTAGGACTCTCCGGTGATCGATCGTTGCCCCCATGACGTCGGCCTTGACCCTATAACCAGCGAGCAAGCCCCACGAGCGCCGTAAGACTCGCCCTGGGACCAGCCAACACCGGGGTAATCGCCCCCCAACGGGAAAATTCTGCCACTGTAGCGGAAGAGGTTAATCTACTACAAACGGCCTTCCCTATCAAGGAATGAGGCTCCTCGCTCCTGGACAACCCATATAAAAGGAAGAACGACAGAGAAGACAGACATGATAGATTCATCTACTAAACCCCGTACTGCTACGCAAGAGAATAGAGCTACTGATCCTACGAGATAACAAGAAGGAAGCAGCTACGATCGACACTGAAGGAGAAACTCTCCTCCGGCGACCTTACCACCCAGCGAGCACTCTCCGAGTGAGCACGGGGAGCAGTGAACACTCGTTCCGAGGATCTACACGACCCTTCAGCCCTCGACTACGATTTTCTTCTCTCTCAACTGGCTCTTCTCTGTTTTTCATTTAACTGTTGCTGACTTAAGCATCGGAGGGTTGTCTCCTAGGGTAACACTCGGGAATCCTTCTGACGCCTTTCCGACTTCTGGTGTGCAGGCTTCCACGGACGCGAGACGACTTCCCCAACAAATAAATAGATAAAGTGGTACGTGACCTAGGAACCATTTTCATGTCTCTACACAGAGTAATATTAATTAATTAATATCAAAGAGGTCATGAAGTGCTAGTATGTGTATATATAGATATGGCAGTGGCTGTACGTGGTGTTTCTCAAGTCGATATATATATATATATATATATATATATATATATATATATATATATATATATATATATATATATATATACTCACTAGTCAGCTGTTGTTGCTGGGTGGCGGCATCCGTCGACACAACTGATGATGGATCTAAGTATAGGAGAGCAACCACGAGGAGACCAACCAGCACGACCAGCACACCTTTGGGAGCCATATCCCTCCTTAATTCTTCGCTAGCTGGCGTATACAGAACACAGTAAAAGGATATATTTATATATATGTATAGTGCACGTACAGCAAGTAGACTAGAATTTAAGTAGACGACGAAGTGAGAGTGAGAAGGTTTGATCGGTGGGAGTGAGAACGTTTGTGTGAAGCCCCCCAGATGAGATGGTCTCTATTTATAACTCGTGAGTTGGGGCTCTGAGCTCGGAAGCTGCAGGGACGGTGCATGGGAAGGACGGGAGATCGAGTTGCAATAAATCATTGGGTGCCCAGCTCTGGGCCACTAGCTGGTTACTTTCTGCCCACCAAACTTGACTCGGACGACTTGGAGGGGTTCGACAAGTGGCGTAAGTGCTCGCGCTCGCGCCCTTGAGCAGCTAGCTAGCTTCGATGGGACGACACAGTCCTCTTCTTCCTCACGTACACCTTTCATCATTTGAAATACATTTGAAATTGCTATAGTCACTAACTACAATTGATCTGTTATGTAATCTTGGTTGATCTTTTACTAAATTTGAGAAATTAAGGGCCAAAATATCCCTAATTAATTTCACTTAAGCGCGCTCTCTGTGACGACCCGAGAATCCGATTACCGGGAAGACCCGATAACCCGAGACTCGCACCGCCGCCCACGAGCCGGGAGGGCTCGGAAGGGCTAAAAGGAGTGTGGAGACACAAAGAAATAGGAAATAAAGCAGGACAACCCAACAATAACAGAAATAACTAAACAACTACAACAGAGTCCAGTCCAACAGAAAGTACAGTCTAAAGCAGTAAAGCGTACCACATGCCAAGTGAACACTCGGCCCGGCAAGCTGGCAACTGAGAACCTCCGCTCCGCACCCTCGAACCTCGAGGAAGAACCGCCACACCTGAAAAGCAGGGAATGAGTCTCCAAAACAGAGACTCAGCAGGGATCCCGCGGAACCCCAACCGGAAACGACGGCGGTAGCGGAAAGGAACGCTACAACTACAGCAGGAACAACAAACCGGTGGCCGGTCAAAACTCGGCACTACAGCTACTCCTACTGTACCAGAAACACACCCCAGACTCACGGTCAAGGGCTACCGAACTACACTAGTATCGCTTATCGAAGTGAAAAACCCACGGCAACCACGCCGTAGAGGCCTGTCTCCCAGAACACGGCCAACCTGGACACGCTGTCAAAAGTGCAACCCGGACACCTGGTCACGGGTACCGCACGACAAGACACAACCTCGGTAAAGTCACTAGCACTAGCCTCACGGCACGAAAACCGACACGCGCCACGGCGAAACAATCGAAAACTCAACGGTCAACACGACCGAAACCCGAAGGTCGAAGTCACACGACTGACAGTCTGTCACTCTCTGTCCAGAACAGGAGTACCTCCCACTAGAAGAACGACCGGATGCGTCCGCTGACGTCTTACACCGCGTCACAAGTGTCTAGCTACTACGCCCTAGGCGTGAGACTCAGACACACACAGTAACCAGTACCACAACAAGGACTAGCTGGGGTCACGCTCGTCAGCGCGTGTCCTAAGCCCCCAACTACGTGTGCACACACAGACCATCTGCTCTAGGTCGGGTCCTCTAGCTGGCTTTCCCCCCCACCGGACTCTGGTGGCAAAGGCAAGGGGCCGACGGAAACCAGCCTAAAAACCGCGTCTCACCGGGTCGCGCTCTCCACCACTCCCAGGTGGGTCCGCACACGCGTGCGCAGGAAGCTACGACTAGTGGAGGATCACTGAGAGAGTAGACTCTCAAAACAACAGAAAACGACGTCCGAACCTAACGAAGTACGGGGACCATCCCACGTAGCAGCACCATCGCACGGTGACCACGATCGGAGAAGAAACGGGACGCACAGTCCACGGTCAAACACATAACCCACTCGGGAATCATCTTCCAGGAAGACTCACGACATGCGGGGGAACCCCACCGCACACATACCGATACACGGTGACTCGATCGAGCGAGAATACGGAAACCCGAAACGCCTGGGGTCACCCGGACTCACCAAGCCCACGGGCACGCTTATCGAGGTAACACGGCACCTCCAGACACCCCAAAACACGGTAACAAAACCCACGGGGTGCCCGGGACACTCACAAGGCCAAAGGTCGACCACTGCGTCACAACCGGGTCGACCGGAGACCAACACAACCCAATCGGAACACTAGTAAACCGCCCGGACCCTTACACTCACGAGCGCGCAAATCAAGGTAAACGGAACCCCCGGACACCCCAAAGACACGGTCACGGAACTCCACGGGGTGTCCAAGGCACACACGGCCCACGAGGAGCACGATCAGCCGCAGACCGCCCGCCCCGGGCAGCCCGGCTGGTCCCTCCAAGAACGCGCTATAGGTCCATAGCGCGTTCAAGCAGAACGCGCTAGGAGCCTATAGCGCGACAAGCCAGGTCGCGCTATGTTTCCATAGCGCGACAGTCCAGAACGCGCCGTAGCCCTATAGCGCGACAGGAACCGCCATACTGTTCATCTTCTCCGATGAACGCGCCCCGTCGGGGCGGCGCGACCCTCAAGAACGCGCTACTGGAAGCTAGCGCGTTCTCAGTCCGCGCCCGAAAACGGTAGAAACGGCGGGAAAATCCATTCCACGCCCCGATCACCCCCGGGTGATGGGGAAACAAAGGGGGAAACATTCCCCAACCCCTCTGGCACCGAGAGGACCCATTTGAACCCCAAAAACACGATCAAAACACAAGATTCGGCTCACACCCCAAAAACATGCATTTTTCCCAAATCACCCCGTTTAGCCCGCTCGGCTCACCACGGCCTACGAAACTCGCGGGAATTGAAGTACACGGGTTGAGGGTCCATCTCCCTACCTCCACCGAAGATTCGACGCACCGTGGACACCGATCCACGAAGAAAACGCCGCTTAAACCCTCGCCGGTTCACGATCCCACGAACCGCCTCCACCACCGCGATCCTCATCCCGTACCCGTCGCTCCACGCCCCACGAGCCACGCCGCCCCGCCCTCGCCGCCTCCGTCGGCCGCCCGGAGTGAGAGGGGGAGAGGAGAGAACGTGAGAGAAGAGAGAGGGAGGGAAGAGAGAAAATGAGATGGGGAGAGAGAAAAAGGAGGTTATTATATAGAAAATCCGGAAATTCCCGAAAATACCGAAAAATAGAAAATCACATTTCTGCGATCCTCGGAACACACCGATCGCAACGGTACCACTCGCGCCCTGGTGAACAGCCCCGTTCACCCGTAACGAGGTTCCGAAGGAATTACCGAAACACACACCGGGAATCGGAAAACACACGCGGAAAAGCCGCGGAACGCTTCCGGGCCTCCGAAACAACTCCGGATCGCGCCGATCCGAACACGAAAGATGTCCGAAACGAAATTTCGGACACAACGGAGTCGGACACTCCAAGAAACCAGATCCGGGACCCAAAAACAAGGATCCGAAAGATCCAGGGCATTACAGCCCTCCCCCCTTAAAGAAATTTCGTCCTCGAAATTCAGGACAAGCACAGGAACAGGGGAAGAATGCCATAACTCACTGACAACGCCGTCAGAACCCCAACACAGAAAATCTTGATTCTCGCAAAAAGCGCCGATCATGAGGGATACGGCCAGACCATAATCACGAACAACGCCACGCTCCGCACGCCGCACACACATCGGCCACTAGAGCAGGCATAAGACAAGGGCACAAGTCTGGTATCACCTCAAACACAACGGAAAACACCCACGGCATCGCTGCCACCCTCTCGCTCACCGAGGGAACGCAATCCTCGCCACAAGAACCAATCCACCGGTCAACGCCCACGCTCGGCGGACCAACCAAACGCCAGCTTCACAACCGCTGATCGATCTCACACCCTGCACCAGGGGTAACCAATCACTGAGCTTCCATCAGCTCACACCTCAGAAACGGCCACCAGAAGGCCTCGCTTGCACGCCGCTCTCTCCATTCTCGAACCCTTACAACCAGCATCTTCTGTCTCTGAAAAGACCATCCACTGGTCGCCAGACATTCGCCAACGGAAAACCTCCACCGGCCCAGCAGGCACGATCCAACACATGACAGGCCATCTGCTGACTCACGCACAGACCAACACCACCTCCAATCTCGAACCTCACGCCAACTCTACCCTCTCAGGGGAGCACTGCGAAACCACATGACTCCATCTCCACACAGTCCTCACGTCACTCGACTCAGACTTACGGGGAATCCTCCCTTGCTGGCCACAGACTGAGGATCAACATCCAACACCAACGTCTCATCAGAGACCACTCTCCGACGCCAATCTCACGAAAAAAAGGCCTCCGCCCACAGGCGTCACTCTTCCATCTGGTCTCATCAAATCCTTCGATCAATCCAAATGGACACCTGCCAATGCCATGAACCACAATATCTCAAGCAACGGCACGCCAACCAACATGTCTCACACCGTCGGAGACAACGCACACCGATGAACCAATCCTCCACTGCTCTACACTTCTCAGAAATCCACCCGCAGCAACCAACGCTACGATCCACGCACTCTGATCCACACGCACAGCCACCACAACGCCAACTCGAGATCCACCATCTCGACAACCATCTGCAACCCCGCAGACTCCGATCCTCCACACATCGGGAACCGCGACACCAACCGCAAATCTCAAAAACAGCGCCCAGTTGACACTCATCCTTCCGGAACAGCGCCAACACCCTTACACATCAGGGAACGGGCAACGATTCTCACAGGCAACCACCTTGCCAAGACAAAGAGCACGTCTCGCACGAACTTCATGACACACAAGGCCAACCAATCCGGACACGCAATGCAAGACGACGAACCTTAGCCAAACACGATTCTCTCCAACCAAAGGAGAACCCAATCGCACCTCCGACCAACGGAAGGAAAACTCCACACTCGACCTGACCTCGAGCCTCACGCATGCTGGGAATAGCACCTTCCAGCACCAAGAAAACTATCACTTCCGTCAGGTCAGCTCCTCCGACAACACTTACCAAGTGTCCCGTCGGACCATGATCACAACATCTCTCGATGCACCACCGCTACAATCCCCCGAACTGCAACACGCCCTCCGACAACCTCTGCCCAACGCAACACAACCAGGGCCACCACCGATGAGGGAGAAGGCTCTCGACCTCGATCCTTAGACCCCACGCCGGCACAAAAGCCGTGAACAACAACCACCTTCACAGCGCCGCACAGCGCACTCAAACTCTCAAGCGAGAAACAAAGCGAAAAACATGCACGAAACCCTATGCCAACTGCTGACTGTACTGGACCTTACGGACTCTGATCACTGCAATATCTCGAATTCCCATGTACGTCCACAACCATGCTCTGATACCAGCTGTGACGACCCGAGAATCCGATTACCGGGAAGGCCCGATAACCCGAGACTCGCACCGCCGCCCACGAGCCGGGAGGGCTCGGAAGGGCTAAAAGGAGTGTGGAGGCACAAAGAAATAGGAAATAAAGCAGGACAATCCAACAATTAACAGAAATAAATAAACAACTACAACAGAGTCCAGTCCAACAGAAAGTACAGTCTAAAGCAGTAAAACGTACCACATGCCAAGTGAACACTCGGCCCGGCAAGCTGGCAACTGAGAACCTCCGCTCCGCACCCTCGAACCTCGAGGAAGAACAGCTACACCTGAAAAGCAGGGAATGAGTCTCCAAAACAGAGACTCAGCAGGGATCCCGCGGAACCCCAACCGGAAACGACGGCGGTAGCGGAAAGGAACGCTACAACTACAGCAGGAACAACAAACCGGTGGCCGGTCAAAACTCGGCACTACAGCTACTCCTACTGTACCAGAAACACACCCCAGACTCACGGTCAAGGGCTACCGAACTACACTAGTATCGCTTATCGAAGTGAAAAACCCACGGCAACCACGCCGTAGAGGCCTGTCTCCCAGAACACGGCCAACCTGGACACGCTGTCAAAAGTGCAACCCGGACACCTGGTCACGGGTACCGCACGACAAGACGCAACCTCGGTAAAGTCACTAGCACTAGCCTCACGGCACGAAAACCGACACGCGCCACGGCGAAACAATCGAAAACTCAACGGTCAACACGACCGAAACCCGAAGGTCGAAGTCACACGACTGACAGTCTGTCACTCTCTGTCCAGAACAGGAGTACCTCCCACTAGAAGAACGACCGGATGCGTCCGCTGACGTCTTACACCGCGTCACAAGTGTCTAGCTACTACGCCCTAGGCGTGAGACTCAGACACACACAGTAACCAGTACCACAACAAGGACTAGCTGGGGTCACGCTCGTCAGCGCGTGTCCTAAGCCCCCAACTACGTGTGCACACACAGACCATCTGCTCTAGGTCGGGTCCTCTAGCTGGCTTTCCCCCCCCACCGGACTCTGGTGGCAAAGGCAAGGGGCCGACGGAAACCAGCCTAAAAACCGCGTCTCACCGGGTCGCGCTCTCCACCACTCCCAGGTGGGTCCGCACACGCGTGCGCAGGAAGCTACGACTAGTGGAGGATCACTGAGAGAGTAGACTCTCAAAACAACAGAAAACGACGTCCGAACCTAACGAAGTACGGGGACCATCCCACGTAGCAGCACCATCGCACGGTGACCACGATCGGAGAAGAAACGGGACGCACAGTCCACGGTCAAACACATAACCCTCTCGGGAATCATCTTCCAGGAAGACTCACGACATGCGGGGGAACCCCACCGCACACATACCGATACACGGTGACTCGATCGAGCGAGAATACGGAAACCCGAAACGCCTGGGGTCACCCGGACTCACCAAGCCCACGGGCACGCTTATCGAGGTAACACGGCACCTCCAGACACCCCAAAACACGGTAACAAAACCCACGGGGTGCCCGGGACACTCACAAGGCCAAAGGTCGACCACTGCGTCACAACCGGGTCGACCGGAGACCAACACAACCCAATCGGAACACTAGTAAACCGCCCGGACCCTTACACTCACGAGCGCGCAAATCAAGGTAAACGGAACCCCCGGACACCCCAAAGACACGGTCACGGAACTCCACGGGGTGTCCAAGGCACACACGGCCCACGAGGAGCACGATCAGCCGCAGACCGCCCGCCCCGGGCAGCCCGGCTGGTCCCTCCAAGAACGCGCTATAGGTCCATAGCGCGTTCAAGCAGAACGCGCTAGGAGCCTATAGCGCGACAAGCCAGGTCGCGCTATGTTTCCATAGCGCGACAGTCCAGAACGCGCCGTAGCCCTATAGCGCGACAGGAACCGCCATACTGTTCATCTTCTCCGATGAACGCGCCCCGTCGGGGCGGCGCGACCCTCAAGAACGCGCTACTGGAAGCTAGCGCGTTCTCAGTCCGCGCCCGAAAACGGTAGAAACGGCGGGAAAATCCATTCCACGCCCCGATCACCCCCGGGTGATGGGGAAACAAAGGGGGAAACATTCCCCAACCCCTCTGGCACCGAGAGGACCCATTTGAACCCCAAAAACACGATCAAAACACAAGATTCGGCTCACACCCCAAAAACATGCATTTTTCCCAAATCACCCCGTTTAGCCCGCTCGGCTCACCACGGCCTACGAAACTCGCGGGAATTGAAGTACACGGGTTGAGGGTCCATCTCCCTACCTCCACCGAAGATTCGACGCACCGTGGACACCGATCCACGAAGAAAACGCCGCTTAAACCCTCGCCGGTTCACGATCCCACGAACCGCCTCCACCACCGCGATCCTCATCCCGTACCCGTCGCTCCACGCCCCACGAGCCACGCCGCCCCGCCCTCGCCGCCTCCGTCGGCCGCCCGGAGTGAGAGGGGGAGAGGAGAGAACGTGAGAGAAGAGAGAGGGAGGGAAGAGAGAAAATGAGATGGGGAGAGAGAAAAAGGAGGTTATTATATAGAAAATCCGGAAATTCCCGAAAATACCGAAAAATAGAAAATCACATTTCTGCGATCCTCGGAACACACCGATCGCAACGATACCACTCGCGCCCTGGTGAACAGCCACGTTCACCCGTAACGACGTTCCGAAGGAATTACCGAAACACACACCGGGAATCGGAAAACACACGCGGAAAAGCCGCGGAACGCTTCCGGGCCTCCGAAACAACTCCGGATCGCGCCGATCCGAACACGAAAGATGTCCGAAACGAAATTTCGGACACAACGGAGTCGGACACTCCAAGAAATCAGATCCGGGACCCAAAAACAAGGATCCGAAAGATCCAGGGCATTACACTCTCTCTCTCTAATAAGATTCTGATGATGACGATGATCACGATGATGATTGGACTCTCATCCACCCTATGAGATTAATTAAGACTCTTAAGGTCTGTTTGTTAACCCGGCACGGCTAATCTAAGCGACCCCTAATCGACCTCAGTTAAACCTTTGTGTGTGAGGAGAGCGGTGGATCCCACCCCTTCGTCATAAAATTTTTTATACTTTATAGACGGATTAGAGAAGGAAGCGAGCCGGTCGCAAAACTACTTGAGCTATAGTGACTAATTAGTGACGGAATATTTTCTGTCACAACAATTCTTGTACTTTAGAGACATATTAGAGATGAAAGTGAGTGCATCGCAAAAGTACTTGCGCTATAGCAACGGAATTGTGATAGAATACTTTTGGTCGCAACAATTCTTATACTTTAGAGATGGAATATAGACGGAAACAAGTCTGTCGCAAAAATCCCTGCATGGTAGCAACGGATTAGAAACGGAATGCTATACCTCACAAATAAAAAATATCACCTACCATGTGAATTTTGATCATATTTCGATCAAGAGAAAATCCAGCAGTCAGGTCTTGATCAGATTTAGATCGAAAGCAGTGAAACTTAAATCGTCAGATCAATGAAACTTAAAATCCAACTGTCAGATCAATGAAACTTAAATCTAACTGTCAAATTTTGATCCGGAGAAAAGTCTAATGATCAATTTTTTTTATAATTTAAATCATCCAAAGGTCAAATCTAAATCGGGACCAAATCTAATAATTAGGTCTTAATCGGGAGCACATCTAACAGCCAGATTTCACTCTTGGATTCTTCCACCCTTATAATACATGTCTATATATTTATATATATCCACCATATATGTGATAGTGGTACACGTGGGAACGTGCATATGCACGGTGGGCTTGATCCGTGTTGTTGTCTAGTTCCGTGGTCCGCCACCGGGCTTGGCCGCGGCATCATGGGCGGGGATCACCTGGCCATTCAGGCAGCAGTAGCGGAGGCAGATGCCGCGTTGGAACCAGCAGCAGCGGCACCGGCGAACCTGCTTGCTGTCGCCCACCCCGGCAATACTACTACTTTCAGCTCCAGCAGCGGTTGCCCACCTCGCCTCCGAACCTGCACCCTCTGCAGTTCCATCATACGTAGTATATATATATATATGCACACACACGTATGCAGAGCAATATTAATTAATTAATGTCAAAGATGCATGCAGTAGCTAACACTGCAAGAAAAAGCGAATTTAGCGACGGCATTTTGCGACGGATATTAATCCGTCGCAAATATGTCTGTAAATTTAGACGGACGGATTTCGTCTAAATATTTAAGACAGAAAATTATTCGTCTGAATATCCGTCGCAATTAGGGAAGGATTTGCAGACGAAAATTATGACGTCTGAAAGTAGAGACGGATATTGAGACGAATTATTTTCTGTCTGAAATTTGAGACGAAAATTTTTTCCGTCCCAAATACCGTCGCAAAAATTCACTCGATTCCCCCCCATCCCCCCCCCGCTCTCCCTCTCACTCTCACTCCCCACGCCCCCCCATTCCCCCCGCTCTCCCTCTCACTCCCCCCCCCCCCGCTCTCCCTCTCACTCTCACACCGTCGCCGCCGTCACCGTCGGAGGTGCGCCATCGCCGCCGTCGCCGGAGGAGCTACGCCGTCGCCGCCGGCCTCGATCATCTACCCCACCGGTAAGCCCCTCCCTCCCCCTCCTGCTGACCCCCCTCACCCAGCGACCCCCTCCCCCTCCACTGCACCCCCCTCCCCCTCCTGCGACCCCCCTCCACCGCCTGCGACCCCCTCCCCCTACACCGCACCCCCTCCCCCTCCTGCGACCCCAATCCACCGCCTGCGACCCCCTCCCCCTACACCGCACCCCCTCCCCCTCCTACGACCCCCCCTCCACCCCACCCCCCTCCGCCTCCTGCGACCCCCCTCCCCCTCCTGCCACCCCCTCCACCGGCAGCCCTCTGTAGACACCAAAAATTGCACACCCAGGCATCCTGTTCGGCCCAGTGAAGAAGCCCCGAGGACACTGGTCATCCGGATTCCCCGAACACGCACACACTGCCGTAAGGCTGTCTCCAGAGTCACGGCAGTAAAGAGAAATCAACCACCAAGGGCCTCCCAAACCACGGGCCATGACTCGTGCCCACAATAGAACGGGCTCAGAAGTACACCCGGGCAGGCCCTCAGCGGCACACCCCAATGGGCCTCAGCGGCACGCCCTTAAGCTGTTCAGCGGCACAGCCCCAATGGGCCTCAGCGGCACACCCCCCTTGGGGGGGTCCTCAGCGGCACACCCCCCTTCGGGGGGGTCTTCAGCGGCACGGCCCCTTTGGGTTTCAACGGCACACCCCCCTGGGGGGGTCTTCAGCGGCACACCCCTCCTTGGGGGGGCTTCAGCGGCACGCGATCTTTGGCCCTCAGCGGCACACCCTCCGCCCTGCCCAGCGGCACAGCCCTTTAGGCCCTCACCGGCACGCCCCCAGGAGCTTCTAACGGCACACTTCTGTGGGCCTCCCACGGCACGCTTAACAGCGTTCAACGGCACGCCCTTTTGACCCTCCTACGGCACACTTCTTGAGCCCGCCAGTGGCACAGCGTTAAGGCATTTCAACGGCCGAAAGACGTGATGCCCATGCCCTACGGATTCTTGGCGCGTAGTGGACTTACTGAGGTGTCGCCCGGGGAGAGAGCCACGCTGCCTACTCCTCCTGCCACCCAGGACAAGGGAGTCAAACCCCATTAAATCTCCGCCGGACGCTTCCCGCCTTCGGACGCTCCCGCCGCCCGGGGTATAAAACCCCTCTTCGCTGCGAACAAAGAACAGGGGAGGAGGGGCATACACACACAGACAGACACACGCAGAAGAGAAGAAGAGAAGAAGAGGGAAGAGAGGAAGAGAGGGGAGAGGCTTCGTCGCTCCACCCATCGCCGCCATATGTGCGAAGAGGGAAGAGAAGAAATGAAGAAAGAAGAGGAGGGGAGGCTCCGCCTCCCCCTTCCTGCTGCTCCGTCCACCAGCCACCGCCGTCCGCGTGAAGAGAAGAAGGATAAGAAGAGAAGAAGAGGAGCTCGTCGCTCCACCTACCACCACCGTCTGTGTGAAGAGAAGAAGAGAAGAAGAATGAGTGGAGAGAGGGAGTGAGGTCCGGGAGGGGAGGAGTCCACGCTCCGTTCCCCCCCCCCACTGTATTTTCTTCTCCTCTTCATTTCCTTTCATTTCTTGTTTTGCCATCGTTGCAATGTATTAGTCCCCTCGGGGCACTCCTTTCGTGAGAATAAAAGTAGAAGGCTTGAAAGTATTTTTTCTTGGACGTCTTTCTAAAACATTTCTTCCGTGTTTGCATCCTTCGGTGTTTCACGCCCCCTTTCCCTTTCTCCTTTTGTTAGGGTTTGTTTCCTCCCTGATTGTGCCTCCAACGGCACGCCCCGTCGTCCCTTCAGCGGCACGCCCTGATTGTACCTCCAATGGCACGCCCAGTCATGCCTTCAGCGGCACACCCTAACTGCACCCCAGCGGCACACCCCAGTCCAGCTCCAGCGGCACACCCTAGCCGTGCCCCAGCGGCACGCCCAAACCAGCCTTCACCGGCACACCCCCATCGGGCCTTTGCCGGTGCACTCTTCAACACCCTTCTCCGGCACGGCCTTGGCTGCCATTCCCCGGCACACCTATGATGGCCCTCGCCGGTACGCCCCTTTGGGCCTTCCTCGGCACGGCCTTCATGGCCTTCACCGCCATACCCTTGGCCCGGCACACTTGCCCTTCCTTCTTGCCCGATGCATTCCCCCCTCAGCCAGTCCTAGAGTAGCATTCCACTCGTCGTTCCCTCCGAGTTTTCAGAGGTTTATAAAGGTGTTGCCGCTCTCGGGCGCCCACCTCCAGTTGTCGGGTTCCGCCACTCCATGTGGGCGCATTCCCTGTATCTCCCTTACGCTCGGGTTAAGTGGAGATGCTGCCGAATTTTCGTTAGAAACAATAACATATTGAAAGACAAAAGGAAGCAACGAACAAATGGAACAGCCACACATTTAAAAGATAAAAGATAGCAACAAACAAACGAAAAGAACAACGGTGAAATGCCTTAACCAAAGCAAATGGAACCGCAATCAATTCAAAGAGGACCGAATCGAACGACAACTAAACAACTTGAACATCCGCCCTCACAAAAGAAAGAATGAAAATTAATCAAGAGAAGAAAAGAAGAAACCCATGTAAACTTAATAAAATCAGAAAAGAAGAAAAGAAAAGCCTTAAAAGAGACGGAGGAGGAGTGGGCTCCCCATGCCATTCGCCGGTACACCCTCTAGCTACCCTTGGCCGGCACACCCTTCGCCGGCACACCCACTTGCGCCCTTCGCCGGCACACCCTTCATGGCCCCTCGCCGACACACCTTGCCAACTCTTCCCCGGTACGCCCTTCAGTGGCCTTCGCCGGCACACTCCCTGTTGCCTTCGCCGGCACGCTCCATGCCGCCTTCGCCGGCACACTTCCTGCCGCCTTCGCCGGCTCACATCCGCTTGGCCCTTCGCCGGCACGCTCCTTTGGCCTTCAGCGGCACACTCCCAGCCCTTCAGCGGTACACCCCCAGGCCCTTCAGCGGCACACTCCCAGCCCTTCAGCGGCACACCCTCAGCCCTTCAGTGGTACGCCTTTCTCTTAGCCCTCTAATGACCCATTCTCTCTCCAGAAAATATGAGTAATAATAATAATAATAATAATAAATAATAACATATTTAAAAAAATAAATAAATAAATAAGAATAATAAAGGAATAAGTAATAGTAATAATAAGCTTAAAAATAATGACAATAATAATAATTAGACAAATAAACGATAACAAAAAAATGAATGAATAATAATAACGAACTCAATAAGAATGATAAATAAATAAAAGATAACCAAAATAAATAATAATAACAAACTTAACGAAACACGACAAGCAAATGAATGACAATAAAATGAACAAAAATAATAACAAACCTAACAATAGCACTGATAAATAAATAAATCATAAAAAATGATAAATAGATAGTAATAACAAACTCACTCAAAGATACGCAAAAATCAACAAATAATGATGATTCTAAATAATAATAAAATGATGAGATCCACTTTGCAGACCCGTCTCTCTCGTGACCCGGTGCTGAAGGAACAACAATGTCGCCCTTCCAGGTTGGGCCTGAGTCTTGAGAATTATCCCGAAATGGCCATGGCCCGACCTCGCCTCGAGCTGACATTCCGATTAAGCCTGACTCGTTTCTCAGGCTGGATCCCTTCCGAGCCACTACTAAAATTGCCGCACGCTCGGCAGACATTTGAACGGGTTCACCTCGGTTTTCGCCGCGTTTCTATTACGGACCTGTGTCTGAACATGAAAAGACCCGTGAGCAACCAATATGGCCGACGGCTCCCTCCCCGGCATGGTCGTGAGCCGGCATTGCTCCGGGCCGATAGCCCATTAAATCGGATTCATTCTAATAGGATTCGTTCCCGTTCTTTCATTGAAACTATCGTAAACTCGGCATACATTTGTACGGGATCGTTTCCATCCACGTCGTACTTTCAACATGGGCCCTCGCCCGAACATGAAAAGGTCCGTGAGTGACCGACAAAATCAGAATAGAACGAGACAGTCCTCGCCACCCCTGGACCCCTTCCATGGGAATATCAATAAGACCACCATGGGCCACGCTTAGACCTCGGGTCCGTCCCAATTGTGGTCGCCGTTCGGCTCATATCCTCAGTCTACAGCCTGCTCCCTTTGAACATGTTTTCGGTTTTGGAGTTTAGTCCTGGGACTCTCCCCCGTTGCCCTCCGGCACCGGAAATATTAATGATGCCTGCGCAAGCCTCGTTCGAACCACGGGAGGCGCCCCCGATATGGTCTTGACTCGATTTCGCACTGGGCCAATAGATTTACCGGTTTCCTACTACACTAACCGAGATTTGACCGAATATTTTCGGTGTCTCAGAATCATAAACTTGCCGTATCCTGGCATGCATATGTCCCAGGTCCTCCCGCAACGATTACAATATTCTCAAGCCGGACTCCCGTCTGAATATTAAACGGTCTCCCGAATGACTGACACGTTTCGAACGTCCGCTTCCCTAGGCGCAGGGCATTTCAGCCAATTCAAGGGATATTTCCTCGTTGCCCCTTGGCACCGGAAATATTAATGACGCTCATGCAAGTCTTGTTTCAACCGCGGGGGGGCCCACCGCAGTATGGTCACAGCTTGCTCTTACACCGGGCCAACAGATTTACTGGTTTCTAACCGCTCTGGCCGAGGTCTAGCCGAACGTTTTCCATTCTTCTGAACAATAAATTGCCATATCCTGGCATACATGCGTTCCGGTTTTCCCGCGACGACCGTGATTTTCTCGAGCCGGACATTCCTCCGAACATTAAATGGTCAGTACACGACTGACATGACCGCGAAGGGTCCTCTTCTCGCCCTTGCGCGAGGATTTCAATACCTCGTAATAGACCTTCCATGCAATTGATTTCTTGGCCATGAGGCCCTGAATCCCGGCGATTAATCAAGGGTGTTCCCTCGTATGGGGGATGTAAATGACGCCGTGACCTTTATGGCGCGGCGGGTTTCGGTCCCGACACGAATCACACAATCGTCTGACCGAGTCAGATCGAGCGCACCGTGGGCTCTTCGGAGCTCGAATAAATTGTCGCTTTGTGACTGGCACGCCCACGCACTTAATAGACGAATCAACCATTCCCGAATAGACGAGCATAATAATAGACGAACGAAAAGTGCGTCCACACCCTCCCCCTTCTGCTGACCCCCCTCCCCGAGCGCAGCCCCTCCCCCTCCACCGCACCCCTTCCCCTCCTGCCACCCCCTCCACCGACAGGCCTCCCCCGCCTGCTGACCCCCCTCCACCGTACCCCCTTCCCCCTCCTGCGACTCCCGCCACCGCACCCCCTCCCCCTCCTGTGACCCCCCTCCTGCGACCCTCTCCCCCTCCACCACACCCTCTCCCACTCCTGCGACCACCCCCCTCCACCGCACCCTCTCCCCCTATACCGCACCCCCTCCGCCTCATGCGACCCCCCTCCCCCTCCTACGACCACCCCCCTCCATTGCACCCCCCTCCCCCTCCATTAAAGGATCCAAATTAAGCAGTCAAAAAATAAAAATAAATCTATCAACACTTGGCAACGATTCATAGCTAAGTTGGGTGATTGAAACTTATTTGTTATGTAATCAAGTAAGAGTCATTTTTCAACGTGTAAAACCTAATTTTCTTGTGTGATGGCCCCATTTGGTAGATCATCCTCAATTTTAATTTCTTTAGTAAATAGAGATATTATGTTTAATTTGCCTGCAGATGGCCGGTATGTGTTTTTCTTGATGGCACTGGCTAGTTGGGTCCTATCTTCTATGTATATCTATTAACCGTGTGACATATATATAAACTCTTATCAGCTTATTCCTTATTATCTTCCTTTCGCGTTGTCTGCGTTGAGATGGCATGTATATATATATATATATATACAAACATAAGATTCTATTCTCACAAGATTATTTTTACGAAAGCTAATTATAAATTGGTGTTTCTATTTTATTATGTTGGATATGTCGGTTGAGATTGGCCTTATCGCCCACATGAGAGCTCATAAGAGACTCCGGAGTACTGGGACAAACTTGGACGGTTTGCTCTATGCTGGTGATTTATTATGTTAAAGCCGATGAGTGAGAGAAATCGTAATCTTTTATAAATGATTATATTATATTCAAAAATTTGTCAACATAAGATGGTAGAGAAATGTCACCGGCATCCAATCCCAATTGGTTCACCACTCTTGAAATTATGAAACTTTGACGTTTCAACTCCAAAACAAACGTCTTGTTATTAATAAAAGCCGAGAACTGGCTTTAACGCTCTAAGCAAAACATAGATATCGTTAATTTTAGCGTTTGTTATTAATAAAAACACGACGCCAATGCAAACTTAAGCAGAAGAACATTGATGCTAACCTGGCTAACAATTGATTAGATTCCCTTATCAGGGTCGCTTTATTTTCAGAATAGCGGAGGCGGATATCGCATCCGATGAAAGTGTGAAATCCCATTCCATCCTATCATACGCTTTTGCCATGTCTAACTTGAAAATGACATTATGACCATGGACCTTCCTATAAATATCCCTGACCAATTGTCTAGAAAGAGATATGTTATCCAGAATGAAATGTCCTTTGACAAAAGCTCCTTGCTCTTGGGATATAATGGCAGGCAGCAAAAGAGCCATGTGCTCACATATAAGGCAAATGTTAATGTAATAAACAAAGTTGCACAGCCTCCCCTCTCTGCTTTGTGTAAAACGAAAAAGAAAGAGAGAAGAGAAAGAGAGAAAGAAGAAAAAAAGAGGGAATCATAGCGGCATATCTCCAGGTCATGGGACCCTCTAGGCTGCCCCTTCCCTAGGTCGGCAGACCCGAACTCATTTAAATGAGATCATTCACCTCAAAAAAAAGGGACCCTCTGGGCTGTCCTCGCACTAAACAAACGAAACAACTAGATAAATAGATGAATAAAATTATTATTTAAAATTTAGTGCGTCCACAGCAACAGTCGACTTATAGCAATAGGTAAATACTCTAAAAATTATGCTTGTGCTTTCAAACTTTGTGGATGTTAATTGCATATAAATGTGTTTTTAGATGGATATGCACAGAAATTTGATGTTGACCTGACTCAAAAATGTGGATTGTTTAGCTTTGATGTTCTATATGTGAGTATTTTTTTAAATTAGATATTATTTAGATGGATGTATGTAGAATGTTAAGTGCGATGTTATTTAATTTTATGTTATATAAACACATAGGGTATTCTATGTGAGCTGAGGTGCGTGGGTGCGACCTAACATTACACGCACCTCAGGATAGCGTGTTAAATCGGTGTCAATGAACCTTCCCGTTCAAGACTTTGGGATTGATGTGTATGTTCTCATTTTTTTTATGAGAATGTATATATCTACCTCAAAGTCTTGAATTGTCCTGTTTGGACAGTCTGTGAATGTTTGATCGCACTTAGGCAGTCATTTACTATATGTGTTTGTATGGTTTGCTAAAAATGTCGGTTGCGTCTCTTCACTCTTCTTCGATATACCTTTATTAATTTTGAGTGTTTTCTTAACCATTTACTTATAAGTGTTTAAGAAAATTTTAAAATCAATAAATATGTTTGGTATATCGGAGAAGTGTGGGGAGATGCTGCAGAAATTTTCAGTAAATTGTGCAACACATATAGTAATTGATTGTGCGATCAAACCTTCATGGATGTGTTAAAAAGTGATAATCTAAACAATAGTCCTCATCCAACTACAAATGGTCTGCGACCAACGATGTGAGGAATGGGTCGGGTTTATTTTTAAGAGTAATGATTTAAACGTTACTTGTGTATTAACATGTATTGGGTGCAGGCGAAATGTTGACAGATCGTTCATGGATGTATCGTAGAATAGTTGACCGGGTGGTGTCGGATGATTTTAAGCAAGGAGTTGAGAGTTTCATTCAGTTTACATTGGGGAATCCAAACGCATCAATAGATCGCGACGGTCACATTCGTTGCCCTTGTTCAAGTTGTAGAAACTTGAGGTGGCGTTCACCATGGGATGTGCAACATCATTTGTACAAGAAAGGGTTTGTGGATGGTTATACGAATTGGACGTGTCATGGTGAGTAATTCTTGAGGTATGAGCCCGACAATATTGCAGGCACAAGTGGGTACGTGGATATGGTTGTAGATGCTGCTGGTCCTATTTTTAATGTTCATGAGGAAGCGCCGAATAAGACAGCCGAAAGATTTTATGAACTACTTAGGGATGCTGATGAGCCGTTGTGGGATGGTTGTGAAAAGCACACTCGATTGTCTGCAGTGTCACAGTTGTTGAAATTGAAATCTGAATTTCACATCAGTGAGACTTGTTTTGACCGTCTCCTCCTCTTGATCAAGAGTATGTTACCTCGAGACGAGAAGTTGCCGGAAACTTATTATCGTGCAAAAAGGATGGTCAATGAGCTAGGAATTGGATATTTAAAAATAGATGCATGCCCGAATCATTGTATGTTATATTACAAAGATGATGTAGATAAGATATCATGTTCTATTTGCGGCCATGACAGATTCAAACCTAAGGGAGGTGTCAATTCAAAGCGAAAAGATGTACCTTACAAGGCATTGCGATACTTCCCTCTTGTGCCTAGGCTGCAGTGGCTGTATATGTCCTCAAAGACAGCTGTACATATGACATGTCACAATGACAGAGTACGCCGTGCCGATGATATAATAAGTCATCCTGCCGATGGTGAAACTTGGACCCACTTCAATCGTACTCATCTTGCCTTCTCAAAGGAGCCACGTAATGTTAGGTTGGGTTTATGCACAGATGATTTTAATCTATTCGGTGGTTTAGTGGCATCTTACTCTTGTTGGCCAGTGTTCATGACACCGTACAACCTTCCGCCAGACATGTGCATGAAGCGAGAAAATCTATTTTTGTCTTTAGTAATTCCTGTTCCAAAAAGTCCCGGAAAAAAATTGGACATATATCTCAGGCCGTTGATTGATGAGCTCAAATTTTTATGGAGTGATGGAGTTGTTACTTATGATGCACGTAGGAAGCAAAATTTTATTATGAAAGCTGCACTGATGTGGACAATAAGTGACTTCCCTGCATATGAAATAGTATCTGGTTGGAGCACACATGGGAGGTTAGCATGTCCCTACTGTATGGAAGATACCAAATCATTTGTATTGAAATATGGTGGAAAAGCATGCTGGTTTGATTGCCATCGACGGTTGCTACCAAGTGACCATCCTTTTCGAAGGCAAAAAGACTCTTTTAAAAAAAATACTGTTGAAGTAGATGAAGCAGACTTGCAACGGGTGTCGGGTCGACATATGGCGACACGGGTGTAAAATTTACCAGATGTAGTACAATTATCTGGTAGCACACGACAACTGAATAATTTTGGAAAGGATCACAACTGAAACAAGAAAAGTATTTTTTGGGAATTATCTTATTGGTCAACTCTTCTTGTACTACACAATCTAGATGTCATACATATCGAGAAGAATTTTTTTGATAATGTGTTCTACACGGTCATGAATGTTAAAGGCAACACAAAGGACAACGCCAAAGCGCGCATGGATTTAAAGATGCTTTGTAAACGTCCAGAATTGGAACTACAAAACATAAATGGAAGGGTTGTGCAGCCAAAAGCAGCTTACGTGCTTAATAATACACAGATCAAGGAAGTGTGCCAGTGGGTGAAACAATTGAGATTTCCAAATGGATATGTATACAACATAGCCCGTTGTGTGAATGTTAACAAGGGAAAAATATATGGTCTGAAAAGTCACGACTATCATGTGTTCATGGAAAGGCTACTGCCCATTGCATTTCGTGATTTGTTGCCGAAGCCTATATGGGGAGCACTGACCGAGCTGCGTCAGTTTTTCAAGATTTTATGTGCATCAGAACTCAGACTTCGGGACGTACAAACTCTTGAAGAAAATGTGGTCAAAACTATTTGCAAGTTAGAGAAGATATTTCCTCCGGCATTCTTTGATTCGATGGAACACCTGGTCGTCCATATGCCATACGAGGCTATTGTCGGAGGGCCAGTACAATACCGATGGATGTATCCATTTGAGAGGTATGCGAGAATTTTCATGAAGACATGCATGTTGTCCATGGTCGCTACATGTCATTGCCATCTGAATTGTTGTTGTAGGTGCATACATGAATTGAAAATGAAAGTTCGCAACAAGGTAAACGTGGAAGGTTCGATTGTTGAGGCATATGTTATTGAAGAAATTTCAAATTTCTGTTCCATATACTTTGAGCCAGATATTCAAACTCGTCATACTCGACCTGCACGTAATGATGATGGGGGAGTTGATGATTTGTCAGATCGGCATTCCATATTTAAGCATCCTGGACGTGCTTTCGGATGTTGCTCGACCCGCACGCTCAAAGATAAGAGAGTTGTACGCTGCTGAGATATATATTCTTCTGAATTGTACTGAGATTGAACCTTATGTTGAGTAGGTTCTTAACCCACATTTCCAGCAATGCCATGACTTGTTCATCCTTATTCTGTAGTTCAATTAAAGTAGTAGTGCATTTATATTGCAGACAATTTGATTCAGAATTAGCACAAAAATGTCTAAATATTCAGTACGTAGAGATTGAAAAAGAATGCGAGAAGTTTTTTGCCAAATGGTTGAGATATCAAGTTAGTGTCGATCGTTCAATATATATGATTGCATTTACTAATGTTGACGTAATTGTTCAAAAATATTTAACTACTCTACTTGACATATAGGTTGAACAAGGTCTCATTAGTGATCAGAGAGTACAAGAGATAAGTTATAGCCCCTCCAATGTTGCACGTGCCTATCCAGGATATATTGTGAATGGATACAGATTTCATACGAGGGATTATGGATGAAGTAAGTCCACGATGAACAGCGGCGTATCTGTTAAGGGAAGTGTATACAATGAAGTGGAATTAGACTACTATGGTATTCTTGAGGAAGTCATAGAACTTCAGTATTTGGGACGAGACAATCATGTATACTTATTTAAGTGTCATTGGTTTGATCCTAATTCAGTTCGACATGACACGTCTACTGGGATTGTCGATGTCAAACATAGGTACAAACTTAATACCTATGAACCGTTCATTTTAGCCGCACAAGCCCACCAAGTGTATTATTCAAGGTATCCATCGTCCAAGAATAAAGATTGGTGGGCAGTTTGCAGGGTTAAAGCAAAATATTTTCCCACTTATGAGTTAAATATGAGTCAAAATGTCTCAGAGCTTGGCAACGTCGAATATTTTCAATCAGATGAAGTTGGCATTATCGGCTCCACACATGTTAATCTGGATGAATCTGATGAGCCACTGTCATTACGTAAGGAAGATGAAGTGGAAGAAATCGATCCGACGGAGTTAAATGTTCATGTTAGAGGGGAGGAGGAGTCAGATGAAGAGGAAGAGTTCCAATCTGATGAGACTACGATGGATGACGAAGATGATGATGATGAGCTAGATATATCAACATGAGGGAGGCATGTTTTGATAATTTAGTAAGCCAATTCTAACTTTTTAAGCATAATTTTAAATAACATCTGTCTAGCCTTATATAATTGTGGATTAATATGTATTAATTATTTTGTTATTAATAAGGAAATGGTGCGAGGAGGTCGTACTAGGAGTGGGAGGAGACAAGGCAGTGAGAGGGGCGCTACTCCCTCCTCGTTAGCATCTTCTTCAGACACAGGTATATTTGATCAATAAGTTAGCTATATGAATATTTTAATTGTTTACTAACTTAAAAGAATTTTTTTATAGGTTCAAGTGTCGGCTCACCACCACATGTACAGACGCCACCACCACTTCCCGCTAGTGCCCTCCCACCAGCTCCCGCTACAGGTATATCTATTTTAATTTTCAGTAATATGTTGCATTTCCTTATGAAAATTAATATTTTTCCACCTATGTATTTCTTTGAATTTCTAGCAAAATATTCATTTATCTAATGTGAATTAATTCTTACAGGTCCTAGTGCCCTCCCACCACCTGTCCCGACGCCACCCTCACCAGCTGTCGCTACAGGTATATCTATTTTAATTTTAAGTAACGTGCTGCATTTACTTATGGAAATTAATGCTTTCCCACCTATGTATTTCTTTGAATTTCTAGCAAAATATTCATTTATCTAATGTGAATTAATTCTTACAGGTCCTAGTGCCCTCCCACCAGCTCCCGCTACAGGTATATCTATTTTAATTTTCAGTAACGTGCTGCATTTACTTATGGAAATTAATGCTTTCCCACCTATGTATTTCTTTGAATTTCTAACAAAATATTCATTTATCTAATGTGAATTAATTCTTACAGGTCCTAGTGTCCTCCCACCAGCTCCCGCTACAGGTATATCTATTTTAATTTTCAGTAACGTGCTGCATTTACTTATGAAAATTAATGTTTTCCCACCTATGTATTTCTTTGAATTTCTAGCAAAATATTCATTTATCTAATGTGAATTAATTCTTACAGGTCCTAGTGCCCTCCCACCAGCTCCCGCTACAGGTATATCTATTTTAATTTTCAGTAACGTGTTGCATTTACTTATGAAAATTAATGCTTTCCCACCTATGTATTTCTTTGAATTTCCAGTAAAATATTCATTTATCTAATGCGAATTAATTCTTACAGGTCCTAGTGCCCTCCCACCACCTGTCGCTACAGGTATATCTATTTTAATTTTCAGTAACGTGCTGCATTTACTTATAGAAATTAATGCTTTCCCACCTATGTATTTCTTTGAATTTCTAGTAAAATATTCATTTATCTAATGCGAATTAATTCTTACAGGTCCTAGTGCCCTCCCACCACCTGTCGCTACAGGTATATCTATTTTAATTTTCAGTAACGTGCTGCATTTACTTATGGAAATTAATACTTTCAACCCTCCCTCCACCTCTGACTTCTACAGGGCCCCCCCACCACTCAGCAGCCAGTTGACGATGCCAGCAGCCATCACGAGGGAGGCACTGTCCATGATGGACGTCGCCCCGGCTGGATCTCCGGGTATATTTATAAGGCTAGTTTACATTCATTAATTATTAGCGGTAAGTTTCTAATATGAATACTTTGACATTTGCAATTGTAGGAAACAATTAGAACCTTGCACCGCTGTCCATCATGCTATTAGCCTAGTAATGGCACATGTGCCCGGGCCACATTTGTCTTACAAAGAATTTTCGATGGGCGTCCGCGATTCATTGTTCGACATGTTCTTAGTAAGTAACTACGTCATTTAATTCAAGTCTTTTCCAAACTCATTTCACAACAGTCTATTAATTGTGAAGCTTAATTCATTTACAGCGGACTTATCGATTCATTGGTGGACATGATGCGGCACGATGTCGTTCTGGCTGGGAGTCCACTGTGAAGACAAATTATCAAAAGAGAGTATATGCGGCTCAGAAGAAGGCCCAAAAAATTACTGGTGGGAGTGAAGACCGACAGCTGTGGAAGGAGCACCGTCCTCTATGGATGAGGAAGGAGGATTGGGAGATACTATGTGACAAATTTGCCGACCCCAAGTGGATAGAAAAGTCCCAAAAAGCCAAATCAAATAGGACGTCACAGCCGGAGGCAATTTTACATACATGTGGGTCCGTCTCTTTTGCGACTCATAAAAATAAAATGGTAAGTAATGTTTCAAATCTTCTTACATTTTATTAACATATATGACAATTTTTTACTATGAACTATATAACATGCTGTGGAGCTTAATCGAGCTCCGACGTTCCTCGAGGTGTTCGACAGAACACACAAAAAGAAGGCGACAAGTCAATTTGTGAGTACGAAAGCTCGTTCAGTCGCGGTAAGTTTATCTTCGTGTGCAACTTCTACCGTTCATTTAATTCAGATTGAATCATATGAAATTGACTAATTATTTTATTTTATTTGTAGGAAACATATAGCAGAGCTGTGACAGAGAAGTACGGGGAGGGAGAGGGGGAGCAGCCAGACTTGGATCCGGCAGAATGGGTGGCCGCAGCTGGTGTACCGAAGAAGGGCCGAATATATGATTTTGGGGACAGCATGGACTCTAGCGCGGTGATATCATCGTGTGCGAGTTCGAACTCTGCCCAAACCAGTACTTCTACCTTCAGTATACCTCATTCTGCCCCCAGTACTTCTGGTAGCGACGTCAGAGACATCGTCCGATCGGAGATGTCTAGCCAGATTTCTGATTTGCAGCTGCAGATGCAGCGGCAGTTCCGAGAGGAGATGTCTACCCAGCAGTCTACCATGTTGCAGGCACTCACTACCCTGCTCTCCCAAGCGGGAATTCTCCCTCATGCATCCACCACCACAGCACAAGCGGCACAGGTGATTCTTTTCCATGGGTCTTTTCTATGGGTTCAGTTTATATGAGTTTTGTAAATGCACTTGGTTTCAAATCAAAGCAGCCGGGGTCCGGGGGTCCAGAATGTGAAATACTGATCCGACCGACATTCCGATCGTTCCAACACGACCTGGGAGGTAGACATGACTTGTCAGACTGACGGATTCTAAATCGGACATCCGGTTCGAGCCCCACGCTCAAAAGTACATTTTGTAAATGCACTTGGTTTCAAATCAAAGCAGGTGGGGTCCGGGGATCTAGAATGTGAAATACTGATCCGACCGGCATTCAGATCATTCCAACAGGACCTGGGAGGTAGACGTGACTTGTCAGAACTGACGGATTCCAAATCGGACATCCGGTTCGAGCCCCACGCTCAAAAGTGCATTTTGTAAATGCACTTGGTTTCAAATGAAAGCAGCCGGGGTCCGGGGGTCCAGAATGTGAAATACTGATCCGACCGGCATTTCGATCCTTCCAACACAACCTGGGAGGTAGACGTGACTTGTCAGAACTGACGGATTCCAAATCGGACATCCGGTTCGAGCCCCACGCTCAAAAGTGCATTTTGTAAATGCACTTGGTTTCAAATCAAAGTAGCCGGGGTCCGGGGGTCCAGAATGTGAAATACTGATCCGACCGGCATTCTGATCATTCCAACACGACCTGGGAGGTAGACGTGACTTGTCAGAGCTGACGGATTCCAAATCCGACATCCGGTTCGAGCCCCACGCTCAAAAGTGCATTTTGTAAATGCACTTGGTTTCAAATCAAAGCAACCGGGGTCCGGGAGTCCAGAATGTGAAATACTGATCCGACCGACATTCAGATCGTTCCAACACGACCTGAGAGGTAGACGTGACTTGTCAGAGCTAACAGATTCCAAATCAGACATCCGGTTCGAGCCCCACGCTCAAAAGTGCATTTTGTAAATGCACTTGGTTTCAAATCAATGCAGCCGGGGTCCGGGGGTCCAGAATGTGAAATACTGATCCGACCGGCATTCCGATCGTTCCAACACGACCTGGGAGGTAGACGTGACTTGTCAGAGCTGACGGATTCTAAATCGGACATTCGGTTCGAGCCCCACGCTCAAAAGTGTATTTTGTAAATGCACTTGGTTTCAAATCAAAGCAGCCGGAGTCCGGGGGTCCAGAATGTGAAATACTGATCCGACCGGCATTTCGATCGTTCCAACACGACCTGGGAGCTAGACGTGACTTGTCAGAGATGACGGATTCCAAATCAGACATCTGGTTCGAGCCCCACGCTCAAAAGTGTATTTTGTAAATGCACTTGGTTTCAAATCAAAGCAGCCGGGGTCCAAAAGTGCATTTTGTAAATGCACTTGGTTTCAAATCAAAGCAGCCGGGGTCCGGGGGTTCAGAATGTGAAATACTGATCCGACCGATATTCTGATCGTTCCAACATGACCTGGGAGGTAGACGTGACTTGTCAGAGCTGACGGATTCCAAATCGGACATCCGGTTCGAGCCCCACGCTTAAAAGTGCATTTTGTAAATGCACTTGGTTTCAAATCAAAGCAGCCGGGGTCCGGGGGTCCAGGATGTGAAATACTGATCCGACCGGCATTCTGATCGTTCCAACATGACCTGGGAGGTAGACGTGACTTGTCAGAGTTGACGGATTAAATGCACTTGGTTTCAAATCAAAGCAGCCGGGGTCCGGGGGTCCAGAATGTGAAATACTGATCCGACCGGTATTCCGATCGTTCCAACACGACCTGGGAGCTAGACGTGACTTGTCAGAGCTGACGGATTCCAAATCGGACATCCGGTTCGAGCCCCACGCTCAAAAGTGCATTTTATAAATGCACTTGGTTTCAAATCAAAGCAGCCAGGGTCCGGGGGTCCAGAATGTGAAATACTGATCCGACCGGCATTCCGATCGTTCCAACACGACCTGGGAGCTAGACGTGACTTGTCAGAGCTGACGGATTCCAAATCGGACATCCGGTTCGAGCCCCACGCTCAAAAGTGCATTTTGTAAATGCACTTGGTTTCAAATCAAAGCAGTCGGGGTACGGGGGTCCAGAATGTGAAATACTGATCCGACCGGCATTCCGATCGTTCCAACACGACCTGGGAGGTAGACGTGAATTTTCAAAGCTGACGGATTCCAAATCGGACATCCGGTTCGAGCCCCACGCTAAAAAGTGCATTTTATAAATGCACTTGGTTTCAAATCAAAGCAGCCAGGGTCCGGGGGTCCAGAATGTGAAATACTGATCCGACCGGCATTCCGATCGTTCCAACACGACCTGGGAGCTAGACGTGACTTGTCAGAGCTGACGGATTCCAAATCGGACATCCGGTTCGAGCCCCACGCTAAAATAACTCAATTCAAAACTACGTTAGTTTTCAAATTTTAGTTTAGAATAATTCAAAGAAGTAGGTTCTACAATTGATATCTTTACGGTCTTTGATATTATGTTTGATTTAAATTCATGTAATCTAATAAAATATTTAATTTATCTTTATACTAATCTTTTTATCTATGTATGTTTTTTTAATATAGGAGGATCCTTCTGCGAGCGGTACCAGAGGGGATGAGCAGGGCGGTGGGGATGAAGATATGGACGATCTGGATGACATTTGTTGATTCCGTCGCCAAATTTTTTTTATGTAACGTTGATGAGTTTATTCTGATATTTGATGTAATTTTAATTAAGTTTGATTTCGGATTTTTGTTCGTATGCATTTTTATTTTCGATGATTTTGTAAACATGTTTTTAATACAAATTTGTAATTTTTTTAAAAAAGAAGAAGATAAATTTCGGACGGATTTTGAGACGGATCCGTCTCAAACTTTAGACGGATTTAGGGACGGAAATGATAACCGTACGAAATTGGCGACGGAAATAACGACGAAAATTAGGCCGTCTCAAATTTATGTTGGAATTTTAGAGAACTTTTAGACCGACAGGGAGACGTAATTTAGTCCGTCTCTATTGCCGTGTATAAGTTGCGACGGAAATAACGACGGGAACTATTTTGCGTCGCAATTTTCAGATGGATGTTGAGACGGATTTTCTCCGTCGCAATATTTAGACGGATTTGTAGACGGAAGTTTCCGTCCGAATTTGTCTCGTTATCGACGAAATTTGCGACGAATTATTTTTCCGTCGCTACTTTGGGACGGATATTAGGACGGAATAAAATCCGTCGGTTATTTGTGACCCTTTTTTTTAGACGGCCATATTCCGTCCGAAGTCCGTCGCCAGTCCGTCGCAAAAACGTTTAGCGACAAATTTTGCGACGAATTTGGGACGGAATATGGCCGTCGCTAAAACCGCTTTTTCTTGTAGTGTAATCTAACAACATATTAATGTCAAAGAGGTTAAGTGATCATAGGATATATATTTATATATATAGATGGCAGTGGCCGTCCGTGGTGTTTCTCAAGCAGAATACATACATAAATAGAGAGAGATCGACTCACTAGTCAGCTGTTGTTGCTGGGTGGCGGCCGCCGCGGCCACAACCAGTGATGGGTCTTAGTAGAGGAGGGCGACCACGAGGAGACCAACCAGCACCACCACCGGCACACCTTTGGGAGCCGTATGTTAGAGTGTGGAGTCAGAACTCTTCATCGTGCGCCTCTGCACGGGATCACACTCTGCCTCAGGAGCGCATCCACTGCTTCAGGGGAGCATTCTCAGCGTCAGAAGAGCATGGGGAGCACATGCTATCTCTGGGGAGCAATCGCTACTCCAGGGGAGCATCCTTCAGTGTCAGGAGAGCATATGCTGTCTGGGTTCTAGCAGGGAAGCACATGCTGTCTCTGGAGGGCATTCATTACCTCTGGAGAGCACCACTATCGTCAGGAGAGCAGGCATTGCGGGCTCAAGACATCTCGATGTCACCTGAAGTGTCGACCCGAAGTGTCGACCCTTGTCTTGGCAACGTGTCGACTCTTGTCTTGGCAATGCATTAACCTGACTGGTGGTGGGGGAGCATCTACAGCCGCTGGAGCACATACTCGGTCTCAGGAGAGCATCCGGGGTGATAGGCGAGCATGCACGTTTAATGTACCTTGGAAGAGGATTTCTGTTTATCAGGGGTATTATTGTCCTTAATGCCCTGACTAATAACGCCCTAATCTCCTAGTATAAAAGGATGGACTCTCTCCATGTATTGTAATCTGGTTGGTGATTATTAGTGAATTACTGCTGCGGCCGTGGACGTAGGAGGCATCTTGCCTCCGAACCACGTAAAAAATCCATGTGTTCTTGTGTCTTTGATTTTTCTTTTCTCCTTTCTTCTTCCTCCTCTGCTGGTTGTCCTCCTCGTCTAGGTACTCCGTTCTTATTCCCCAACACCATATCCCTCCTTAACTATTCTTCGCTACCTGGTGTTAACTGTGAAGGGGCCGACAGAGTACACCACAAGGCGCAACTAGCAGTAAAAGGATACCGCAAGCAGACTGGAATTAAGTAGACGAAGTGGGAGTGAGAAGGTTTGTTGGAAGATCCCCCGTATGGGATGGTCTCTATTTATAGCTGGTGAGCTAGGGCTATGGACTCGGAAGCTGCATGCAGGGGGGATGGTGCATGCATGGACGGGAGATCGATCGAGTTGCAATATATCGTTGGGTGCCCACCTCTGGGCCACTACTTGCTTTCTACTCACCAAATTTGACTCGACGAGTCGGGGAGACAGTTGCCTTCGTCCTCACCCCCTTCATCCTCTGAAACATATTTAAAATGAGTGATGTTAGGTATCTGTCCGGGATCGATGGTTATCCGTTCGGGATGATTAGACGGGATTGGCTCACATGATAATGGATGTATTACCGTTCGAGACGGATTAAAAAAAAAATAAGAATTACCCATTTGAAATATTGCCCCGTGCTCATGCATTCCATAGTGATCACTGACTACATCATGTGAGGATATTTTAATTTTTAATTTTCAAGACGATTAACTCTCGCCGTGTATTCGATCATAGATCAACGTCCTTAATTTTCTGCACAAATTAATTATCTTCGGCACAAAAGCCAGGGCGATTGATGGATCCTACTTCAATTCATGTCAAGGTGCTTCTTTGCAAATAAATTTATATATCACGGGCCTCTATATATAGGATTAATATGATAATATATTATATATGTCCTCCGACAAAATAAATTATGTGATAGTAAATATGAAGGTTAATTACAAGAATAATCCCCTTGCATGCACAATTGTAGGGTTATTCACATTCCTCTGCAATCTGTTATGTAATCTTAGTTAACCTCTACAATTACAAGAATAACTTCAATTCCTTACCTCTGGTACTTAGTTGTCATCATGATCACCGGGGAATATATATATATATATATATATATATATATATATATATATATATAGTATCGGAAGATTCGGAACATGGAAACCAACCTAACTCTGGTTGGTGGGGGCGGAATTAATTTTACAGACTATCACTAACATAATCGTAGGTAATTGTGGTAAGTAACGTTAAGAAACTTGTGGTAATGTACGGACGTGGGAACAGGAGGAGGAAGCTGGCGGTCCCGTTAATGAGGCTTCATTTTTTTTTATCTGGTTAATTGTATTGTTATCATCACCTGGATCAGATCAGCCGGTCCGACCGGTTCGACCGTGAACCGGTTCAGGATTTGATCTGATTAAGGTAGATCCGATCTATTGTTAAAGAATCGGACGAACCGGATGAACTGCGGTTCGAATCGATCGACCCGATTCACCCTTTAAAATAAAAAAATAAATGTAAAAATATTTAGATATTCAAAATAATATTTATATGTGAATAAAATTACCTTATTATTATTGATTTGTTGTTATTTATCATTTTATTTTAGATATATTTGAAGTTTAAAATTTTAAAGGAGTATAGATGTCAATTGTGTAGAATGAAGATCAATGAAATATTATAAAATTTTAAAGTCAATTTATTTAACCATGTTATTGTTATTTTTTCACTTATATAATTACGTAATCATGATTAATAACGACATTATGTTTTTTTATTTTGATCACTATATCTTATTTTTTATTGTCTAGAGTTATAGAATTGAGTCGGACTATTTATCAATATTACGATGATGTCACGGTTTAAATCAATTCGATTGAACGGTGTAACCGATTCAAATTGAACCAACTTATTGTACGATTTAGACATCGCTTCGATTCTGATAATATTAATTAATTATCATAATCACCGAAGAATATATATATATATATATAATCTAGGAAAATGGAATCCTACCTAACACACTGGTGGATGTGGGGGCGGATTTACTTTGGAAGGGACGTGAAGAATGGGTAGAGGAATGTGACGGCAACCAAATCTAAGTGGATAATGAAAGATGGCAGCGAGGGGGAAGAAGATGGCGGTCCCATCATTTAATGAAGCTTAATTAATTTAATTATTTGCTGCTTATCTCATCCATGCGACACATAGATTTTGGTATCTATCCCCACCAGTACTGGTTGAGTCAAATCTGGCCAGGGGCAAGCAAAGTGGGCGGGTGGGGGTCCACTGCCACTGCGTCTACTTAAACTTGTCTGCTGGCTGTTTCTCTCGTTGCAGCTTTCGGCGGCGGCGCCCCCCGTTTCAGCCATATATCCACGCACACAGAAATATGGCACTATCAAACACATACCCTTTCCGGCCGAAAACCTTTCACTCACGCCCCCTTCTGATGTCTAGACTCTCGATTTTATTTTATATATATATATATATATTAGGGATGAGCATAATTTAAATTTAATTAACTCATAATTATAAATTTGATTCGATTTGATTCGAATTAAAATTTTAAATAATTAAATTTGATTAAAAGTCGAATTGAATTTAAAGAATCGATTTGATTCGATTTTCATTTTTTAGAAATTAAACTAAATAGGATGAATCGATTTCTACGGACCAGAGTATTTTTGTCAATTTTATTGAATCTTAATTAAATCTCACACTAGCACGTGAGATGTCGCTGAGACACAAACACTTAGCCCTGTAGCCCTCAGCCTCTCACCCTTGTAGCCCTCGTTGGCCCCTCGCTCGCTAGTGGCTCTGGCAAGTCCGTAGCCTCACCCTTCTCCTTCTTGCTGGTTGCCGTCCACCTCAAGTTCAAGGAGCTAGGCAAAGATCTCCGTCGATGTCAGATGCCTGCCTGCAACTGTAGTCTCTCCTTTCTCCTCCTCACCGGTAGCCATCCATCTCTAGTCTAAGGAAGAAAGGATCGTCCATTACTATTTTAATACGAAGCTAAATCGTCTCTATTCCATCTCAAAATTGAGATGGATTAGTGCCGTCTCTAATATTTCGTCGCTAATTCTACCTCGGTTAGCGACGGATTAGAGACGGACTCATTTCCGTCGCTAAGACATTTTGTCTCTACTTTGTCACTAACTTATCTTTTGTAGTTTCAATTTGAGACGGACCCTTTCTTCGTTAATTATTTTTTAAAAAAAATATTTCTTGATTTATAACAAAATTTATTTACATAAAAATATAAAATCTCACACACATCAAACACACAATTTGAAATGAAAAAAAATACAATTTCATCATTAAAATAACATCCAAATTCTTCGAATAGTGTTTTAAAAGTATAACTTATATACAACATTATTACAAAAAACAAGAAATGTCCTATATTCTATCTATGTACGTCAACGTTGCCATCACGTGGATGGATAGGATCTTCCTATATTAAAAAATAAAAAATATTAGATATACATATATAAGATAATTTTTTAGAAATAAATTTAAATAAATAAATAAATTCTTTAAGAGTTTGATTCGATGCACATCCATTAAACTTGAGAACTCATTGTCTTGCAAGCACCCAAAGTAGTCGGGAGAAAAAGTGGTTCCTAAACAGCGACCAGTGATTGGTCAACGAAATTCACTAGTTTGGAACTGAAAGGGAGGGGGGAACAGTGACGTTTGGAAACAATTCGAAAGGAAAAGTGATAGGAATCGGAGTAGTTGTCACTAGCAAGACACGACAAATCAACAAAATATTGCTCGTCAAATGACTGAAGTATAATCTACTAAACATCCGTCAACTATCCAACGACGGCGACTCTATAGCATTTTAGTGTGGTAGATGCATTATCATTGATAGCAACTCTAATCAAGTCTGAATCACTTCAAAAAAAATATTATTGACATTGAACAATATGTTATCCCATCCACAGTATGATTTTTTTTATTTTTATAGAGGGAGGGAGGGGAGATGAACGTGAAAAAATTCACACCTCACGACGGAGACACGAGTCAAATCCACGCCCTTCTCCCGACGAAAGAGGAAGAGGTGAATCACCGCACTACCGTGCGAGGTGAATCCACAGTATGATTAAGAAGCTGCAGAAGCATCAGTTGGTAGAAGACATACCTCGATTAGATGTCTCATGGCAAAAGAATAATTAGCACAGGCGACCCTCTATAGCATTGAACATTACACAGTATCATTAGGAAGCTGCAAAAGTATCGGTTGGTAGAAGGCATATCTCGATTAGATTTGTTTTGCCGACACAATATGTGACGGGTAGATCGAATGGAAAAAAGAAGAAGAATATTATTGGAGAACAAGGCTAATGACATGACATCAAAGCTCTTAGGGCCCGTTTGATAATTGTTTGAGTTATCTCATCTCGTGAGAGAGAGGGACGGGTGTTATGATCACATCTAACCCTCTCTAATCGAGGTCGAGTGATTTACTCGGGTTTAAAAACGGGATGAGATGACTTACTCGGCCCCATTCTCAAGAGTGCAAGCTCTTCTCACACCTATCCCTTAGACACAAATAAATCACCTCACCCCGTAAATAAAAGAGAGTCTTTAACCTTTGTGGGTAAATTACAAGAGTCTCTCGTGAGTTCTTTTATTAACATCCGCTAACATTTAATCACATCCTGATTCAACCTTTAAATCTAATGGGGTCGGAGAACGAAGTACACCTGCTGATCCAATTCTTTTTTTTTGTCTGGTTAGTTGTCATGATGACTGGGGAATATAACTCTAGTGGGTGTGGGGGCGGAATGAATTTGGAAGGACATGAGAAATGGGGAGTCACATCGATCCATCGTCACTGCATGGGGGGGATAATAAGAAATATTATTAATTTGATGGTAGATCGAAGAGGAATGTAAGTGGATCATGAGGAGGAGGAGCTGGTGCTTAATTACAGACGTTGACGGCAACTAAATTATGAAAGATACAGCGTGGGGGACGAAGATGGCGGTCCCATTAATTAATGATGCTTAATTAATTTAATTATTACCTGCTCATCTCATCCATGCGACACAAACAAGGTAGTAGCAATTATATATATATATATATATATATATATATATATATATGTATATTGGGTATCTATCCCCACAAGTGGTCGAGTCAAATTTGGCGAGCAAACAAAGTAGGGGGGCGAGCAAAGTGGGCGGGTGAGGGTTCACTGCCAGCCTTTCAGTGCTCCCACTGCGTCTACCTATTTGTCTGCTGGCTGTTTCTCTCGTTGTGCAGCGTGCGGTGGTGGCGCCCCGCCCCCCCCCCCCCCCCCCCCCCCCGTTTCAGCCACATATACGCACATAGAAATAAGATACCATCAAACACCTTACTGGCTCAAGACGCGTGCAGCTGCTCGCAGACGTTGTTGATATTTTTCTTCCACGGTCACCACCGGTGGGAATGAGATCCCATGCACTTCCCCGTGTCTCCGTTCTCTGTGATCTGTCCTCCACCGACTCACAACTATATATATATATATATATATATATATATATATATATATATATATATATATATATGGTGGGTATATAGGTGTCTAATTAAGAGTCTTAATTAATCTCATAAGGTGGATGAGAGTCCAATCATCATCATCATCATCGTCATCATAACCTTATTAGAGAGAGAGAGCACGTGCTTAAGTGAAATTAATTAGGGATATATATATTTTGGCCCTTAATTTCTCAAATTTAGTAAAAGGTCAACCAGAATTACATAACAGATTGTAGAGGAATGTGAATAACCCTACAATTGTGCATGCAAGGGGATCATTCTTGTAATTAACCATTATATTTTCTCTACTGCATAATTTATTTTGTCGGAGGACATATATATTATTATATTAATCTTATAGAGGCCCATGATATATAAACTCATTTGCGAGTGGATAATGGACAATCCCATGATCTATCAATGCTTCGCTCCACTAACCACGCCTTCAATAAGTCAGGAAAGAGATGACACCACCACAACTCGTATAAATAGATCTCAGATAGACCTATTAAGATAAAAAGAGGGTGATTGACTTACATCAACTCACCTACATGATGGTATACAGACACAGAGCTAGAGAAGGAATCCCACACATAAACATATATATATATATATATATATATAGAGCGCGACAGAGAGTTCTCCCTCGCATTCGAGCCCCGACTCTTTCTTCGAGCACTCGCCCCTCAACTAAGTACTCGTTCGCTTCCCTTAGCTCTCTCCTCCTCCTTTTTAACTCTCATGTTTTACTTTCACACTCATTACTGACTCAAACATCATAGGGTTATCTCTTGAGATCACACTTAGGACTCCTTTTGAGATTCCATTCAGTGATTGCAGGTTTTAAATTGGGGTAGTCAGACGCTCTTCGCCACCAAACAAATCGTAAAGATAGTATGAGGTCAAGCTAACACTTTTTATCTACACGTCTAAAAAAACATGCACTCCATATTGTTGCGACGGATTTTTCTTCCGTCGCTAATCCGTTGCTATTTTGCGACGAGATAATCTGTCACAAAAAATGCATCGCTAATATATAGCTCTTTTTCTTGTAGTGTTATCTCTTCCTCTGATGCGTTGATCTCTACTTGCCAGCATCCGCTTCTTGTGTTGGTCCACAAGGAGGATTGTGTGTTTCACCGCTTCGGACTCATCTGTTTGGGGTTTCTCTACGAGGGTTAATCTATTTGGGGAGCTCGATATTGTTAGTTTGGTGTTCTTGTTAGTAAAATCTGTTGTGTTTCTTGTTAATAATTTGTTAAAGACATTTGTTTTGGTTTCATTCGAGCTGACCTCTCAATTCGTTTTAATTTGTTTTTTTAAAAAAATATGTTTAAATCAAACTATGCTCACCCCAAATATATATATACATATATAAATTCGTCCGTGATCAGCTAGCTAACGACAGTTGCATGATTAATGCTCTCATACGTTATCAAGATAAACTCTAATCATGGTTTGTCCAAATTTTGATAATCGACTATAGACATTTAACAATTAGACACAGTGATTAACTTGTGAGTCAGCAGCATGGGTTTTTCTTGAGAGATCTTATGAGCGGGGGGCAATTTCAAAAATAAATATTTCGGAGGGGGCCAAATGAACGTCACCTGCAGTCTGCACATATCCTGGCAGGATATAAAACCTGCTTCAAGGTTGTCGACCAACCTCGCTCATATATATCTTAATTACTAGCACAAGGAATTGATAGACGGCCGCCGGTAAATGGTAGCAGCGTGGGTGGGATGAGGGGCGTCGGTGAGGAAGAAGACGACTCTGCGTGTCCCATCGAAGCTAGCCTGCGAGCTGGGTGGGGGTCAGTCCATTATCTTTAATTCCACCGGCGCCGCCCGGGACCCAACGATGTATTGCAAGTTGCAGCTCGATCGATCTCCCGTCCATGCATGAACCACCGCCCCCTGCATGCAGCTTCCGAGCCCAGAGCCCCAGCTCACTAGCTATAAATAGAGACCATCCCATCTGGGGGCCTTCCATCATTAATCCCATAACCCTTCTCACACTCCCACTTCGTCTAGCAGCTTAGTTCCAGTCTGCTGTACCGTGTTCTATATATATCCTTCTGCTGCCAGCTGCGCCTTCTGGTGTACCAGGCCGGCCACTTCACAGATAACACCAGCTAGCGAAGAATAACTAAGGAGGGATATGGCTCCCAAAGGTGTGCCGGTGGTGGTGCTGCTTGGTCTCCTCGTGGTTGCCCTCCTCTACTCAGTCCCATCACCGGTTGTGGCCGCGGCGGCCGCCACCGGGCAACAACACCTGACTGGTGAGTAGATCTCTCTCTCAGTCTCTATATATATGTGTTCTGCTTGAGAAACACCACGCACGGCCACTGCCATCTATATATATTTATATACTATGATCACTTGACCTCTTTGACATTAATATGTTGTTAGACTAGCTAGTACATGCATCTTTGACATTATTTAATTAATATTGCTCTGCATACGTGTATATATACTACGATGGAACTGCAGAGGGTGCAGGTTCGGAGGCGAGCTGGGCTACCCCTGCTGGAGCTGAAGATAGTACTGCTGGGGTGGGCGACAGCAAGCAAGGTCGCCGATGCCGCTGCTGCTGGTTCCAACACGGCGTCTGCCGCGGCTACTGCTGCTCGAATGGCCAAATGATCCCCGCCCATGATGCCACGGCCAAGCCCGGCGGCGGACCACGGAACTAGAGTTGATAACACAGATCAAGTACTCCACCATGCATGCTCCCACTTGTACCGCTATCATATAATATAATATATATATATATATATATATATTATAAAGTGTGAAAGAATCCTAGAGTGATGTGTGCAGGATCATGTAATAATGAAGGTAGCTCTGGTCAACTGCTGTTGGCCAGACCTACCAGATGGAGTAAGTTGGGTGTATCTCTGGCTTTTCTAATAAAAGGTCTATATATATGGATAATATTGCTCTGTGCTGTGACTATTATATGTCCCTCTCTTTTCTCCCTTTCTTTCACGTCGAGAATTTTACTATCTTGGACAAACTTAAATCACCTTATTAATTAATAAAAATAAAATTTTATATCCCAACATCGATATTGTATCCAACCATGCATTAAGATTGTTACCAACCTCCTTCAAAAGGTAATTGTGCTTCTTCAACTCGAACAGAGCCAATATTCACCTTACTAATTAAGAAAAACAATTTCGTGCGAATATCGATATTGTATCCTAAACTTTTTGGAATTGGATTGTGCATTCTGAATTATATGTGTGTTATATCGTGCATGATATATAAGCTCATATAGCTCATCAACGAACAAAGGTGAAGTGTAATACTAAATCTGGCCACATCTCCCTGCTACTGCGTAATCCGATCCCCCATGTTGTTTCGATATTTCAAATGTGCCATCACGGCCGGCTACCATCAGTATATATGTGTCTCTTTTAATGCCGTGTAATGCTCCGCATCCCGGAACTCCTGCTGCTCCGGCCACTGCATCGTTCAATCCGGTCATTTCAAGTACGCAGGCCTCATTGCCACAGGCGTGCCCCACCTGCGGCCAGCCATAAAAGGAGGCCTTCGCGGCCTCCTCCAAGACATACGAGAGTAATGCTAGGCAAGGCCAAATCACAAGACAAGAGGCCTCCCCCGGAAAGGAGTAGAAGCGACGTGACTTGAGCCATGGCGATCCTCCTCTGCCCTTGCCAAACCATGCATATAAGCCTTAGTCACAGCTCTCCAGAGCTCTTCCACCTTCCTCCTACAACCTTACTGACTCAAGCATCCGATAGGTACGAGGAGTACGAACCCTAGTAGGAATGTTTGTGTAGGAGAGAAAGCTTGGCAACACCCCCTCAAGCCATCAGTCACGATAGACGTCCTAGAGTAGAAGCTCGATAAGGTCCAGGGGTGTCAGCTTTAGCTCGAAAGTCAGACCTTGAAGCTCAACTCATCACGGAGACCCATTCTCATTTTTGTTAGGCTCTATATTATGACCTTATTCCTCTTTCTCAAGCTCTATATTCCTGTCACCTCAAGCTATGTAGCTCAATTTTTATTGTAATAAATTTAAGTATTGTAATCAAGATGCCATGAAACCTACACCAACCAAGCTGATCTGGAACAACGCCACCACCCTCTTCATTCAACCAAATGCACTGGGCCTAATGCAGGGGGGCAACTTACTAACGGAGTGGTCTTACCGCGAGCTCACTCTTATAGCGAGGGGATGCCTAAGGCCTAAAGATATCCCCGGGCACTGACAACTAGCTCTGAAAGTCTTACCCAAACAACCAACTCTTGCAAAAGAGCAATACAGGAAGCGTCAACCAACTCATGGAAAAGGAGTACATGATGCCCCTCTTGAAAGAACAAGGACTGCATGAAACCCCTCGTAAAAGAAAGAGGAGGGTATGAAGTCACTCATGAAAGAAAGAAGCCTCTCGTGAAAGGAGGAGTGAAAGGAGGAGTGTACGAAGCCCCTTATGAAAGAAGGAGTGCTTGAACCCTCTTGTGAAAGAAAGAAGATTACTTAATCTCTCTCTCTCTCTCTCTCTCTATATATATATATATATATATATATATATATGGTGGGTATATAGGTGTCTAATTAAGAGTCTTAATTAATCTCATAGGGTGGATGAGAGTCCAATCATCATCCTCATTATAACCTTATTAGAGAGAGAGAGAGCACGTGCTTAAGTGAAATTAATTAGGGATATATATATTTTGGCCCCTTAAGTTCTCAAATTTAGTAAAAGGTCAAGCAGAATTACATAACAGATTGTAGAGGAACGTGAATAACCCTACAATTGTGCATGCAAGGGGATCATTCTTGTAATTAACCATTATATTTTCTCTACTGCATAATTTATTTTGTCGGCGGACATATATATTATTATATTAATCTTATAGAGGCCCATGATATATAAACTCATTTGCGAGTGGATAATGGACAATCCCATGATCTATCAACGCTTCGCTCCACTAATCACGCCCTCGATAAATCAGGAAAGAGACGACACCACCACAACTAGTATAAATAGATCACAGATAGACCTACGGGGATAAAAAGAGGGTGATTGGCCTACAACAACTCACCTACGTGATGACATACAAACACAGAGTTAGAGAAGGAATCCCACACATAAACACACATATATATATATATATATATATATATATATATATATAGAGAGAGAGAGAGAGAGAGAGAGAGAGAGAGAGAGAGTTCCCCTTCGCATTCGAGCCCCGACTCTTTCTTCAAGCACTCTCTCCTCAGTCTAGTACTCGTTCGCTTCCCCTAGCTCTCTTCTCCTCCTTTTTAACTCTCCCGTTTTACTCTCACGCTCATTACTGGTTTAAACATCGGAGGGTTATCCCCTGAGATCACACTTAGAACTCCTTTTGAAGTTCGATTCAGTGGTTGCAAGTTTTAAATTGGGGTAGTCAGATGCTCTTCCTCACCAAACAAATAGTACAGATGTAATACGAGGTCAAGATAACAGTTTTTAATTAGCTTCTACACGTCTCAAAAAACATGCACTCCATAATGTTGCGACGGATTTAATTTTCTTCCGTCGTTAATCTGTTGCTATTTTACGACTAGAAAATCTATCACAAAAAATGCATCGCTAATATATAGCTCTTTTTCTTGTAGTGTTATAATCTCTTCCTCTGATGCGTTGATCTCTACTTGTCATCATCCGCTTCTTGTGTTGGTCCACAAGGAGGATCTATGTGTTTCACCGCTTCGGACTCATCTCTTTGGGGTTTCTCTACGAGGGTTAATCTATTTGTGGAGCTCTGACACTATCCAGATGTTGGAATTCAAAACTTGTTGGTCTGTCCGGATACTGTTAGATATTATTAGTTTGGTGTTCTTGTTAGTAAAATCAGTTGTGTTTCTTGTTAGTAATTTGTTAAAGACATTTGTTTTGGTTTGATTCGAGTTTAACCTCTTAATTCGTTTTGATTTGACTTGAAAAAAATTCTGTTCAAATCAAATCATGCTCACCCCAAATATATATATATACACGTATAAACATTCGTCCGTGATCAGCTAGCTAGCTGACGACAGTTGCATGATTAATGCTCTCATACATTATCAAGATTAACTCTAATCATGGTTTGTCCAAATTTTGATAGTCGACTATAGACATTTAACAATTAGAGAGAGTAATTAACTTGTGAGTCGGCAGCACGGGTTTTTCTTGAGAGATCTTATGAGCGGAGGAGGGGGGGGGGGCAATTTCAATTATATATATTTCGGAGGGGGCCAAATGAACGTCATATGCACATATCCTGGCAGGATATAAGAACCTGCTTCAAGGTTGTCGACCAACCTCGCTCATATATATCTTAATGGATGGACAAGGAATTGATAGACGATCGACGGTAAGTGGTAGCAGCGTGGGCACAAGCGCTAGCACATGCACACTGTGGACCCGCCCAAGTCGTCCGAGTCAAAGTTGGAGTGCAAAAAGCAATTAGTGTGGCGGGCCAGAGCCGGCGAGCTGGGTGGGGGCCAGTCCATTAATTGTATTTAATTCCCCCGCCGCCGGCCGGGACCTAACGATGTATTGCAAGTTGCAACTCGATCGATATCCCGTCCATGCTTGCAGCAGCCCCCCTGCATGCAGCTTCCGAGCCCAGAGCCTCAGCTCACTGGCTATAAATAGAGATCATCCCTTCTGGAGGGCTCCCCTCACTAATCCCATAACCCTTCTCACACTCTCACTTCGTCTAGCTACTTAATTCCAGTCTGCTGTACCGTGTTCTATATAACCTTTTGCTCCCCTTCCCAGTTAACACCAGGTAGCGAAGAATAACTGAGGAGGGATATGGCTCCCAAAGGTGTGCCGGTGGTGGTGCTGGTTGGTCTCCTCGTGGTTGCCCTCCTCTACTCTGTCCCATCACCGGTTGTGGCCGCGGCGGCCGCCACCCAGCAACAACAGCTGACTAGTGAGTAGATCTCTCTCTCTCTCTCTCTCTCTCTCTCTCTCTCTCTCTATATATATATATATATATATATATATTCGGCTCTCTCTCTCTCTCTCTCTCTCTCTTCTCTCTCTCTCTATATATATATATTCACATTGAGAAAGATCACGCACCACTGCGTGCAGGTTCGGAGGCGAGGCGGGCAACCCCGGCTGGAGTTGAAGGTAGTACTGCTGGGGTGGGCGACAGCAAGCAGATTCGCCGGTGCCGCTGCTGCTGGTTCCAACGCGGCCTCTGCATCCGCTTCTGCTGCCTGAATGGCCAAGTGATCCCCGCCCATGATGCCGCGGCCAAGCCCGGCGGCGGACCACGGAACTAGAGTTGACAACACAGATTAAGACAACAGCACAGATCGATCAAGTCCACCGTGCATGGGCCCTCCCACGTGTACCACTATCATATATATATATATATATATATATATATATATATATATATATATATTATCAAAGGGTGGAAGAATCCTAGAGTGATTTGTGTGCCGGATCATGTAATAATTAAGGTGGCTTTGGTCCACTGCTCTTTGACCCGGCCTACCAGATGGAATAAAAGTTGGGTGTACCTTTGGCTTTTCTAATGAGAAGTCTACATATATATGGACAATGTTATGTGCTGTGACTATTATATGCCCCCCTCTTTCCTCCCTTTCATTCACGTCGCAAGCTGCAGGTTTGGAGGATTTTACTACTCTGTCTGGACTAATTTATAGAAATCACCTTACTAATTGAGAAAAATAATATTTTACGTCCCAACATCGATATTGTATCCAACCATGTATTAATTAAGATTGTTACCGACTTCCTCCAAAAGCTAATTGCTCTTCTTCAACCCGAACAGAGCCAATATTCACCTTACTAATTAAGAAAAATAATTTCGAGCCAATATCGATATTTGATGCCGTGTAATGCTCCGCATCCCGAAACTTCTGCTGCTCCGACCACTACATCCCCGTTCGGTCTGGTCATTTCAAGTACGCAGGCCTCATCGCCACATGCTTGCCTCACCTGCAGCCAGCTATAAAGGAGGCCTTCGCGGCCTCCTCCAAGACATACGAGAGTAATGCTAGGCAAGGCCAAATCACAAGACAAGAGGCCTCCCCCGGAAAGGAGTAGAAGCGACGTGGCTTGAGCCATGGCATTCCTCCTCTACTCTAGTCAGGCCACGCATATAAGTCTTAGTCACTTCTCTTCATGGACCTTCCACCTTCCTCCTACAATCATCGGAGCGGTCCGGAGAGTACGAACTCTGGTAGGAATATTTGTGTAAGAGAGAAGTTTGGCAAGACCCCCTAATATAAACACATACATAAGTTCGTCCGTGATCAACTAGCTGACGACAGTTGCATGATTAATGCTCTCATACATTATCAAGATTAACTCTAATCATGATTTGTCCAAATTTTGCTAATCGACAATAGACATTTAACAATTAGAGAGAGTAATTAACTTCTGAGTCAGCATGCAGCACGAGTTTTTCTTGAGAGATCTTATGAGAGGGGGGCAATTTCAAATATATATGTTTATACTTCGGAGGGGGCCAAATGAACGTCATCTGCACATATCCTGACAGGATCTAAAAACCTGCTTCAAGGTTGTCGACCAACCTCGCTCATATATATCTTATTAATTGATGGACAAGGAATTGACAGACGACCGACGGTGAATGGTAGCAGCGTGGGCGGATGAAGGGGGTGGGTGAGGAAGAAGACGACTGTGCGTGTCCCATCGAACTTAGCTACCTGCCCAGTGGAGTGCAAAAAGCAATTAGTGTGGCGGGCCAGAGCCAGCGAGCTGGGTGGGGGACACTAATTCCCCCGCCGCCGGCCGGGACCCAACGATGTATTGCAAGTTGCAACTCGATCGACATCCCGTCCATGCATGCAGCAGCTAGCCCTCCTGCGTGCAGCTTCCGAGCCCAGAGCCCCACCTCACTGGCTATAAATAGAGATCATCCCATCTGGGGGGCTCCCATCATTAATTCCAGTCTGCTGTACCGTGTTCTATATATCCTTTTGCTCCCCTTCGCAGTTAACACCAGGTAGCGAAGAATAATTAAGGAGGGATATGGGTTCCAAAGGTGTGCCGGTGGTGGTGCTGGTTGGTCTCCTCGTGGTTGCCCTCCTGTACTCAGACCCATCACCGGTTGTGGCCGCGGCGGCCGCCACCCATCAACAACAGCTGACTAGTGAGTAGATCTCTCTCTATATATATATATGTATTTAGCTTGAGAAACACCACGCACGGCCACCGCCATCTATATATATTCATATACTATGATCACTTGACCTCTTTGACATTAATATGTTGTTAGACTAGCTAGTACATGCATCTTTGACATTCATTAATTAATATTGCTCTGCATACGTGTATATATACTACGATGAAACTGCAGAGGGTGCAGGTTCAGAGGCGAGGTGGGCAACCACTGGCGCTGGAGCCGAAGGTGGTACTGTTGGTGTGGACGACAGCAAGCAATTGCGGCCCCGATGCCCCTGCTGCGGGTCCGTACTCGGCCGCTGCGTCCGCTACTGCTGTCTGAATGGCCAAGTGATCCCCGCCCATGATGCCGCGGCCAAGCCCGGCGGCGGACCACGGAACTATAGTTAACAACACCGATCAAGTCCACCATGCATGCACCCTCCCACGTGTACCACTATCATATATAATATATATAGAGATATATAGAGATATATATATATATATATATATATATTATAAAGGGTGGAAGAATCATTGACTGATGTGTGCAGGATCATGTAAGAATTAAGGTGGCTCTGATCCACTGCTCTTTGACCTGATCTACCGGATGGAATAAGTCGGGTGTATGTTAGACTTTTCTAAGAAGTCATATATATGTTTGAACAAACTTAAAGAAATCACCTTGCTAATTAAGAAAAATAGTTTACGTTCTGAAGAAGGTAAAATCAGCTCGACTTATATAAGACTCAATTCTATCAGACTCATTCGGGCTCACAATCTACTACGTGTCCAAGGGCCTTCGACAGCTGCGGTCCGTGACAAACGGCCCACAACGATTGAGCCTCAGATTTGTCAGCGCGGGAAGGGCTTAGACCCAGACGTAACGGTCGTCGGATGACTCTCCGGCGATCGAACATTACCTCCCACGACATCGACCTTGACTCCACTAAGGGCGAGCACGTCACACGGATGCTGTAAGACTCGCCAGAGGACCGTTCGACTTCGGAAGAACGGACCCTCAACGGAAAACTCCTCATGATCGCGGGAGAGGTTACTCCACGACTTACGCCTTTCTCTACTAAGGGACTGACCCTTGCTACCAAGACAACCTCCTATAAATGGGACTTCGACGGACGAAGCAGGACAAGGTGAATCTCACAAAAAAAATCACACTCAACTCCAGTCGAGGGAAAAGGAAAGTCAACTTATTATCCAGAGAGAAAGCTAACGTCAAAGTTATGGCCGCCCTCTGCGCATCTCTATTGATGAAAGATATATTTGACAAAATCAAATTTATAAGAAAATATATACAAGAATCCCTTGGTTATTAATGTGGCCTTCGTCTCTTTGCTCATGCCTCTGTTTCAAAATAATCTTGGAACATCGCCTTCGAAACTAGTGCTACATATACAATAAATTTGATTGTTGCCCACATCCATCCTGCAAGGCCATTCGTCTCATTTAAAATTATTCCAAAAAACCCCCGGATTACAGCTTCCTGAGAGTTCTTGGTTGGGCCATTCAACAGATGGATGTGTGTCTAAACACCTTATTGCACTGTCACCTCTAGAAAACTATATATTTACGTGGCCCAACCGCACGGTCTTGTTGTCGAAGGTTTTCATCATCCTGTTTGCAAACTATGGCGGTCTCTCTGTGCCGCTTGGTTTCTTCGTCTCGTCAATGACGGTGAGCCGCGTTGCAATTTATTTACCTCACTTTTCTCTCAAAATAAAAATTAAGATGAAAGATCACTCAGACCAGTTTTGATAAGGCCTCCACAATTTTTAAGATAAAATCTGATCCAGTTATAAACAAGTATTGTTATCAGAATCGGATCGAATCGATCGATCAGATCGGTCCTACCGTCAATCGATCTAAAAATCGATCCGATTAAGAATCGGATAAAAGGAACCGGTCCGATAAAAGTTGATCTGGTCAAATGTTAAAGAATCGGATGAACTAGACGAACCGTAGTTCAATCGGTAAATTAATCCGACTTGATTCACTCTTTAAAATAAAAAAATAAACGTAAAAATATTTAAATATTTAAATTGATATTTACGTGTGAATAAAATTTTCTTATTATTTTTGATTTGTTGTTATTTATCATTTTATTTTAGATATATTTGAAGTTTAAAAATTTAAAGGAGCGTAGATGTCAATTGTGAAAAATGAAGACCAATGAAATATTACAAGATTTTAAATTTAATTTACTTAACCATGTTATTGTTATTTTTTTACTTATATAGTTACATAATCATGATTAATAATTATATATGTATATTTTTTATTTAATCATTATATTTTATTTCTTATTATCTTGAGTTATAAAATCGAGTCAAATCAAGTATCAATGATTCAATATTATGATGACGTCACAGTTCAAAATCGATTCGATTGAACGGTTCAACCGATTTGAACCGAACTAATTTATTGATCGGTTAAGATATCAATTCGATTCTGAATAACATTGAGAGAGAGAGAGAGAGAGAGAGAGAGAGAGAGAGAGAGAGAGAGAGAGAGAGAGAGAGAGAGAGAGAGAGAGAGAGAGAATCTACCCGCCCTCCCCTCCCTCTGTGAGCTTCTCCCCCGATACAGTGGACTTCTTCCTCCCTCCCCCATCGATCCCAACTTCATCTCCGCCACGGCCACGATGGGGGGCGTGGTCGGAGAAGGTCGCCACCCTCGATGCCGAAGTTGCACAGCTCCTGTAGGGACGTGCCGAGGTTAATTAGAGGTCTCATCCTCCTCCTGGGTATGGCGAGGTGGCTGCCGGAATCAATGGCGGCTTGTTTATATCGTGGTGAAGAAGGAGGTGACCCTCGCAGGCGGAGAAGAAGGTTATGCAATGCAGCGGCCGGCTGCTCGCCCTGGTCATCGTCAGCCACACCATGGGCAACAAGAAGTTTAGATGCCCCGATTCCTCGAAAGATATGGGTATGGCGAGGTGGCTGCCGGAATCAATGGCGGCTTGTTTATATCGTGGTGAAGAAGGAGGTGACCCTCGCAGGCGGAGAAGAAGGTTATGCAATGCAGCGGCCGGCTGCTCGCCCTGGTCATCGTCAGCCACACCATGGGCAACAAGAAGTTTAGATGCCCCGATTCCTCGAAAGATACTGGTTTTTCATCGGAAAAACCAACCAATTGCCCCAGCCACGATGGTCATGGCGAGCATCCCATCTCCCCGCCGGCTCTCCCACCCCCGCCATTCTCTCCAGGGCGATGGCGCTCAATTGCAACGGTGGCAAGGTGCTCCCGGGGGATGAATGGAAACTGCATGCGTACACAGTACGTACGTGCCACCCACCGCTTAATTCAAATCTCGACGCTGTTAATTTGTAAAAAAATCATAAACATACATAAATTACATCAGTCTAGGAAAGAAAAGCTGGAACCTTGAAACCTCTATTATGATTGTTTACGACCTTCCAGATCATCCAAAAGTGGGGTTTTTTTTCAGAAATTTTACAGAATTATGTCGAAATGCCCATCAGCCACAGAATTCACAACTAGCTCTGTTCGGTGCAGATCAAAAATTGGCAAAAAGCCTCTGTGACATGAGTTGTTGTAAAATTTGATTGAAATTTTCTATAATCGTTTTCCATACTTATGAAAATAATTACAAGTAATTAGAAAAAAATTGATATGGCCTAAACGGGCATCCTGTGCGGTGGTACGCATCCGTACGGTGCGTCACAGAGAACCATGATTTCAACCAATCGGTCTGCACAAAATTTAAAAATTCCTGACACTTTTGTCAAAATGATAGTTATTCATTTTTATCAATTTTAAAAATTATGTTAAAAATTGATGTAACATATTTTTTTTTGATAGAAATAACTTTTTAATAAGAAGGGCTCACAAACACCTTATTAGTTAAGGGCCACTTTAATAAAGAGTTGGGTAGAGGCGGGTACGTCATCTCGGGTGACTCACCCTTAACTCACCCCGGGTGACTTATTCAACTCTTTTCGTTGAATTCAAAAAACCCAAGCTTATTCTTAACCGACCCCGATTAAAGAAAACAGAGCTTAATAATAATAAGTCATTTCATCCCGTGTAATCCACCTTAACTGGACTTACCCCTTTATCAAAGTGACCCTAATGATTTTATCAAAGAATGTACGACTTAGTTATACCTCATTATTTGCCAATTAGCATGGTTGGAATATTACTGGCCCTTTGCATTATTTGCCAATTTATTATTACATGAAATTAACCAGATTGACAAATCATGATATTTATTTGTCTCTTATTTATGCCTTGAAATGTAGTGAATCACAGACGTTCCTAATGAGTGTTTAACTAACTTCATTATTTGTAGTATCTGGCATGTACACACATATGTGTATTAATAATTATTGGCATAATGTGGATATTGTTACTAGATTTGCTATTCAATTGCATGCCAATGGGGGATTGGGTTGCCGGTTGTGTGCATCATAGCAATAACTAGGGACGTCATTAAGGGTTTACAGCTATCATCCGCGGTGTTTCTCTTCAATGAGAGAACTAATTCAATCAAATCTGAATCCTTAAATGGAACAATAGAGAATATGGATATGTTGGCCATTTGTCAACTGCAGTTCAGCTCTAAATCCTCCCTAGCTACCAACAAGGATATATAGAAAGCACAAACTTCAGTACTACAGTTGGATTAAAACATAATCACACTAGATACTTAAGGTATCCACCAAATGGGGGGATGTATTGAAAATATATATATATATATATATATATATATATATATATATATATATATATATATATATATGTATGTATTGAAAAGATAGATACTTAAGTCAACCACCCCCCCAACCAGCCACCCCCAAGCTCCTATATATATATATATATATATATATATATAAGAAGGGAGGGTCGTCCCTCTCCACACTCCATCCAGACCTAGCAATGGCTTCCTCTTCCTCAGCTCAAACCCTAGTGGTGCTGCTCCTGCTAGTAACTTGTCTCTTCTTGGCCACCACCGAGGCTGGAAGAAGGGTGCCCCGCGGTGATGATAGCACCGTCGTCGACGTCGCTGGAGATCACAACGGGCCGTACATGGATCCCAACTGCCTTGTCGTTCTCAGAGGCAGGAATAATGGAGAAGGCGGACCCCCAAACCCGGATCGTTCTGATGCGTGGTTGTGGATTCGCTGCAAGCACAAACCTATCGAGTGTCCCCCAGCGACGGCTACAGTGCATACTGTTGAATTTAGTGTTTTAAAATATCAAAGTTTTGTTTCCTGTGGAGTTTTATCCCACATTGGAAGATGGGAAAAGTTTTCATCTTCTTATAGTTGGGACTCTTTACTACCTTGTGTACTCCTTTGGGGAGACTATGATAGTTGGGCCATTTGAGCTTGTGGGCTCCTTGGGCTTTATTCTATATCACACACGCGCGTATATTGCCTTGCCTTGCCGATGCCGTGTCGTGATGCATGGAACTTTCTGCATAAAGGTTTAAGTTCAAGACGAAGTTCACTTGGACCTGTGGAGAGAGGGAAGTGTTTCACTACGTGAAGGTTCAAGTCGGAAGACACCTTCTCTTATGCATAGTTCTTCACTTCGAGATCTTGTATTCCTGTCTCAACTTTGATATTTTTTTTTGTGGTGGGTGAATGTTGAATTTAGTGTTTTAAAATATCAAAGTTTTGTTTCCTGTGGAGTTTTGTCCCACATTGGAAGATGGGAAAAGGTTTCACCTTCTTATAGTTGAGACTCTTTACTACCTTGTGTACTCCTTTGGGGAGACTATGGTAGTTGGGCCATTTGAGCTTGTGGGCTCCTTGGGCTTTATTCTATATCACACACGCGCGTATATTGCCTTGCCTTGCCGATGCCGTGTCGTGCGTGTGTGTAAGTAATATTCGACCTTTATTTTATTTTATTCTTTGACCGAGCGTCTTTTGGGTTTCCTCCGCGTCTCCTCGGATTCTCTCTCTCGCGTCCCTTTGGGAACGGGGGTGTCGGTTCGTGTGCTTGACCGTTGTAGACTCTGATTGGGAGTCTATTTAGGGTAGCAGTTTCCGAGGGTTCACATACGAAGGAACTCATCTTCCTCCAGTTTTTACTCTCTCGGTCATCTTCCTCTGCAAGATCTCGAAGTGGTCACTGTGGTGTTCGCCCCGGCGTCGCAACTTGGAGTGCACCTTTGCGCCGCCATCGTTTGGGTCGTCGTATCTTGGGAGAAGTCTCGCCGTGGAGCCTATTACACCGTGTAGGGGCGAAACGACTCTAAAGAAAGCGACATCGCGCTTCGACCCGAGTTTGATCTTCCTAAACTTCACTTCCACATTTTTCTGTTGATCAGTCTGATAGAGAAATCCCTCAATAGTGCATCCGTGTTCTTTGATTTCCAACATTTAGAGTCGTTTCTCTCTATCAGACGCGTTTCATGATGGCCCATGAGATTGTTGCCCGCCCTGAAAAATTTTTTGGTCATTTCTTTAAGCGTTGGCAACAGAAGATGCGTTATTGGCTTACCTCTCTGGCCTTATTTTCTGTAATCGAATCTAATCCTCCTGCAGAGGATGAGAATGAACCTGCTAGGTCTGTAGATTTAGCAAAGTTTAAAGAGAAGGATTATTTATGTACTGGTAGTATTCTGTCATGCCTTTCTGACAAACTCTATGACATTTATTGTTCTGCGAAATCTGCTAGAGAGCTTTGGAACTCCTTAGAAAAGAAATATGGTTCTGAGGACACCGGTCTAGATAAAATCATTGTAGCTAATTATTTTGATTACAAGATGGTAGAGGGAACCTCCATTACACTACAAGAAAAAGTGGCTATAGCGACCGAATTAGCGACCGATTAAATCGGTCGCTATTCGGTCCCAAATAGAGACCAATTCGGAGACCGAAATAATCGGTCGCATAACCGAGACCGTTTCAGCGACCGCATGTATATCGGTCGCTAATCGGTCGCTATTATTGCGACCGAATTAACTTCGGTCTCCAGTCGGTCGCTGATGCCGTTATACTTCCTACTACGACCCCCGCCCGCCCGAGCCCTCCCGCCCGAGCCCCCCCCCTCCCGCCCGAGCCCCCTTCCCCTGCGGCCCCCTCTCCGCCCTAGCCCCCCTCCCCGCTCCCGCCCGAGCCCCCTCCGCCGGAGCCCCCCTCCCCGCTCCCGCCCGAGCCCCCTCCGCCGGAGCCCCCCCTCCGCCCGAGCCCTCCCGCCCGAGCCCCCCTCCTCCGCCGGAGCCCCCCTCCCCGTGCTGCCTCCCGCCCGAGCCCCCCTCCGCCGGAGCCCGTCGCCGCGCCGCTCGCGTCGAGTCGCCGTCGCCGCTCGCCCTGCCGTCGTCGCCCTCCGCAGGTACCTCTCTCTCTCTCTCTCTCTCTCTCTCTCTCTCTCTCTCCCTTCCCCCTCCGTCACCGGCCTGCTCCCCTCCCCCGCCGGCCTACTCCCCTCCCCCCAGCGGCCCCGTCGCCGGCTTGCTCCCCTCCCCTCCCCCCTGCGGCCTGCGCCCCCGTCCCCCTCAGATCTCCTTCCCATCCCCATGCCCCTCCCCCTCCGGCCTGACCCCTCTGATCCCCCTCCGGCCTGACCCCTCAGGATTGTTTGTGAATTTTTTTGAAAATTTCCTTCATGGAACAAATGTCAGGATGTCAGAGATTTTGAATCTCGAAATCTATCCCGAAATTTCATGAGTAGTTTTTGTAGATTATTTAATACATCTTTTTTTGTGTTTTTCTCTCTCCATTTTAAAAAATTCATCTAAGATAGAAATCGAGATAATTTTGAGTCATTAGGTTGAGATGAGTTTATGTAAGAAATTTTAATGATTGGAATCTCTCAGTAATATCGACCAAAGAGGTCCCGGGAGCTAGCGGCTTTAGGGACATTATTGAGGACTCGTCCATGATGGGAAACGGGCACATGCCTGGCTGAGGGGTGCGCGTGATAAAACTCGATGGCTCACTGGCTTTAGCCTACTTCCGTGGGATCTGAAGTTTGGTCCAGGTCCAATCTTGGTTGAGCCTCGGGGGCTAGGAATGTGCTCGATGATGCTATTGAGTCTCTAAAAACGGTCAAAGCAATAGGGCGAATGATTTGAACCAGAATTGATTGACTGATATTAAGATGTTCTTGGAGTAGGGGCACCACCATGGCAACCAGGGAAGGCATCATCGGGGCCTCCCAGGGAAAGGGGAGTAGGGGCACCACCATGGCAACCTCACCATCACAGTTAGGGGGATTGGAGCAATGAGCAAGGGGAGGGGAGTAGGAAGCAACCATGGAGATGAGGACGGCTAGGTGGAGTTGGTGCTGCTCTGTGGGGGGGGGGGGGGGGTTTGGCCATGCCAAGGTCAATGAGAGAGAGAGAGAGAGAGATGTTCTTGTCTAAACTATATAAAATAAAGGAGATGAATGAAGTATTCCTCAATTATTTGATGAAAGTTTACCACACGCGCATAGGTGCCCCTTATTCACATATAAAATTTATCATGCTTCTGTATTATTTTGCTTGTATACATATAAAAAAATCCACAAATGTATATTGCTTGTATGCATATATCTATCTATCTATCTATCTTTTTACATGCATGCCTACCTTTGAATTGTCACGGATATCCCCTGGATTATAGTTATTCGTCAAATAAAACCTATTTTTGCATCACTAGGGATAAAACGGTGAGAATGAATCAAATTTGAAATACCCATTGCATTTGATCTGCCCCTACATAAGTGCATGTGATAGAGGAATATTCATAACAGTGTGACCTTTTTTTTTTTGCACACCATTTGTCACACTTCTTTCTTGCCGACTACTTTGAAATTGGCTCAGATTGGGGGGTGGGGGGTGGGGGCATAGGAAGCAGGTTCCAAGTTGTGCGGACGCAGACATTCGTGGCATCTCATGTCAACAACCATTTGACCAAAAATTAAAACGTGTCCGGTTTCCCAAAAATTCACAAATTCCCAATCCTTAACCGAATCAAATTTCTTTTCTCAGGAGAATCTTATAAATAAATAAATAAATAAAGGGCCATGAAGCAATTAATCTGTATCCTTTTTTTTAAACTTCAGCTGATGACGATTGTTCTTGGTAATATTTCATAAGTTTTCAAAAGTTTGAACCTGCTTCTATTGGTTTGTAGGTTACCCCTCGTGTTTAAGGCTTGACTGTTTAACCTAAATGTCACCAAGAAAGTTAGTTCTTCAATGGCATTTTTAGCCCAGACACAAGTTTCAACTTGCAATTCTACTTTCTCATTATTATGGTTGGTCATGAGATCGGCTAGCCATTTTATAACAGTAATTATAGCAACATCATTATGATGCTTTTCTTGTCATTGTTCAGGAGGCCTAAATGTGGAAGGGGAGGCAGATAGCTGGGATTTTGGTGTAGGTATGTGTAAATTCTTGCCATCTTTTATGTTAAGTTCTTCCATTATTTCAGGCAAAAATGGAATGTACTCTGTCCCTCCTTAATAGGTTCCTTATAAAGATTAAATTTGCTATGGTTTAGATGGCGGATTTCCTGTTACCATGTTTCAAACTGTTGGAGCATAAAACTGTAGGTTAGATGGCCAAATAAGTAAGAATGGGATTGTGCTGTGAGCCTTCGGACGCCTAAATTCATGGAGGTCAAAAGTGTGATATTAAAAAAAAGTTAATAGAGAAAGAAAATAAAAAATAATGTACATTCTTCAGACGGTGTGTGTGGACTAGGGGATATGCCTAGTGTGTACGCTCGTGTTGGGTGCGATTCCCACGTGCGGGGATCGCGCCCAACACACGCGAGATCCCCCCCCACCCCGGATTGCGCGAGGCCAACCTCTCTTGCCACTTTGTCTTCCTCTCATCCAGCCATTCATTTAACTTCTTACGGTCATTTTTTTTTGAAAGTGGTTGGTATCGTGAAATTGTATTAAATCAAAAAAGGAGGGATGTACAAGTATGATCAAAATGTTCCCCAAAAATCCCTTGACAAAATCCACACCAAGATGATGTGGCACCCACTCCCCCTTAACAAAACAAAAAAGGAGGAACTGCGTGAGTGTACTTTACATAGAACCGAAGCCCACTCACTTTTTTCAAAATAAAAGAAACAATCTTCTTTGGAGCTTTAGCTTCCCTCCTAAAGACTTTATCGTTTCTTTCTCCCCATAAGGACCAAAGACTCTATAAAGATGATGTTGGAGCTTTGAAACAATCTTCTTTGGAGCAGATGCTTGTGTCTGTATTCACAACTTCATCATAACTTCATAAGGCAGCAAAAATGTTTCAACATTACAGATTGCTAAACAAAGGATGAACATGTATTGATGTTGGGTTACAATTATCTTTTCTGCTTAAGTTTTGTTATAAGCAAAGATTTCTGCTGTGTCCTTTCTGACTTGACGAGCCTTTTACACATGGAGCACGTCTACCTTTTGTATTCTCGTGTTTTTTCATTTCATCTGTTGCTATCATTAGTAATTAGCAGAGCATCATTTAAACACTGTTTGTAATAGTGACTCTCCATTTTTGGGATTTTTTTGGTAGACTACCGTTTGGGAACTTCCTTTCAAGGAAACATTTTAAGAATTGTGTCCTTTGCTGAGTGCCCTATGCCTGAATGTTTGCCATCTTTGTTCATTATTTAAATATGCTTTACCAGGAGCTGGCTTTTACTTAAATGCGACAGAAGAGAAGTGGAAAAACTGGCAAATGTATGACTATGTTGTTAAGGAATTGCCAAAGCTTCTTAAAGAAAATTTTCCACAGCTTGACACTTCACGTGCATCTCTTTCTGGTCACTCAATGGGTGGGCATGGAGCCTTGACAATGTACCTGAAAAATCCAGATAAATACAAGGTGCCTCTTTGCTAGGTTTCCACGTGGATGGTATCGGCGGTGAATAGAAGCCTATTTCCTTGAATGTTATTAACAGCATCATTTTTGTTATGTGTTCTATTGCAGTCTGTTTCTGCCTTTGCACCAATATGCAATCCTGTCAACTGCCCTTGGGGACAGAAGGCTTTCTCAAACTATCTGGGTAGCAACACATCTGATTGGGAGGTAACATTCTTGTCATTATATTCAACAATATAGTAACTCCAAAAGCAATGCTTAGATAATCTTGTCACTTGAACAGTGGTTCTGAGTTTTTGTAGATTACTGCTCTGAATAGTTTTAATCCATGCACTGCAACTTAGTTTTTGATAATTCTGTGAGTGATATCTACTTTCTGCATTTCTTTTTGCAGGAATATGATGCAACATGTTTGGTTGGAAAAGTTAATAAAGTCTCAACATCGATCCTAATTGATCAGGTAAACTACAAGCACATTTCATCCATGATTAAGTGATTTCTCGGCGGTAAATAGCAAGAGGACTGGCTACTTAGAAAATACTAGTTTTGTGCAAACAGCTGAATCGACTTTATTCAGCTTTTATATTCAAGTGGATCATCCTTTTTTAAAAAGAATATGATTAAGTAACGGAGAACGCCTATTATCACTGGAACTAGTTTGGTTATCTGATGCTGTTAGAGAGATTATGTATGTTGTATATCCTTATTAGATTAGGACTGCTAGTCCTTATATTAGCATTGTAGTTCTATGTAGATTTATATATGAGTCCTATTTTCACTTGCATCAGAAATCATCTCGTGCACCTGTATATATATATTGGTCTATAGCCCTAATAGGGAGATTTTTAGTACTCTCAACTATTCTACCCACTCTCATATTCTAATATGGCATCAGATCCACGATGAGGTTTCATCTCTGGTACAACATGCAGACTTTATCTGAGCGGAGCAAGGAGCACACAGGTTCTCTGTGGCAAGATCAGGGACTTTGTTCCCTGCTGCCATAACCTTTTTTTCTCACTGCTACAACTGAAAGTTTCTTCTGCTGCCACACAACCCGGTCCTTTTTCTGCTGCTATTAAAATCTAGTTTTGAAGATGTTGGACTTTGATCATGTTCAGAAGAAAACACATTCATTGCATTCCCTCCACTTTCTAGGGTTTGATTGAACTCCATATTATCTTTCTGAATTCAAAGCCCGTTACACATTCATTGTATCCCTGCAAGGGAAAGGCGGAGAAGATACCATACAGAAATGGCTATGGAAGTTACCCAAGTTCTTTTGAATGCACAGTCAATAGATTCAGCGGTTCGCAAGCATGCTGAGGAAAGTTTAAAACAATTTCAGGATCAAAATGTTACTGGGTTCTTGCTATCTCTTTCGAGTGAATTAGCAAATAATGACAAGCATGTTGTTAGCCGTAAATTGGCAGGCTTGATTCTCAAAAATGCCCTGGATGCAAAGGAGCAACACAGAAAATTTGAGCATGTGCAGAGATGGTTATCATTGGATGTAGCTGTTAGGGCCCAGGTCAAAGGATGTTTACTACAGACTCTCTCTTCACCGGTGATTGATGCAAGATCTACTGCATCTCAAGTTGTTGCAAAGATTGCTGGTATTGAGTTGCCTCAAAATCAATGGCCTGAACTTATCAGTTCTCTCTTGTCAAATATTCACCAACTTCAGCCAGATGTTAAGCAAGCAACTTTGGACACCCTAGGTTACATGTGTGAAGAAGTCTCCCCTGATGAAGTTGATCAAGAGCAAGTCAATAAGATATTGACAGCGGTTGTTCAAGGCATGAGTGCTTCTGAGGGAAACATTGATGTTAGGCTGGCTGCAACTCGAGCTCTGCATAATTCTTTGGGATTTGCTCAGGCAAACTTCGGGAATGATATGGAGAGGGATTATATCATGAGAGTCATTTGTGAAGCTACTCTGTCCCCTGAGGTGAAGATACGGCAGGCTGCATTCGAATGCTTGGTCTCCATATCCTCCATGTATTATGAGAAGCTTGCATCGTATATGCAGGACATATTTAACATCACTGCAAAAGCTGTGAGGGAAGATGAGGAACCTGTTGCTCTACAAGCTATTGAATTCTGGAGCTCAATATGCGATGAAGAGATTGACATCTTAGATGAATATGGAGGGGATTTTTCTGCTGATTCTGACACCCCTTGCTTTTATTTTATCAAGCAGGCACTACCTGCGCTTGTCCCTATGCTGTTGGAGACACTCCTTAAGCAAGAAGACGACCAAGATCAGGATGAAGGAGTTTGGAATCTTGCAATGGAGGCAGCGAGAAGCAGCAACTTATTAACAAACCTGAATGGAGGCAGCTTTTATTTGGATGTGCCTCTTGTTATGCCATTCATAGAAGAAAACATTAACAAACCTGAATGGAGGCAGCGAGAAGCAGCAACTTATGCATTTGGTTCTAAAATCTGAAATACCGGTCGGATGGCCGTGCCGGTCATTCCAATACGACCGGGGAGATGAAAGTGACTTGTCAGAACTGACGGAATCCAAATCGGATGCCCGGTTTGAGCTCGGCGCTCAAACTTCATTTTTAAAATACACTTATTTCAAATGAACTGTTAGGACGGGTCCGGGGGTCTAAAATCTGAAATACCGGTCGGATGGCCGTGCCGGTCATTCCAATACGACCGGGGAGATGAAAGTGACTTGTCAGAACTGACGGAATCCAAATCGGATGCCCGGTTTGAGCTCGGCGCTCAAACTTCATTTTTAAAATACACTTAGTTCAAATGAACTGTTAGGACGGGGCATTTGGTTCTAAAATCTGAAATACCGGTCGGATGGCCGTGCCGATCATTCCAATACGACCGGGGAGATGAAAGTGACTTGTCAGAACTGACGGAATCCAAATCGGATGCCCGGTTTGAGCTCGGCGCTCAAACTTCATTTTTAAAATACACTTAGTTCAAATGAACTGTTAGGACGGGTCCGGGGGTCTAAAATTCGAAATACCGGTCGGATGGCCGTGCCGATCATTCCAATACGACCGGGGAGATGAAAGTGACTTGTCAGAACTGACGGAATCCAAATCGGATGCCCGGTTTGAGCTCGGCGCTCAAACTTCATTTTTAAAATACAAGATGAAATTTGAACTTATATTGTGTGTGTGTATTTATATATATGAAAATGAGCTGGCTTAAACTATTGGCATACTCTTGTTAATGCTTGATTTCTTTATTAAGTCTTGTTAATGCTTGATTTCTTTATTAAGGATTTGATTATAATTTTTTTAAATGATATACAGGATCATCCGTCGCGAGATGTTGGACGAGACGACGACCAGGATGATGTTGGACGAGACGACGACCAGGATGAGACATATGTGGAGGATTTGTGATTTTATTTTAGTTGTGTATGTTGTCATTTTATTATTATGGATGTATGATTAATTTGTGATTTTATTTTAATTGTGTGTAATTTGAGGTTCGTGGAGATTGTGATCCGTGTAGTTGATTTATTATTGTTTTATGAAATTGTTATTTATCAGGTGTTTGTATGTGATGAATTTGAGATTTGTCGATATTGTTGTCTGTGTAGTTGATTTTATATTTATGTTATGAATTTGTTATTTATCAGGTAATTTATTTATCAGTTTAAATAAATTTTTAAAAAAAAAATAATGCAAAATTAGCGACCGCATTGAGACTGAATTGCGACCGAATAGCGACTATCAGTTATATTTCTTTTATTAAATAATTATACTTTAGCGACCGACTAGCGACCGAATTGAGACCGAATAAATCCGATAGGTTAATTTTATTTTTAAAAATACAACAAATGTAGCGACCGAATAGAGACTGAATAGCGACCGAATTATTAGCGACCGATCAGGCGACCGATTATAATCGGTCTCTGGTAACGACTGATACTGCGACCGAATTATGTCGGTCGCTATATAGCGACTATTATATAGCGACCGACACATTCGGTCGCTAGATAGTGTCTGTTCGGTCGCAATGGAGATTTGCGACCGATCTACGACTGAATAGCGACCGCCTGGTCGGTCGCTATCCGCGATTTTTCTTTGTTAGTGGATATTTGTTAGTGGATCTTTGTTAGTGCAGCAGGGTTTTAGACTTATTTTTGAATCCAACAAATTTGTAATCACCAGAAATGGAAACTTTGTAGGAAAAGGTTACTTATGTGATGGATTGTTTATTCTTAATGTACTTGATTCTAGTTGTTTAAATAAAAGTTCCTCCTCTGTTGCTTTTCATATTGAATCTTGTGATATTTGGCATGCTAGACTTGGTCATGTTAATTTGAATACCATGAAAAGGATGATGCATTTAAATCTGATTCCTAAGTTTGATGTTAAGAACAAAGATAAATGCCAAATTTGTGTACAAGCAAAGCAACCTAGGAAGCCTTTTAAATCTATTGAAAGGGACACCTCGGTGTTGGAGTTAGTTCACTCCGATGTTTGTGAAGGGACTGGTTCCCTAACCAGAGGTGGAAAAAGATATTTTATCACCTTTATTGATGATGCTTCTAGATTCTGCTTATTGTATTTGTTGAGCACTAAAGACGAAGCTCTTGATAAATTTATGACTTATAGATCTCTAGCCGAAAAACAAACAGATATGGTTCTTAAGAGGCTTAGATCTGATAGAGGAGGTGAATATACATCTAATGCACTGCATGATTTTTGTGAAAATAATGGCATTATTCATGAGTTAACTGCTCCTTATTCCCCTGAATCCAATGGAGTTGCTGAGAGGAAAAATAGGACTTTGTTAGACATGGTGAATTCCATGTTGTGCAGCTCAGGTTTACCTGAGAGTATGTGGGGAGAGGCTTTGCTCTCTGCGTGTTATGTCCTAAATTGTGTTCCTCATAAATCAAAAGATAAATCACCATTTGAATTGTGGTTTAAAAGGAAGCCGAATTATAAATTTGTGAAGGTTTGGGGCTGTTTGGCCAAGATTAAAATTCCTGAAAATAAAAAAAAAAATTGGCCCCAAAACTGTTGATGGTGTATTCATTGGTTATGCAGAGTATAGTTCTGCATATAGATTCTTAATTATTAAGTCTGAAATTTCTGCTATTTCTGAAAACACTATATGTGAATTTGGTGATGCTGTTTTCTTTGAGAATATCTTTCCTTTCAAATCAAACTTACATGTTGAAGTAGAATCTTCCTCTTCTATTCCTTCTTCTATTGGCTCAAAAGTTATTGAATCTCAACCTGATGATATAGAGCCCAGAAGAAGTAAAAGAATAAGGATCGAAAAATCTTTTGGTGATGACTATATATCTTATTTGATTGAAGATGATCCATTAACTTTTAATGATGCTATGAAATCTAATGATTCTGCTTTTTGGAAAGAAGCTGTTAAAAGTGAAATAGATTCCATAATATGTAATCAGACATGGGAATTGGTTGATCTTCCTCCCGGAAGTAAAACTATTGGATGTAAATGGATTTTAAAAAGAAAATAAAACCTGATGGCTCTATAGACAAATATAAAGCTAGACTTGTTGCTAAGGGGTACAAGCAGAAAGAGGGAATAGATTTCTTTGATACCTATTCTCCTGTGGCTAGGATGACTACAATCCGTGTGCTTGTTGCAATGGCATCCATATATGATTTAAAGGTCCATCAAATGGATGTCAAGACTGCCTTCTTAAATGGGGAACTTGAAGAAGAAATCTATATGGATCAGCCTGAGGGATTTGTAGTTTCTGGCCAAGAGCACAAAGTGTGCAAGTTAACGAAGTCCCTGTATGGGTTAAAACAAGCCCCTAAGCAATGGCATCAGAAATTTGATGATGTTGTTATTTCCAATGGTTTTGCCATGTGTGAATCTGATAAATGTCTGTATGTTAAGTTGATGAATGATGCATGTGTTATTTTATGCTTATATGTTGATGACATTCTGATTCTTAGTAGTAGCATCATGTTGATAAATGAAACCAAACATTTCCTAAACAGTAAATTTGACATGAAGGATCTGGGAGAGGCAGAGGTGATTTTAGGACTTAGACTTCTAAAATCACGTGAGGGATATGCAATATCCCAGACTCATTATGTTGAGAAAGTATTGAGAAGGTTTGGATTTTATGATTCCAAACCTGTTAGTACTCCTATGGATCCTAGTGTCATTCTTAAGAAGAATAATGGTGATAGTTTTGATCAACTTAGATATTCGCAGCTCATTGGTAGTTTGATGTATTTGTCTAACTGCAGTAGACCTGATATTTCCTTTGCTGTGAATAGACTTAGTAGATATACTCAGTGTCCTAACAAAACTCATTGGCATGCACTTGAGAGAGTATGTAAGTATTTGAAAGGTACCTTATCTCTTGCATTACATTATGAGAGATTTCCTGCTGTACTAGAGGGGTACAGTGATGCCAGTTGGGTGACAGGAAAGGCCCAAGGTAAGGGCACCACTGGTTTTGTCTTCATGCTTGGTGGAGGAGCAATCGCTTGGAAATCCACCAAACAGACTTTATTAGCTCGATCCACTATGGAATCTGAGCTTATTGCTCTTGAGATGACTGGTAGAGAGGCAGATTGGCTGAAGAACTTAGTGGTTGAGCTACCTCTGCTGAGTAAGCCGATTCCTGCAATCTCTATTCATTGTGATAGCCAGGCAGTAATAGCCAAGGCAAAGAGTGAAAAAATAAATGATAAATTAAGTACTCATATAAGACTCAAGTTGAGGTTTGTAAGGGAGTACTTAACCAAAGGAATTATTTCCTTGGATTATGTGAAATCTGCAAGTAATCTTGCTGATCCTTTAACCAAAGGACTTAACAGAAAATTGGTTGAAGATACATCGAGGGGGATGGGACTGAAGCCCATTATTTAGACACCGTCAATGGCAACCCAACCTATTGATTGGAGATCCCATGAAGTAGGTTCAATGGGAAAATAAATTGAGTGGGTGACTAGTAGAGAGCACATTGTTGGAGACTTGTGTCTCATTGTCCCTCCCTATGATGTAGTGCTCTATCTGGAACGGTAAAGGTTGAACTATATGTTCTTAATGAATCCAAAGGCCATAGTGGCAAGGTGTAGGCACGTTTCAGTGCACCTTGGAGGATTCACCTATGTGAGTGTGGTTGTGTGGCCGCAACCTATGAGATGCTTGGGCTATCTCTAGAGCGCTCATGAAACAAGATGCAAAGCACATGGCCTGAATGTGCTACCCCGTGAGAACACCACTATCGACCAATACTGTGTGTGATACATGGAACTTTCTGCATAAAGGTTTAAGTTCAAGACGAAGTTCACTTGGACCTGTGGAGAGAGGGAAGTGTTTCACTACGTGAAGGTTCAAGTCGGAAGACACCTTCTCTTATGCATAGTTCTTCACTTCGAGATCTTGTATTCCTGTCTCAACTTTGATATTTTTTTTTGTGGTGGGTGAATGTTGAATTTAGTGTTTTAAAATATCAAAGTTTTGTTTCCTGTGGAGTTTTGTCCCACATTGGAAGATGGGAAAAGGTTTCATCTTCTTATAGTTGAGACTCTTTACTACCTTGTGTACTCCTTTGGGGAGACTATGGTAGTTGGGCCATTTGAGCTTGTGGGCTCCTTGGGCTTTATTCTATATCACACACGCGCGTATATTGCCTTGCCTTGCCGATGCCGTGTCGTGCGTGTGTGTAAGTAATATTCGACCTTTATTTTATTTTATTTTTGACCGAGCGTCTTTTGGGTTTCCTCCGCGTCTCCTCGGATTCTCTCTCTCGCGTCCCTTTGGGAACGGGGGTGTCGGTTCGTGTGCTTGACCGTTGTAGACTCTGATTGGGAGTCTATTTAGGGTAGCAGTTTCCGAGGGTTCACATACGAAGGAACTCATCTTCCTCCAGTTTTTACTCTCTCGGTCATCTTCCTCTGCAAGATCTCGAAGTGGTCACTGTGGTGTTCGCCCCGGCGTCGCAACTTGGAGTGCACCTTTGCGCCGCCATCGTTTGGGTCGTCGTATCTTGGGAGAAGTCTCGCCGTGGAGCCTATTGCACCGTGTAGGGGCGAAACGACTCTAAAGAAAGCGACATCGCGCTTCGACCCGAGTTTGATCTTCCTAAACTTCAATTCCACATTTTTCTGTTGATCAGTCTGATAGAGAAATCCCTCAATAGTGCATCCGTGTTCTTTGATTTCCAACATTTAGAGTCGTTTCTCTCTATCAGACGCGTTTCATGATGGCCCCTGAGATTGTTGCCCGCCCTGAAAAATTTTCTGGTCATTTCTTTAAGCGTTGGCAACAGAAGATGCGTTACTGGCTTACCTCTCTGGCCTTATTTTCTGTAATCGAATCTAATCCTCCTGCAGAGGATGAGAATGAACCTGCTAGGTCTGTAGATTTAGCAAAGTTTAAAGAGAAGGATTATTTATGTACTGGTAGTATTCTGTCATGCCTTTCTGACAAACTCTATGACATTTATTGTTCTGCGAAATCTGCTAGAGAGCTTTGGAACTCCTTAGAAAAGAAATATGGTTCTGAGGACACCGGTCTAGATAAAATCATTGTAGCTAATTATTTTGATTACAAGATGGTAGAGGGAACCTCCATTGTTGACCAAGCCCATGAGATCCAATCCCTGGTTTTGGACATCCAACGTTGTGGGATGTCAATTGATGAGAAGTTTCAGGTGTGTGCGTTGATTACCAAACTTCCACCATCCTGGAATGATTTTTCTCTATCTCTTCAACACAAACGAGATGAGATGAATGTTGAGCAATTAATCTCTGCCATTCAAGTTGAAGAGAGGAACAGGGATAGGAACAAGGCTAGGATCCCTCCTCCTCCTCCTCCCTCAGACCCTGAATTCCAGTCCAAAGCTAATCTTGTTGAAAAACCCAAGTCTCATTCTTCCACTTCCCATAAACCTCACCAGAAATTCAACAAATTTAAAGGGAAGAAAAAGATTCAGAAGGACTCGGAAAACATTACTTGCTATGTCTGTGGGAGACCGGGTCACAAAGCCTACAGATGCTATGATAGAAAGGACAAGACAAGAACATCAAAAGCAACAAGAAGAAACCCACTGTTACTGAACCCATGGTCAATATGTTGACAGATGGATCCACCTCAAAGGAGAGGTTTGTCTCTTACAATCCTGAAATCCATGTGGCAAGTCTTCCAACTGAATGGTTGGTAGACACAGGTGCAAATGTCCATGTCTGCTCTGATAGAAGCTTATTCTCTTCTTACCAGGGCACCGGTGCCAGGAGCGTGACAATGGGCAATTCCAGTGCTGCACAAATAGTAGGAGAGGGACGCATTGACTTGAAGCTCACTTCAGGGAAAATGTTAAGCCTCTACGGAGTGCAGCACGTGCCGGATATTAGGAGGAACTTGATTAGTGGATCTTTGTTAGTGCAGCAGGGTTTTAGACTTATTTTTGAATCCAACAAATTTGTAATCACCAGAAATGGAAACTTTGTAGGAAAAGGTTACTTATGTGATGGATTGTTTATTCTTAATGTACTTGATTCTAGTTGTTTAAATAAAAGTTCCTCCTCTGTTGCTTTTCATATTGAATCTTGTGATATTTGGCATGCTAGACTTGGTCATGTTAATTTGAATACCATGAAAAGGATGATGCATTTAAATCTGATTCCTAAGTTTGATGTTAAGAACAAAGATAAATGCCAAATTTGTGTACAAGCAAAGCAACCTAGGAAGCCTTTTAAATCTATTGAAAGGGACACCTCGGTGTTGGAGTTAGTTCACTCCGATGTTTGTGAAGGGACTGGTTCCCTAACCAGAGGTGGAAAAAGATATTTTATCACCTTTATTGATGATGCTTCTAGATTCTGCTTATTGTATTTGTTGAGCACTAAAGACGAAGCTCTTGATAAATTTATGACTTATAGATCTCTAGCCGAAAAACAAACAGATATGGTTCTTAAGAGGCTTAGATCTGATAGAGGAGGTGAATATACATCTAATGCACTGCATGATTTTTGTGAAAATAATGGTATTATTCATGAGTTAACTGCTCCTTATTCCCCTGAATCCAATGGAGTTGCTGAGAGGAAAAATAGGACTTTGTTAGACATGGTGAATTCCATGTTGTGCAGCTCAGGTTTACCTGAGAGTATGTGGGGAGAGGCTTTGCTCTCTGCGTGTTATGTCCTAAATTGTATTCCTCATAAATCAAAAGATAAATCACCATTTGAATTGTGGTTTAAAAGGAAGCCGAATTATAAATTTGTGAAGGTTTGGGGCTGTTTGGCCAAGATTAAAATTCCTGAAAATAAGAAAAGAAAAATTGGCCCCAAAACTGTTGATGGTGTATTCATTGGTTATGCAGAGTATAGTTCTGCATATAGATTCTTAATTATTAAGTCTGAAATTTCTGCTATTTCTGAAAACACTATATGTGAATTTGGTGATGCTGTTTTCTTTGAGAATATCTTTCCTTTCAAATCAAACTTACATGTTGAAGTAGAATCTTCCTCTTCTATTCCTTCTTCTATTGGCTCAAAAGTTATTGAATCTCAACCTGATGATATAGAGCCCAGAAGAAGTAAAAGAATAAGGATCGAAAAATCTTTTGGTGATGACTATATATCTTATTTGATTGAAGATGATCCATTAACTTTTAATGATGCTATGAAATCTAATGATTCTGCTTTTTGGAAAGAAGCTGTTAAAAGTGAAATAGATTCCATAATATGTAATCAGACATGGGAATTGGTTGATCTTCCTCCCGGAAGTAAAACTATTGGATGTAAATGGATTTTAAAAAGAAAATAAAACCTGATGGCTCTATAGACAAATATAAAGCTAGACTTGTTGCTAAGGGGTACAAGCAGAAAGAGGGAATAGATTTCTTTGATACCTATTCTCCTGTGGCTAGGATGACTACAATCCGTGTGCTTGTTGCAATGGCATCCATATATGATTTAAAGGTCCATCAAATGGATGTCAAGACTGCCTTCTTAAATGGGGAACTTGAAGAAGAAATCTATATGGATCAGCCTGAGGGATTTGTAGTTTCTGGCCAAGAGCACAAAGTGTGCAAGTTAACGAAGTCCCTGTATGGGTTAAAACAAGCCCCTAAGCAATGGCATCAGAAATTTGATGATGTTGTTATTTCCAATGGTTTTGCCATGTGTGAATCTGATAAATGTCTGTATGTTAAGTTGATGAATGATGCATGTGTTATTTTATGCTTATATGTTGATGACATTCTGATTCTTAGTAGTAGCATCATGTTGATAAATGAAACCAAACATTTCCTAAACAGTAAATTTGACATGAAGGATCTGGGAGAGGCAGAGGTGATTTTAGGACTTAGACTTCTAAAATCACGTGAGGGATATGCAATATCCCAGACTCATTATGTTGAGAAAGTATTGAGAAGGTTTGGATTTTATGATTCCAAACCTGTTAGTACTCCTATGGATCCTAGTGTCATTCTTAAGAAGAATAATGGTGATAGTTTTGATCAACTTAGATATTCGCAGCTCATTGGTAGTTTGATGTATTTGTCTAACTGCAGTAGACCTGATATTTCCTTTGCTGTGAATAGACTTAGTAGATATACTCAGTGTCCTAACAAAACTCATTGGCATGCACTTGAGAGAGTATGTAAGTATTTGAAAGGTACCTTATCTCTTGCATTACATTATGAGAGATTTCCTGCTGTACTAGAGGGGTACAGTGATGCCAGTTGGGTGACAGGAAAGGCCCAAGGTAAGGGCACCACTGGTTTTGTCTTCATGCTTGGTGGAGGAGCAATCGCTTGGAAATCCACCAAACAGACTTTATTAGCTCGATCCACTATGGAATCTGAGCTTATAGCTCTTGAGATGACTGGTAGAGAGGCAGATTGGCTGAAGAACTTAGTGGTTGAGCTACCTCTGCTGAGTAAGCCGATTCCTGCAATCTCTATTCATTGTGATAGCCAGGCAGCAATAGCCAAGGCAAAGAGTGAAAAAATAAATGATAAATTAAGTACTCATATAAGACTCAAGTTGAGGTTTGTAAGGGAGTACTTAACCAAAGGAATTATTTCCTTGGATTATGTGAAATCTGCAAGTAATCTTGCTGATCCTTTAACCAAAGGACTTAACAGAAAATTGGTTGAAGATACATCGAGGGGGATGGGACTGAAGCCCATTATTTAGACACCGTCAATGGCAACCCAACCTATTGATTGGAGATCCCATGAAGTAGGTTCAATGGGAAAATAAATTGAGTGGGTGACTAGTAGAGAGCACATTGTTGGAGACTTGTGTCTCATTGTCCCTCCCTATGATGTAGTGCTCTATCTGGAACGGTAAAGGTTGAACTATATGTTCTTAATGAATCCAAAGGCCATAGTGGCAAGGTGTAGGCACGTTTCAGTGCACCTTGGAGGATTCACCTATGTGAGTGTGGTTGTGTGGCCGCAACCTATGAGATGCTTGGGCTATCTCTAGAGCGCTCATGAAACAAGATGCAAAGCACATGGCCTGAATGTGCTACCCCGTGAGAACACCACTATCGACCAATACTGTGTGTGATGCATGGAACTTTCTGCATAAAGGTTTAAGTTCAAGACGAAGTTCACTTGGACCTGTGGAGAGAGGGAAGTGTTTCACTACGTGAAGGTTCAAGTCGGAAGACACCTTCTCTTATGCATAGTTCTTCACTTCGAGATCTTGTATTCCTGTCTCAACTTTGATATTTTTTTTTGTGGTGGGTGAATGTTGAATTTAGTGTTTTAAAATATCAAAGTTTTGTTTCCTGTGGAGTTTTGTCCCACATTGGAAGATGGGAAAAGTTTTCATCTTCTTATAGTTGGGACTCTTTACTACCTTGTGTACTCCTTTGGGGAGACTATGGTAGTTGGGCCATTTGAGCTTGTGGGCTCCTTGGGCTTTATTCTATATCACACACGCGCGTATATTGCCTTGCCTTGCCGATGCCGTGTCGTGCGTGTGTGTAAGTAATATTCGACCTTTATTTTATTTTATTTTTGACCGAGCGTCTTTTGGGTTTCCTCCGCGTCTCCTCGGATTCTCTCTCTCGCGTCCCTTTGGGAACGGGGGTGTCGGTTCGTGTGCTTGACCGTTGTAGACTCTGATTGGGAGTCTATTTAGGGTAGCAGTTTCCGAGGGTTCACATACGAAGGAACTCATCTTCCTCCAGTTTTTACTCTCTCGGTCATCTTCCTCTGCAAGATCTCGAAGTGGTCACTGTGGTGTTCGCCCCGGCGTCGCAACTTGGAGTGCACCTTTGCGCCGCCATCGTTTGGGTCGTCGTATCTTGGGAGAAGTCTCGCCGTGGAGCCTATTGCACCGTGTAGGGGCGAAACGACTCTAAAGAAAGCGACATCGCGCTTCGACCCGAGTTTGATCTTCCTAAACTTCAATTCCACATTTTTCTGTTGATCAGTCTGATAGAGAAATCCCTCAATAGTGCATCCGTGATCTTTGATTTCCAACATTTAGAGTCGTTTCTCTCTATCAGACGAGTTTCATGATGGCCCCTGAGATTGTTGCCCGCCCTGAAAAATTTTCTGGTCATTTCTTTAAGCGTTGGCAACAGAAGATGCGTTACTGGCTTACCTCTCTGGCCTTATTTTCTGTAATCGAATCTAATCCTCCTGCAGAGGATGAGAATGAACCTGCTAGGTCTGTAGATTTAGCAAAGTTTAAAGAGAAGGATTATTTATGTACTGGTAGTATTCTGTCATGCCTTTCTGACAAGCTCTATGACATTTATTGTTCTGCGAAATCTGCTAGAGAGCTTTGGAACTCCTTAGAAAAGAAATATGGTTCTGAGGACACCGGTCTAGATAAAATCATTGTAGCTAATTATTTTGATTACAAGATGGTAGAGGGAACCTCCATTGTTGACCAAGCCCATGAGATCCAATCCCTGGTTTTGGACATCCAACGTTGTGGGATGTCAATTGATGAGAAGTTTCAGGTGTGTGCATTGATTACCAAACTTCCACCATCCTGGAATGATTTTTCTCTATCTCTTCAACACAAACGAGATGAGATGAATGTTGAGCAATTAATCTCTGCCATTCAAGTTGAAGAGAGGAACAGGGATAGGAACAAGGCTAGGATCCCTCCTCCTCCTCCTCCCTCAGACCCTGAATTCCAGTCCAAAGCTAATCTTGTTGAAAAACCCAAGTCTCATTCTTCCACTTCCCATAAACCTCACCAGAAATTCAACAAATTTAAAGGGAAGAAAAAGATTCAGAAGGACTCGGAAAACATTACTTGCTATGTCTGTGGGAGACCGGGTCACAAAGCCTACAGATGCTATGATAGAAAGGACAAGAACATCAAAAGCAACAAGAAGAAACCCACTGTTACTGAACCCATGGTCAATATGTTGACAGATGGATCCACCTCAAAGGAGAGGTTTGTCTCTTACAATCCTGAAATCCATGTGGCAAGTCTTCCAACTGAATGGTTGGTAGACACAGGTGCAAATGTCCATGTCTGCTCTGATAGAAGCTTATTCTCTTCTTACCAGGGCACCGGTGCCAGGAGCGTGACAATGGGCAATTCCAGTGCTGCACAAATAGTAGGAGAGGGACGCATTGACTTGAAGCTCACTTCAGGGAAAATGTTAAGCCTCTACGGAGTGCAGCACGTGCCGGATATTAGGAGGAACTTGATTAGTGGATCTTTGTTAGTGCAGCAGGGTTTTAGACTTATTTTTGAATCCAACAAATTTGTAATCACCAGAAATGGAAACTTTGTAGGAAAAGGTTACTTATGTGATGGATTGTTTATTCTTAATGTACTTGATTCTAGTTGTTTAAATAAAAGTTCCTCCTCGTTGCTTTTCATATTGAATCTTGTGATATTTGGCATGCTAGACTTGGTCATGTTAATTTGAATACCATGAAAAGGATGATGCATTTAAATTTGATTCCTAAGTTTGATGTTAAGAACAAAGATAAATGCCAAATTTGTGTACAAGCGAAGCAACCTAGGAAGCCTTTTAAATCTATTGAAAGGGACACCTCGGTGTTGGAGTTAGTTCACTCCGATGTTTGTGAAGGGACTGGTTCCCTAACCAGAGGTGGAAAAAGATATTTTATCACCTTTATTGATGATGCTTCTAGATTCTGCTTATTGTATTTGTTGAGCACTAAAGACGAAGCTCTTGATAAATTTATGACTTATAGATCTCTAGCCGAAAAACAAACAGATATGGTTCTTAAGAGGCTTAGATCTGATAGAGGAGGTGAATATACATCTAATGCACTGCATGATTTTTGTGAAAATAATGGTATTATTCATGAGTTAACTGCTCCTTATTCCCCTGAATCCAATGGAGTTGCTGAGAGGAAAAATAGGACTTTGTTAGACATGGTGAATTCCATGTTGTGCAGCTCAGGTTTACCTGAGAGTATGTGGGGAGAGGCTTTGCTCTCTGCGTGTTATGTCCTAAATTGTGTTCCTCATAAATCAAAAGATAAATCACCATTTGAATTGTGGTTTAAAAGGAAGCCGAATTATAAATTTTTGAAGGTTTGGGGCTGTTTGGCCAAGATTAAAATTCCTGAAAATAAGAAAAGAAAAATTGGCCCCAAAACTGTTGATGGTGTATTCATTGGTTATGCAGAGTATAGTTCTGCATATAGATTCTTAATTATTAAGTCTGAAATTTCTGCTATTTCTGAAAACACTATATGTGAATTTGGTGATGCTGTTTTCTTTGAGAATATCTTTCCTTTCAAATCAAACTTACATGTTGAAGTAGAATCTTCCTCATCTATTCCTTCTTCTAGTGGCTCAAAAGTTATTGAATCTCAACCTGATGATATAGAGCCCAGAAGAAGTAAAAGAATAAGGATCGAAAAATCTTTTGGTGATGACTATATATCTTATTTGATTGAAGATGATCCATTAACTTTTAATGATGCTATGAAATCTAATGATTCTGCTTTTTGGAAAGAAGCTGTTAAAAGTGAAATAGATTCCATAATATGTAATCAGACATGGGAATTGGTTGATCTTCCTCCCGGAAGTAAAACTATTGGATGTAAATGGATTTTCAAAAAGAAAATAAAACCTGATGGCTCTATTGACAAATATAAAGCTAGACTTGTTGCTAAGGGGTACAAGCAGAAAGAGGGAATAGATTTCTTTGATACCTATTCTCCTGTGGCTAGGATGACTACAATCCGTGTGCTTGTTGCAATGGCATCCATATATGATTTAAAGGTCCATCAAATGGATGTCAAGACTGCCTTCTTAAATGGGGAACTTGAAGAAGAAATCTATATGGATCAGCCTGAGGGATTTGTAGTTTCTGGCCAAGAGCACAAAGTGTGCAAGTTAACGAAGTCCCTGTATGGGTTAAAACAAGCCCCTAAGCAATGGCATCAGAAATTTGATGATGTTGTTATTTCCAATGGTTTTGCCATGTGTGAATCTGATAAATGTCTGTATGTTAAGTTGATGAATGATGCATGTGTTATTTTATGCTTATATGTTGATGACATTCTGATTCTTAGTAGTAGCATCATGTTGATAAATGAAACCAAACATTTCCTAAACAGTAAATTTGACATGAAGGATCTGGGAGAGGCAGAGGTGATTTTAGGACTTAGACTTCTAAAATCACGTGAGGGATATGCAATATCCCAGACTCATTATGTTGAGAAAGTATTGAGAAGGTTTGGATTTTATGATTCCAAACCTGTTAGTACTCCTATGGATCCTAGTGTCATTCTTAAGAAGAATAATGGTGATAGTTTTGATCAACTTAGATATTCGCAGCTCATTGGTAGTTTGATGTATTTGTCTAACTGCAGTAGACCTGATATTTCCTTTGCTGTGAATAGACTTAGTAGATATACTCAGTGTCCTAACAAAACTCATTGGCATGCACTTGAGAGAGTATGTAAGTATTTGAAAGGTACCTTATCTCTTGCATTACATTATGAGAGATTTCCTGCTGTACTAGAGGGGTACAGTGATGCCAGTTGGGTGACAGGAAAGGCCCAAGGTAAGGGCACCACTGGTTTTGTCTTCATGCTTGGTGGAGGAGCAATCGCTTGGAAATCCACCAAACAGACTTTATTAGCTCGATCCACTATGGAATCTGAGCTTATAGCTCTTGAGATGACTGGTAGAGAGGCAGATTGGCTGAAGAACTTAGTGGTTGAGCTACCTCTGCTGAGTAAGCCGATTCCTGCAATCTCTATTCATTGTGATAGCCAGGCAGCAATAGCCAAGGCAAAGAGTGAAAAAATAAATGATAAATTAAGTACTCATATAAGACTCAAGTTGAGGTTTGTAAGGGAGTACTTAACCAAAGGAATTATTTCCTTGGATTATGTGAAATCTGCAAGTAATCTTGCTGATCCTTTAACCAAAGGACTTAACAGAAAATTGGTTGAAGATACATCGAGGGGGATGGGACTGAAGCCCATTATTTAGACACCGTCAATGGCAACCCAACCTATTGATTGGAGATCCCATGAAGTAGGTTCAATGGGAAAATAAATTGAGTGGGTGACTAGTAGAGAGCACATTGTTGGAGACTTGTGTCTCATTGTCCCTCCCTATGATGTAGTGCTCTATCTGGAACGGTAAAGGTTGAACTATATGTTCTTAATGAATCCAAAGGCCATAGTGGCAAGGTGTAGGCACGTTTCAGTGCACCTTGGAGGATTCACCTATGTGAGTGTGGTTGTGTGGCCGCAACCTATGAGATGCTTGGGCTATCTCTAGAGCGCTCATGAAACAAGATGCAAAGCACATGGCCTGAATGTGCTACCCCGTGAGAACACCACTATCGACCAATACTGTGTGTGATGCATGGAACTTTCTGCATAAAGGTTTAAGTTCAAGACGAAGTTCACTTGGACCTGTGGAGAGAGGGAAGTGTTTCACTACGTGAAGGTTCAAGTCGGAAGACACCTTCTCTTATGCATAGTTCTTCACTTCGAGATCTTGTATTCCTGTCTCAACTTTGATATTTTTTTTTGTGGTGGGTGAATGTTGAATTTAGTGTTTTAAAATATCAAAGTTTTGTTTCCTGTGGAGTTTTGTCCCACATTGGAAGATGGGAAAAGTTTTCATCTTCTTATAGTTGGGACTCTTTACTACCTTGTGTACTCCTTTGGGGAGACTATGGTAGTTGGGCCATTTGAGCTTGTGGGCTCCTTGGGCTTTATTCTATATCACACACGCGCGTATATTGCCTTGCCTTGCCGATGCCGTGTCGTGCGTGTGTGTAAGTAATATTCGACCTTTATTTTATTTTATTTTTTGACCGAGCGTCTTTTGGGTTTCCTCCGCGTCTCCTCGGATTCTCTCTCTCGCGTCCCTTTGGGAATGGGGGTGTCGGTTCGTGTGCTTGACCGTTGTAGACTCTGATTGGGAGTCTATTTAGGGTAGCAGTTTTCCGAGGGTTCACATACGAAGGAACTCATCTTCCTCCAGTTTTTACTCTCTCGGTCATCTTCCTCTACAAGATCTCGAAGTGGTCACTGTGGTGTTCGCCCCGGCGTCGCAACTTGGAGTGCACCTTTGCGCCGCCATCGTTTGGGTCGTCGTATCTTGGGAGAAGTCTCGCCGTGGAGCCTATTGCACCGTGTAGGGGCGAAACGACTCTAAAGAAAGCGACATCGCGCTTCGACCCGAGTTTGATCTTCCTAAACTTCAATTCCACATTTTTCTGTTGATCAGTCTGATACAGAAATCCCTCAATAGTGCATCCGTGTTCTTTGATTTCCAACACATACAAGCTCTGATCACAAGAACGGACATGCTTATGGGAACGCTCTTCCGCGCCCAGTTACAGGTTCCTAGTTAGAGCATGCATGCAAACTAGCTGGTGACTATTATATTAATAATGTGTACTGTACTGGTGAGCGCGTCTCAATCCATATGACATATGCAAATAAGCTCTCTATGAATTTTTTGCTATTCAATTTACCACTCTCATCTTAACCATTTGATCTCACGACGTCACGAAGTACGTACAACTCTCACGTCTCAACTAAAATATTGTTCGACTCTCATAAACTCTTTTTACTCCTCCTTCCCTCTCCCTTCGACACAAATGCATCAATTAAAAATAACTCTTTCGTTTAAGGACACATCCTCGTACATCCGCATATACATCGATCCTCGTCATTTCTTCCTTGCATAATTTCCATGTAGCTTCATCTAAAAAGTGATCTACCCCCAAAGGACCTTGACCAAAGGAATGCTCTTCGTCCCTGGTTCCTTAATCATTCTATCTACTCTGTTCACTATTTTTTTTTTGACTGAAAGGTAATACTTATAAGGTGGGAAACGAGAGAGTCCGTTCATCTCTTCATTGTGGAAGAGACATGACGTGTCAATCATTCTATCTAATCTGTTCACTATTTTTTTTTGACTGAAAGGTAATACTTATAAGGTGAGAAACGAGAGAGTCCGTTCATGTCTTCATTGTGGAAGAGACATGACGTGTCATCCCGACCACCAGACAAACGATTTTTCGTTAAGAAGAGCAGAAAGAAAGAAACGTAACATGGGGTGGATACAAGGAACAAAATCTGCTCACTAATGGCCGCCCATACACCTATGTACTCCCCTGCACGCATGCTTCCACAATCTCCCTTCATCACAACTATCAACCTCATCCAAACCTCCACCACGTAAACAACCCCAACCTCATGTGTCTGGGCAGGCTGTCTCCATTCTGAACATGGCTGGATATTCTTTGGATTGTTGATCCTGAAGAACAGATTTGAAGACAGCGGTTTGGGGCTCCGACGATGAGATTTCCTCTCTTTCTCTTGTGTTTTTCCGATGGGGATTACCCACCTATTTATAGGGCTTTCGTCCCATTCCCTCCGCCCCAAACCATAACCGCCCCTTGATCTCCGTTTACGTTTCAGATTTGATGGCCATAAACGTTTGTAACGTTCAAACGTTACAACATCTCCCACTTGGCCAACAAATAATTATACTTCCACTATTCGTGTAAGTATAAGTTCTTATTCTAACACTCCCATTATCCATGGGTAGTATTTCTATACACTCTCACTATCTGTGAGTATTGTTCCGATACACTCCCACTATCCGTCAGAGGTATCATTATTTTCATTATTCATGAAAATATTCTCTATGCTCATATATTCCTGAGCCCCATTAAGCCAATATGCTTAATGAAATTTTCTGCCGGAAGTCCTTTCGTCAAAGGATCGGCAATCATATCACTGGTGGGGACATAAGTTATTTTCACTTCCCCTTTCTGCACAATATCCCGAATGTAGTGATATTGTATTTCTATATGCTTTCCGCGTGAGCTATTTGCTCCGCTGTTAATCAAGCTAATTGCCGCTTGATTATCACAATAGATCTCTATTGGTTCATTTACCAAATTTAGATCTAAATCTATCAAAAACCGTCTTATCCAGACTGCATGAGTTGTTGCCATGCTGCAAGCAATATACTCAGCTTCCTGTGTGTATCTTGCAACACACCCCTGTTTCTTGCTTCCCCAAGAAACAGCTGCACCGCCAAGGATGAACAAGTGTCCCGAAGTGGACTTTCCGTCATCTTTGTCTCCTCCAAAGTCTGCATCTGAGTAACCAAGTACCTCAAGCACATCAGCTTGATAAACTAATTTGTGGTGCAAAGTTCCTTTCAGATATTTCATAATCCTTTTAATAGCTTCCCAATGCGCTGGACCAGGATTAGCTTGATATCGACTTACCAAGCTCACTGGGTATGCTAAGTCCGGTCTTGTACTCATCATTGCATACATTAAGCTTCCAACTGCCTCAGCATATGGCACCTTGAGCGGACCTTGTCCCTCTCCAGGACATTGCTCTTTTCCCAACCGTTTTCCATGAACCAACGGTGTAGGTGCCGGATTGCAGTTGTGCATTCCAAATCTCTTAAGTACAGACCGTAAATATTTTTCTTGATTTAAACTCAATATTCTAGACTTTCTATCCCTCAGAATTTGTATTCCAAGAACATAGGATGCCTCACCCATGTCCTTCATCTCAAATTTTTCATTTAATTCAGATTTGATTTTATTCAACATCTCTATGTCATTTCCGGCGAGCAAAATATCATCCACATACAAGGATAATATAGTATACCTGCTCCCACTTTTCATGACATATACACAATTGTCCAACTTATTTGCAACAAATCCAAGTTGGATAACTGTATCGTGGAATTTGAGATACCATTGTCTAGAAGATTGTTTCAAGCCATATATTGACTTCTTTAACTTGCATACCCTTTCCTCTTGGCCTTCCTCCTGAAATCCTTCAGGTTGTTGCATATATATATCCTCCCTCAATTCTCCATTGAGGAATGCAGTCTTGACATCCATTTGGAATAACTCCAAGTCAAGATGTGCTACAATGGCCAAGATAATTCGTATTGATGCAAACTTTGCTACTGGGGAATAGGTTTCTTGAAAATCTATACCTGCCTTCTGATTGTAACCTTTGGCAACTAACCGGGCTTTGAATTTATCAACCGACCCATCAACACGGAGCTTTTTCTTATATACCCATTTGCACCCAATGGCCTTTCTATTCTTAGGTAAATCACATAGTTCCCATACTCCATTGCTTTTCATGGAGTTCATTTCTTCCTTCATGGCTTCTAGCCACAAATCAGATTCCTGCGATTTCATCGCATCATTATAGTTTACGGGATCTATATGAATTTCCTCATCTATGTCTACTGATAGACATGAAGGCTCACATGAGTACAAATAATATTCATCCATCCATGCAGGTGGATTTCTAGCTCTTTTGTTGCCAATTACAGGTATATTGGGTTCTGCTTCATTCATAGGAATTTGTTCATTTTCCATATCAGGTTGAAGTTCTACCTCATGTGTTCATTTTCCATTTCTGGTTGAGGTTCTACCTCTGGCTGAGGTTCCTCTTCAATTTCTGGATCATTTCTTGGGATATCATTGTAATAGTCATCATCTATTACAAGCAGAGGTTCTTTCTCATTTCCATGAGGTTCCTCTTCTTCTAGATTTTCTAGAAATGTTGCATCCCTATATTCAACGATCCCTTTTTCTTTATGAAAAAATTTATATCCAAATGATTTATCACAATATCCTATGAATCTGCACTTCAAGGTTTTAGGTTCCAACTTATTTCTAAGTTGTTCTGGAATGAGAACATGGGCTATAGACCCCCACTTCTTGAGATGACTCAGTTGTGGTTTCCTTCCATTCCATAATTCATAGGGTGTACTTTCTACAGATTTTGTGGGAATTCTATTCAAGACATAATTAGCTGTAAGCAATGCCTCTCCCCACAAATTCTTAGGGAGACCTGAATGCGATAGCATACATCTAACGGCATTCATCAAGGTTCTATTTTTCCTTTCTGCCACACCATTTTGCTGCGGCGTATACGGCATTGTTACATGTCTTTTAATTCCATATTCTTGGCAGTATAACTCAAATTCCTTTGAGTTATATTCCCCACCTCTATCTGTTCTTAACACCTTTATATTTCTTCCAAGCTGCCTTTCTACTTCCATTCTATATTTCTTGAAGCAATCAAATGCCTCTGACTTTCTAGAAATTAAGTAGACATAGGCATACTTAGAATAATCATCTATGAAAGTTATGAAATATTCTTTGTTATTGTGTGTTTTTGTACTTAGAGGTCCACAAATATCTGAGTGGATTAACTCCAATAATTCTTGTGATCTATACCCTACCGAGAAAGGTTTCTTAGTCATTTTACCGACTAAACAATGTTCACAAGGTGATAACTCCACCTTTGTTAAACCCGGTAGTAAATTTAATTTTATTATTTGTTCCATCTTAGATTTACTGGGATGACCCAATCTAAAATGCCATAGATCACATTCTGACAAAGTACACAAAGAATACTCAGAAACTTCTATATTATTATTCTCGTTGTCAATTACAGGGATACAGAATAAATCATGCTCAGGGATAAACTTCCCCATAGCAAGCACTTTCTTGTCTTTCCCTATTGACACCCTCTGATTATAGAACCGTACTTCGAGACCTTTCTTCATCAATGCTGGTACAGAGATTAAGTTCCGCCGGATTCTAGGTGCATAAAACACATCCTTGAGGACCATGATGTTATCCCCAAGATCCAGCCTATAGGTTCCAACACCCTCCACATCGAGATAAGTGTTGTTCCCCATATATACTCTTTGTTCTCCAGCATTGAGTTTCTTCATTGTTACCAGCCCTTTCTTTGTCTTGGCGATGTGCCGAGTAGCTCCAGAGTCGACCCACCATTCATTTGAATCAGCCAGTGCGGCATTACATTCTGTTACGCCGATAAATTCTTTCTTTCCGGCTCCTCCGTTTCCTGGGTGTCTATTTCCACCCTTGTTCTCTTGCTTGTTGGGACAATTGAATTTAAAGTGGCCAAAATTTCCACAACCATAGCAAGCACCAGTAGGAACCTTCTTTCCTTTGGGTTTATTCTTAAACTGTGGCTTCTTCGGTCCATGGGCATGACTCTGGACAAAGGGCTTCCGGTTTACAGCGTTGGCCTCTTCTAGGTTTGCTTCTAGTCCTTTTCTCCTAGCCAATATGTCCTGCTCTACTGCTAGTCTAGCTGGCAAGTCCGTGACAGTTAAAGTGGAACCACTCATTCTCAATGTTGTGGCTGCCATATCAAGGGAAGCTGGCAAACTATTCAGTATAGTTGCCACTTGCATTTTCTCTGGAATTTCAGTTCCAGCAGTCGATAGGTCCTTAGCCATGACAATCATTCTGTTAACATGCTCAATAACGCTATCGCCTTCCTGCATCTTACATGTGTTGTAACGATGCAACAGGAGTTGAGTATTCACCTCTGTCTTTGTGTCATACTTCTCCTTGATAGCATTCCATAGTTCATTGGATGTCTTATAAGTTTCGAAAAACTTTATTAAGTTATCCTCCATGAACATTAGCATGAAAGTTCTAGCTTTCTTGTCATCCGATAACCATTGGTCCCTTCTTTTCTTTTCCACTTCAGTGGAATCATCACTAAGTTCTGGGACATTGGTATCGATGACATATTCAATGTTGTCATGGATAAGTCCGAATCTAATCTTCCGGTGCCACATATCAAAGTTGGTTCCGTTTAACTTATCAAGTTTTGCCAATTCCGTAGCAATGAGCTTACTGGCCATTAGGACTAGAATAATTCTGAGAAATAAATAATTTGGTTTGGTCAACATATTCAAAATAAGCATGATGAGAAAAATAAATTTAATGTTTCTCTTGATTAATTTCAGCATGTTTTGTGATTGGTTGACAAATTTTGTTCAATCTTGTTTAAAATTAGTGAATAACAAATCTAATTGAATTTAAACTAAGTAATGCAAATAAACAAACATGTTATTGATGTAGATAACAATTATGGACAGCTTAAAAGTATGTAAAGATAGAAACACAACTAATTAAGATTTAGCAAATATTCTAACAAGTTTATATTATCAACAAGATGAAACAAAATTGCTTAATACAATATGGGCTTCAATATTATATAACAGGATACTACAAATAATCAAAAAAAAATTACAGGATAGTTCATGTGAATAATTACAGAAGAAATTTTATTGAGTTATATTTGGTGCACAAGAATCAAAAAAAAATTCTTAGTTGAATATATATGAAGACACGGTACACCAACATAAATACAACTACCCTGGCGGTTTTACTTCTTTTATCTCATAGAAGCAGCGAGAAGAGTTTACGTGAAACCAACAAAAACCATTATTAGCCTACAGGATCTATGATCATAGCCTTATTAATTATAATGTGATTATTTTATATGCACATGCATCAGACTTTCATATGTTACGATGGAGGCCACGATATATATATTAATATTTTAACAAATCCATTTATTATGTTCACGTGAAAGGTTAAGAGATATGTACTGTACTTTTTGTCGAGTATGATAAAGCTTTTGTCGCGTCTCGGTCAAATATGATAAAGCAAGGTAGCAGACGGCTGGCTGTCCGAGCCTGTTGGTGTCACCTCTGGAAATCGCACCGGCGTTCTGTTGGAGGCGTGGGCGTGCTGCAGCAAGGTAGCAGCGGCGACCTCCTCACGCGAACAATCCCGGTGAAGAGGAGGGCGGGAGAAGCGACTGCGACAGTTCCGGCAGGCAGTGGCGGCGTGCGTGCAAGGGCGCAGCAGCGGCGTCAGCAAGGTGGCGGAGGCCGGCAGGAGCAGATGGTTCCGGCAGACGGTGGCGGCCGAGAGAGAGGGTCCGGTGGCAGGGATTCGCGCAGCGGCCGTTAACAGGAGTTCACGCAGCGACCGTGGAGGGGCGCAGCGGCAGCGGAGGGGCCGGTGGCAGGGTGGCGGATCTTCCTGCCCTGATACCACTGAAGAACAGATTTGAAGACAGCGGTTTGGGGCTCCGACGATGAGATTTCCTCTCTTTCTCTTGTGTTTTTCCGATGGGGATTACCCACCTATTTATAGGGCTTTCGTCCCATTCCCTCCGCCCCAAACCATAACCGCCCCTTGATCTCCGTTTACGTTTCAGATTTGATGGCCATAAACGTTTGTAACGTTCAAACGTTACAACAGATCCTATTGCCGATGCTCTCGCTGGCGCCACTGCAATTCAATATGTGTTGTGCCAATCGCATCAACCATAGCGACTGCTGGGGATACTTCTAATGCTATTATGGTTGCTCTTGTGCGTGAGTTGACCACCTCCACGGCTTCGGCACTACAATGTATTAGTCGTGTTGGAATATTTGGGCATAGTTCTCTGGACAATAATTCCGTATTGGTTAAATGAGTTGTGGTTCATGTGCTTATGACCTTAGACCCTTGTATCTCAATATTACGATTTTGTAGATTTAACATGGTATCAGAACATGCCAAGACCCACTTTGCGCATACATCCCATCGAGCTTTGCCATCATACGGTGCCCCATCCTTAAAAGTTTCAGAATGGCGTGGTTGATGAGATTAATTCTCTAATTCGGAATGGCAAATGGGAGCTCATCCCACCATCCTCTTATGCTAACATTGTTGGAAACAAATGGGTGTTTCGCATTAAACGTCGTGCCGATCGTTCAATAGATAGATTTAAGGCAAGACTCATGGCCAACAGGTGTTCTCAACGATCGGGTGTCGATTATATTAAAACCTTCAGCCCCATTGTGAAGCCAAACCATCATTCGAGCTGTTCTCTTTATCGTGGTCAACGACTGTTGGGCCATTCAACAGATAGATGTGTCTAACACCTTATGTCACATTCATTCTAGGAAACTATTTACATGGCCCAAACACAAGGTTTCATTGTTGAAGGTTTTCATCATCCTGTTTGCAAACTACGGCTGTCTCTCTATACTGCTTGGTTTCATCATCTCATCGACGGTGAACAGGGTTGCAATTTTTTACCTCGCTTTTCTCTCAAAATAAAAATTAAAAAGAAAACTCACTTAACTATTTCTGTTAATACCTCCACAATTTTTAAGCATCCAGTTATAAACAAGTCTTGCCTTTTTATTTTTTTTGAGGGAGAAGTCATGACTTAGAATCTACCCGTGCACACCCCCTCTCTCCTCTCCTTGTGTGAGCTTCTCCCAAAAAATGAAGGATGTCTTCCTCCCTCCTCCATCCCAACTTCATCTCCGCCACAGCCACGATGGGGGCGTGGCAACGCCACCCTCGATGCCGAAGTTGCACAGCTCTTGTAGGGACGTGCCGAGGTTAGAGGTCATCCTCCTCCTGAGTATGGCGAGGTGCCTGTCGGGATAAATGGCGGCTTGTTTAGCGTGGTGGAGAAGGAGGTCACGATCGCAGGCAGAAAAGATGGTCATGCAGTGCGGCGGCTTGCTGCTCGCCCTGGTCATCGTCAGCCACATCATGGGCAATAAGAAGTTTAGATGTCCCGATTCCTCGAATGATCTTGGTTTTTCATCGGAAATTCCAATTGATTGCCACATCCAGGATGGTCGTGGCGAGCATCCCATCTCCCCGCCATTCTCTCCAGGGTGATGGCGCTCAACAGCAGAGCAGCGGCAGCAAGGCAGCTCGGATGGTCATAGCCATGATCCCATCTCCCCGTTGGTTCTCCCCACCTCCTAGCTATTCTTTCCGGGGTGATGGCGCTCAGCAATAGCAGCTGCAGCAAGGCAGCCTGGATGGTGGTGGCGAGGATCCCATTTCCCTGCCGGTTCTCCCCACCTGCCATTCTCCCCAGGGCGATGGCGCTCGATAGCAGCAGCAACAGCAACGGTGGCAAGGTGCTCCCGGGGGATGAATGGAAACTGCGTACACAGTGCCACCCACCTCTTAATTCAAATCTCAACACTGTTAATTTGTAAAAAAATCATAAACATACATAAATTACATCAGTCTAGGAAAGAAAAGCTAGAACCTTGAAACCTCTATAATTGTTTACGACCTTCCAGATCGTCAAAAAGCGGGTTTTCTTCAGAAATTTTACAGAATTATGTCAAAATGTCCAACAGCCACAGAATTCACAACTAGCTCTGCTCAGTGCAGATCAAAAATTGGCTAAAAGCCTCTGTGACATGAGTTGTTGTAAAATTTTGATTGAAATTTCTATAATCGTTTCCCATACTGAGGAAACTAATTAACAGTAATTAGAAAAAAATGATGTGGCCTACATGGGCATCCTGTGCATGCGAAGCTGCAGATTGTAAAGGGACCCGAGGTTCTTCCGTCAACATGTGTGATGCGCACCCGTACGGTGCGTCACAGCGGCCCATGATTTCAGCGAATGGGTCTGCACAAAATTTAAAAGTCCTGACACTTTTGCCAAAATGATGGTTATATACTTTCATCGATTTTAAAATTTATGTTAAACATTGACATAACATAATTAATTTTTTTAGATAGAAAGAGCTTTTTAACGAGAAGGGCTCACAAACACCCTATTAGAATGATTTTGCCGAAGAATGTATGACTTAGTTATACCTCATTATTTGCCAATTTGGTTGGAATATTACTGGCCTTCTGCATTATTTGCCAATTTATTATTACATAAAATTAACCAGATTGACAAATCATGATATTTATTTGTCTCTTATTTATGTCTTGAAATGTAGTGAATCACAGACGTTCCTAATGAGTGTTTAACTAACTTTATTATTTGTGTGTACGTAGTATCTGTCATGTACACATTAATATATATGTGTGTATTAATTATTGGCATAATGTGGATAGTGTTACTAGATTTGCTATTCAGTTGCATGCTAATTAATGGGGGATTGGGTTGCCGGTTGTGTGCATCATAGCAATAACGTACTGGGGGCGTCATTAAGGGTTTACAGCTATCACCCGCGGTGTTTCTCTTCAATTTCCTTAATGAGAGAGAAACAATTCAATCAAATCTGAATCCTTAAATGGAACAACAGAGAATATGGATATTTTGGCCATTTTTCAACTGCAGCTCAGCTGTAAATCCTCCCTAGCTACCAACAAGGATATAGAAAGCTCTAACTTCAGTACTACAGTTGGATTAAAACAGAGTCACAATAGATACTTAAGGTATCCACCAAATTGGGGGATGTATTGAAAAGATGGATATGCATATATATGTATTGAAAAGATAGCAACCCCCCCCCCACCAGCCACCCCAAGCTCCTATATATATAAGAAGGAAGGGTCGTCCCTCTCCACACCACACAACCCTAGCTAGTGAGAGGGAACAGGAGAGAGATTGATTCAGAGACTCCATCCAGACCTAGCAATGGCTTCCTCTTCCTCAGCTCAAACCCTAGTGGTGCTGCTCCTCCTAGCAACTTGTCTCCTCTTGGCCACTACGGAGGCTGGAAGAAGGGTGCCCCCCAGTGATGATAGCACCGTCGTCGACGTAGACGTCGCCGGTGATCACAACGGGCCGTACATCAGAGGCAGGAAGAATGGAGAAGGCGGACCCCCAAACCCGGATCGTTCTGATCCGTGGTGGTGGATTCGCTGCAGGCACGAACCCATCGAGTGTGATCCCCCACCGACGGCTACAGTGCATACGAGCTCTGATCACAAGAATGGGCGTGCTTATGTCGCCAACGCTCTTCCACACGCAGCTACTGGTTCCTAGCTAGAGCATGCATGCATGCATGCAAATTAATTAGCTTGTAACCCATTATATTAAAAATGTGTACTGTACTGGGGAGCATGCATGCGCGCAAATCAACTATTCGATCCGAGTACTGTAATTATCATTATTGTTGAGCATGCTAATAAGACTATTAATCATGGTGCGTTTAGAAACAATGCTCACGGGGAGATCGTGAAAAATCACCACTATAATACACTTTTGCAGAAAGTACAGATTTTGAAAAAAAAATATCAAAATTTTATTTAAGATGACTACTACCTTTTTAACTTATGTGTGGGGGTGAACATTTAAATGACTACTCTGTCTCTCTTTTATCTTTTTGAATCTATGAGTGCTGATGACATAGTGTGTAAATAAAGGTGAACAGAGTGGCCATTTATTTTTTTCCTTTCCAAAATCTATTCCCACCACCAAGGAAGCTCACTTTGGTGGATTTGGGAGAGGGCCATCTTTTGTGTCTGCACTCTCTCACTTCTCAAAATCCATCTATCACGCAAGCCGATGCAATTTTGTGACATTTGAAAACTCAATTGCTTTTGTAAGGATTCCAACTATTGGAATCCCAACTGTTTCCAAACGCACCCTTAATGTCTTCACTTCATTTTCACCGTATAGAGATGGGTGGTGGTCCTATTAATTATTTTATATATCTGGATTGTTAATTTTGGGTGTGTTTGTAAGTATTAGACTGTCATATATACCTGTCAAAACTTTCTCTTCGTGTGTATTGTCAAAACTTTCTCTCGGTGTGTATTGTAAGAACTTCAGAGTAATCATTAAAACTTTGAAAACCATCCAAGTGAGTTTCAAAATCTAATGGAAATGCGAACAGAATTTTAAATTCAAACATTATATAGTTCATCACTATGTTGTTGATCATGACTATAATATAAATGTATGTAAATCAACACATGCATTGACAATGAAATTAATAACAAGTTGGTCAAGATAAGGCTTGAGCATGTACACCCCATTCATAAGGTCCATATGGAGGTTGTGGGTACCTTGGTGAGCCCAAACAACATGACTGGCTAGGAGCTCAGAAGAATGGCCATATCTGGATGACCTCAACCAGTGAAAAGAATATTAAACGGCTAAATTCAATCGGAGATAGTTGAAAGCAATTAAAATTTGTCAAACTCCGAGGTTCTAACATTATTCCTGAGCCCTAAATTGCACGAACCAAATTGGAAACTAATTATATAATTAATAATATAAACATGGCCGATATATATTCCTTCCTCTCATTTCCATGTAGCTTCGTCTAAAAAAGTGATAAAAGTGATATACCCCCAAGAGGACCTTGACAAAAGGAATGCCCTTCGTCCTTAGTTCCTTAATCATTCTATCCCATCTGCCCACTAATAGCTCCTCAAAACATAATTAAATCTGTTCTGATCTCTAATGGTGTATACGATGAATATTGTGAGATGGGCCATGCACACACTTCCTTAATTAACATGGATATATGAAACTCATCATCAATGATATTTTGGAAAGTTTCTTAAGGTCATAAAATTAATAACATAAAATGTTGATCTTAAAATTACCATACTGAATATCTATAAAAATAAAATCTCTGATCTTAAAATCAGCTCTGACTATTGTTTCTCATGATTTAGGGCTGAAATCTAAAATCAGTTAAAATAGTGTCATATAGGTTGATTGATTTTAAAACCCAATATTTGTGGCACTTCAAATGTAATAAAAATACAGTGAAATAATGTACATTTTACCGAACACACTTGAAATACTATAGCTCGAAGCACGAAGCCTAAGCCCAATCCCAAGCCCAAACGCATGTACTGCGCACGCGTTTGTATATGCCCTCATTCCAGTTCTCTAAAACTGTTGATTGTAGAACTCAGAAGCAGATAAGCCACAAATCTTATGGTCAATGGACAATGTGGGATTAAGAATTCTCAAGTTGGTATAAATCCCTCCAAAAGATTGAAACTTTTGAATTTTCATTCTCTCCATGCTCAAAACCAATTTGGTAAGCTTTCTCCCACTCCTCACTCGTAATTTTTATTACTAGAGTTGTGAGGGTCAACAACGTTTGACTCCCACAACATCAAAGTGAACTTTTTTTTAACGGAAAGAGGATAATTGAGTTCAAACTCGAGATCACCCCGAATAGAGGAGGGTGGTGAACCGCCTGCATGCACCAAGCAAATGGTTCAACACCAAAGTTAATTTACATCTTGAATTTGATCTTTAAATGTGAGAGCGAGCATCTACCGGTGACAACAAAACACTAATGATGTCTACGATCTTTTGGGGTGGCTTACGCGTTATGGCCGTATTCCCATATCTTGTTTCTTAAGTGTATATTAAGGAATAACCCTCTCTCTTAACTATGACAACATACTTAATTATACTCATGTAGGTGGGCTCCTATAGGTAATTTTTTTAAATAACCATATTCAATGTGCACTGATATTACTTCTGTATACGTTCATATGATGCTTCTTGTAGATTCATACACGCCTTCTCATGTGCAGGCAACATTTATAAGAAGATGTTGTCCAGTAGCTCTCTTTTGGACCAAAGATTTTCTCACCTCACCTGAATCATACAGATCACAGAACACAACAGTGAGGAAAACAACAACATAGCACGGAACCACATATATCCCCACAAGGAACACAAGATATGCCAATCAAGATTCAAGGCACATAAAAATGCTTCATTCTTTATAATAATAAAGCGTTCAACAAGGCCATCACTCGGTCAAATATCATTCAATAGCTAGCTCGTCAACAAATATACAATCCCAAGATATGACCACAACAACGCTACAAGCATCCACCCATTGTATTACAACTTATTTGTTCGAAAGCCATAGCATAATCAGTTGTACCCATGTGCCTCTGAACAACGTATTATAGTGAATCCACTAGAGATCAAAGCTGTAATATCATACAACAAGTCTGACAGCTCTCTTTGCATCCATGCTAGTGGGATCATTTTTACATGCAGCCTTTACATGACATAGGAAGAAGACTAGTGAGCAACACCATCACATGCAATTTACGCTGAACAAGAGTGGATTTCAGAACATGTAATGGCGAAACTTTTTCAATACCGGATGATAAAAGACAAGTTACACATCTCTAGGAGAGAACCCCCCCCCCCCAAAGAAAAGAAACAAATAGAGAAAGCTTGGTCATGTTCTAGAAAAAATCTTTGACATTGCTGATTGGGTGTGAATATCTTACTTTGATAATCGATTAGGATAAATTATCCGAGGTGAGTCCGGGTGAATTATTCCTTAGATTTTCTCTTTTTAAATTTGATAGCTTACTCTTATTCTGGAAATAACACATTCCACGTGAAATGGTAGAATGAGTAATTCCTAGAATAAGGGTCTTAACTCTAACTGACCCCAGATAACTCAACCCTGTTACCAAACTCAGTTAAGAACGAGTAGACAGAATAACTCATTCTATTCGCCCCTATTCTGTTATCAAATTAAGTCGCCTTTAATGATTGGGTGATCTGGATTGATCTCTAAAATATTTTATGGCCTCTCAAGAATTCCAAGCTAGACGTGTCTCCAAGTGTCTGTGCTCTCATAAGCCTACAAGCATACATAGAGTTAAACAAAATGACTGCAGTGACCCGAGAGTAAATTAAATATGCACATGCAACATTACCATTCCATGTTGGCAGAGGCCAACCAAACTTGCCAGAAACCAGAACACATGGTGAAGAGCTAAGCCGATTTGATACTTGCAACCGAGCTGTTGCTTTATCCGGTCACACAAAAGATTGTACTCCAGATGATTTTTCCTTTCTTTTACCTCATCTTCGTCTCCTGATTTTATAGTACACACATTAGTTGTAAGTAAAAAAAGACGGTAAACCCAGAAAGAGATAGATGCTAATATAACTCGAAGAAGCAAAATGACCCAATGCAAGGTCCTCCTTGCTGATATCAACAAATTTCTTCTCAACGCATGTGACGGCCCAGGCCAGGGGCGTCACTAGCAAACGGCGGCCAGTCGCAGGACCGTTACAGCCCTCGACCTCTGAATTGCAACTTCATCAATGGGCTCAACTACTAGTCACAGAACCTAAATGAAATAAAATGATGCTAAATAGAAAAAAAGGTACAATCCAAAAGAGAAAGCATTGAAATATATAAATGGTCTCAATACAAACTTCGATATCTTTCCGAACCAGCTGCTCCAGGAAAGGGGCACTTTTCGCACTTAATTTTGAGGCTATCCGATGCCAAGTAATAGATAGCCTTCTGGTTTTCAGCCATGTTCTCAACATAATCATCCAAGCTTATCATCTCCTCCTCGTTTTTGAAGGAGTAGAACCTTAATAACAGTGCGAGAAGCTTGTGATTTCCAGAGTCCTCGATGCAATCCAATTTTATAAGTTTACCGAAGTTCTCCCAAAATTATTTGTAATCCTGCGGAGAAAATCAATATCATGGTATTCGACTGTATGTTTTATTCAAAGAACAAAAGGTTTCATTTTTGAGGTAACAAACACTACCTCCTTGTTTTCACCCTCAGAAATTTCCTGAATCATGTCAATTTTTTTTTTTCTGACAAGTCTCTTCCTCATAATTCCTACCTGTAAATAATTAAGATGGGGGGACTCTTCAGAATCAACAAGCGGCCCCAAAAAAATACACAGAGAATATAATGGCATTTGTTCATCAAAGAACTTCCCAACTTACAATTCAACTTTCTTGAAGGATCTCGCGCACTCCAATGCTATGGCTTTAGCTGTCTGAAGATTATCTCCAGTAAGCATGCATGCGCACCTATTTAGAAAAATAGTTAGAAGACAATGTATAGTTGTCTTAATATGTTATAGCTTAGCCGCAACAACAACAATTTGAATGTGTCGGTGCACCAGAAGACATCTGTGGCAGCTATAAATCAAAGCGATCACAGCATTGGCTTCAGGCCAAGAATGTTAAAATATGATGAATTAAGTATGCAAATTGAGAAGTAAAACAATAGTAAAAAGTGTCAATCACCTTAACAGTTGCATGGGTGCTTTTGGAGTCTTGCAGGATGTCGAGGAACGTGTGGAGGCTTCTCTCCTAGCCAATGATCCTCCTATTCATGAAGTTCCTACTACTTCCTATGCTGACATAGCTCCAGAAGTCATTTCTGCCAAACCAGCTGCTCTTGACAGTGAGGTTGATGTAGGGGTCACCCTGGTTCCACCCAGGGAGGCTACTGCTGGAGGACCATTGCCTGTGGCGGAGCAGGGTGACGATTCCATTGTTGATGCAGGTGCCTCAATGCCTAACCGAACCATTCCCTAGTTTGCCAGCAATGCTTTCTCCAACTGTCATCATGCTTCCTGCCTTGTTTGGATCGGTCCTACCCACACAAGGATCTTCTCCAGATTTTGAGGATCTGAGGGATGCTATTCTGAAAGCAATCCCCTTGGAACCAGTCGCTACATTCTTCGCTCCCCCGCCGCCAACTGTGTTGATCGGCCAACCACCGGTTAGCCCACCGGTGGATGCAGGCCAACCACCGGAGATTTCTGCCTCCATGTTCAAAAACGTCTACTCATTTCGATGCATTATTCAAACCACGTCCACCAGTAAGGATGTGATTTTAATTTCTACTTCTGAATTGCCCAGTGGTGGATGAGGACGCATCCCCTATCGACCAAGGCATGGATGAGGATTTCAAGTCAACGTTGAATGACATCGAGTTATTGATAATTTGACATTTTTAAGCAATGAAGAGGGTAAATTCATGCATGACACTCACGATTTTATGTGCAATTGACATGAAATGATGGAAATTTTAGTCTCATTGCACTGTTATAAATTTTGTGAAATTCTGAGCTAAAAACACCATCATTTCTTGAGTGTCAATGCATTTGTATACACTTCATGTTCGGCAAGGATCTTATTATAATTATCTTAGCACATTTTTTATTCCTTGCAGATTTAATTTTTATTTTTTATGTGTACAAGATATAAAAGAGCTTGTGGCCTAATCGGTCAAACTACTTGAATTTCACTGGAATGACAAGGGTTTAATTTTGGGCGAAAGCAACAATTAATTTTTACAAGCACAGCAAAAGCAAGGCATTATGGACATTGTCCACCACAAGGAAGAAACCCTAGGGTGCCCCCCCCCCCCTTCCTCTCATCTTGACCTCAGCCATTATTTTCTCTTGTGCATGAAAAATAGGAGGGAGATTTTCAAATTCCAAAGGAAAAAATCAAGGAAAAAAGGGGAAGATTTGTGAGTAATTAATGAAGGAATCTCTTAAGAAAGAAAGAGAGAAAAGAAGGGGGCGGCCCAAACCCTAGCATTGGTTGCACCCCCTCTCATCTCATTCCATCACCCTATCCTCAACATTCCATCTCCACCTTCCATTCATCATGAAACCATCCTAGCCGTAAGTGCATCTCAATTCCCATTTGCAAACCATAAACCCACACTAATAAAACCTACCTCCATGGAGGCTGTGCCCCCATTTCCCTTTCTCTTCTTCCTCTTCTCATTCTCAATCGCCTCCTCTTCTTCTTTCTCTTCTTCTTCTTAGACTAGTCAACTCTTTTCATTCCCCTCTCCTCTCAAAACTGCACATAGCCCCATCTCCTCTTCCTTCTTCTTTTATTTTTCTTTTTTTAATTTCTTCTTGTAGGTCATTGCTGCACAAGGAGGATGTCTCCCTAGCAGTTCGCCCTCCTTTTCTACTGCTATAGTGTTGAGGACGCGAGGATCGAGTCAGCCATCATCTCCCCCTTTGTCAGTTGTTGCTATTGCTGCCATGGTCCTCTCTTCCTCCGGTTACAGATCATGAGATCATCTCATCACGTGTCATCATTATCAACTACGGCTATTGATGACATTTGAACATGAGGACGTCTCAAGAACTCCAGTGGCTTCACCTCCCTCACCCTATTTAACGAGATTTGTCAAGTTTTCTTATCGTCCTTTTCGTTCTGTTATTGTATTTAAAATTGCTCCTTTTGAAATAGTTGTTCTCATTGAAATAAAATTCTTCTTCCTCTCCTAATCTTCTCTTGTTCCTGTGTACTTTCTCTATAAATTGGTTTGGTTCGATTTCGTTGTGATTTGATTAGGTTAATTAATAATGTGTCTAAGTTAAATTAGCTCAGTAGGGTCATATTTATGCATTGTCTTTTCATTGCCTCATTTTATGTGCGAAATGTTGTCCGTTTTGAGTCAAGCTTATTCCATTTAGTTCCTAACTTGATTCTCTGTCTTTCCCTTTTGATTTCGTGCAATTCTAAGTTCTGTAGGTGAAATTGTTATATTTTCATTTAGGGCTTAGTTTTCTAGACGTACAGATTTTAGGTTTGCACTGCATAGTTTAGTTTAAATATTCATAAAATCAAAACATTCAAATTTCTTCTTTTAAAGGTACTAGATAGTATCAAAAAGAGCCAAATCATCTCTGTGGATCGACTCAGACTCCCAAGTACTTGTTTATCATTTTCTTTCGAGTTTGATAAATTAAGATTGAGTGAACGATATTTTTAACAACATACGTCGTCACACATCACTTACCTCAATGCATTTTACAAATCACCCCCTCCAATGTTGATGTGATTCGGCAACCTAGTCCTGTAGGTGACCTACAGCATGTTCCGCCAGAGCAGCCTTCTTCCCCAACAGACGGCAAGATTGTCTTACAACCTGATCATGCTGTTCTAAGGACAAATTCTTCCCCACCCCAAGATGGTGTTTTAGCGTGAATTTTGACTGCCAAGCGGGCCCCGCTCTATCTCCGTAGTGATATTGGCGATACTACTATTTCTAATCTCTCCAAATCAGAAAGCATATTCATGTTCAGGGCTATTCCTTTTGAAGTGCCTACCTCTGATTTGGGGCCCCTATTACTTCCAGCACGTAAGACTTGGGTTGGAGATTATCCATCAGAAGAGTACAATCAAGAAGAAGATGATGAAAAAGATCATTGCCCCCATCGCCCATCTTGGATCAGTTCTTCGTCTTACATTTTCTTGGGATCATTCATCTTTGTAATTAAATTTTCGAGTTGATTCTTATGGGCTTGGAATTTATTATTTGTATTAGCCGCATACATAGTCTCGTAACTTAGATTTTCTTCTTTCTTTAGGTTGGAAGAAGATGATGAAAAAGATCATTGCCCCCATCGCCCATCCTGGATCAGTTCTTCGTCTTACATTTTCTTGGGATCATTCATCTTTGTAATTAAATTTTCGAGTTGATTCTTATGGGCTTGGAATTTATTATTTGTATTAGCCGCATACATAGTCTCGTAACTTAGATTTTCTTCTTTCTTTAGGTTGCTCTTACCCTTCGTCTGACTTATGCCCCTATGTCGCTGTATGTGGATGTTATCTCTCCGTTCTTATTTTTTGTTCTTAATAAAGTTGACATTTGATAAAAAAAATTAACAAAAAAAAGGTCTTATAGCCCTATCTGAATCAATCACGCGGGTGACTTAGTAAGATAAGTGGCACAGCACGGTGTGCATCAAGATATGGGGGCAGAAAATTAATTGAGCTCTTAATAAAAAAATCACAAAAAATAGATGAAACAAAGAAGCTAAAAATATTCTTCCTAGGTAAAAATTTTGTGAAACACATCTTTAGAATCAAAATTTTTTTTTTCACTAAGGTCATACTCGCAAGTGACAAGGGAAGAAACTCGACTCCGACCAACCTACAAAAAAATTTTATATATAGTAAGCATAAGAGAAAGAAGTGGGGGTGGGGATATAGGGGATAACGAGGTCGGGGGGTGGGGGGTGGGCATCCTGCTAGAGAGGAGAGGAGGCCCAATTACAATAAGTGGGCAAGGCCCAATAAACCCAAAGAGGAAAAAAGCCAAACAAACCCTGTTCTAGAACCGAGCCATGAAGACCGCCGGGGACGACCCATCTTTAGAATCAAAATTCCCTCTTCTTTCAAAGTGGAATAGTTTATGTATGCCTAAGTACTCTTAACATCGTAAAGGCCCATCCCCATTTGATGAACCCAATCCAGTAATAATGCTACATATTAATGCCTAAGAGTAATGCAATCCCCTTATTTCAGCATATATCATTAAAACGATGAACAATAATCCTATTCACGAGGAGCAAAATTCCACAGACTGCAGAGACATTTGGTGCAAAACTTATGAAAGAGAAGCGACAAGAAGCTCCCCCACCGCGGAGTAGAACAGCAGGACTGTACATCTATCTTTGCTGCAGCGCTCCACCCATCCGCTCTTCCCTGCACTTTATTCACATACCCTAAGGATTTTTCTTCTGGGGGCTGTTTACTAACCGGGTGGGGTTAGCGCACTCACCCTAGAGGGTCGAGTGCGCTAACTGACCCCATTTAAGGTCACTGTGTGTGAGGGAGAGGCGGGGCGTATCGCTCTCTCTCTCTCTCATCCGCTCCCTTATCTTAATCGCGTGTCAACACACCTTTGGAATGTTAATTAAGAGCACCAGCATAAACTTGTCGAGCAGATGACAGCCAAGGCAAGCTACTAATTAAGAGCACCAGCATATATATACTTGTCCTATTTGTGTAGAAAATGTAGCATACGGTGTATTTACTTCCTTTAATTTCACCTGTCGGTATCCCACTTTGAACTATTTATTGGTGTTGTAAGGACAACTAAATTAACTTCAGACCATTGACACCCCCCCCCCCAGAACTTTTAGTCCACTGACCAGATTTTAAAGACTCTATACTCCATTTCGTCAATTTCTCCGATCCAAAAATTGAAAACCTAGAATGGCTCTACTTTTTTTCGATAGATTTTTTTTGTTAACAAGGAGGAGATAACTGGATTCAAACTTGAGACTTCACTAGATTCGAACCTTAGATCTCTCCCAAATGAGAGAGAGTGGTGAACCCACTACACTAGGAGCTAGTTCTAATGATGATAGAAAACCTAACACACCTAATAAACTCGGGCTCACATCTCTCAAGAATTAAATGTGAACTAGACAAATCTCTCATAGAGTTGAACTCGGAACCTTCACTTTACTCCAAATGGTGTTGCAGGACAACTCCTAAATTAACTTAAGTCTGTTGAACCCTGTGGACGTGTAAAATTGCACACCCATACATCCCAACTAGTCCAGCACCAATAACAACTTCAACCGAAGAAGTTGTGAAAAAGAGGGGCCGTCCGGACTCCCCGAACGCACATACACTGTCGTGGAGCTATCTCCGGGGTCACGACAGTGAAGAGAACTCAACCCTCGAGAGCCCCACAATCCATGGGCCTCGAAGAAAATCAAATAAGCCATAACTCGCGCTCACAACGGGCTCATAATTGCCCATTTAGGCCTTTAGCGGCACGCCCCTGGGCCCTTCAGCGGCACAGCCCTTGGCCCTTCAGCGGCACGCCCCTGGGCCCTTCGGCGGCACGCCCCTGGGCCCTTCAGCGGCACAGCCCTTGTCCCTCCAGCGGTACGCCCCTGGGCCCTTCAGCGGCACGCCCTTTGGGCCCTTCAGCGGCACACCCCCTCTAGCCCTTCAACGGCACACTATTCTAAGCCTTCAACGACACACTATTTCAGGCCTTCAACGGCACACTATTTCAAGCCTTCCACGGCACACTATTTCAAGCCTTCCACGGCACACTATTTTAAGCCTTCAACGGCACACTATTTCAAGCCTTCAGCGGCACACTTCTTGGGTATTGGCCTTAAGCGGCACACCTGCGAGGCTCTCCAGCGGCACGCCTTCCTCAGCCCCCAGTGGCACAGCGTTCAGCCCATCCACGCCGGTCAACGCTCGTAGCTCTCGGCGCGCAGCGAAAGCATGGCAGGCCCATGCCTGCACCTTGCTGGGCTGTCCTCGCCCCACCTACTCCCGTCCTAGATTTTTGTTGGCCTGACCAGGGGTATAAGAACCCCTCGCTCCGACGAAAAAGAGAGGCGGAGAGAGGGAAGGATACACAAAGAGAGAAGACAGACGCAGAACCAGCGACAAGAGAAAGCCGTCGCCAGAAAAGAGAAGAAAGAAGAAAAGGAGAGAAGAGAAGAAGGAGGGCTCCGACGTGGGGTTTCTCCGATGACCACCGAGCAAGAGAGAGTAAGAGAGAGAGAGGGAGCTCGATGTAGTAGGGGGAAGTGGGGGAAAGGGGCAATGGGTGGTCACCCTGCTCCGATCCCCAACACTTCCCCCCTTTTCTTCTTCTTCTTCCCCGTTCTTTTGTTCTTCCGTTTTATTTCTTGTTCGTAGCCTTAGCTTGGGCATGATTGGTAATGTGTATGGCTGGCCACGGCCTTTTGTTCCCCCATGAATGAGTATTGTCCCCTTTGATGGGTTTTCTCGTCATCTTGATTGATTTGTGCTGCCGTGTGCTTGATCGTCCTTCCTCCCCCTCTTCCCGGTGTTTTCCTTAACTCCTCCTGCCGACAGTTTCCTCCGGACACCGCACCACCTCGGGTGGTATGAGGTCGTGAGCCTTTCCAGTGCACAGCCCCTCCGCGTTGTGATCTTCTGGTAGAAGCCCACCTGCAAGTCCCTTGCCTGCCCTTTGAGCCACCTCCCAAAAATCTTTTCCTCGTGGGCTTGATCAGCCCAATGCCCCTGCCCCATTAGCACGCCAGCCCCTTTTGGGGGCCTTGCCCGGTGCGCCTGCACCCCCGTCCAGCGGTACACCTTCTGGCTCCTTGGCTGGCACACCCTTCTGCGCCTTCAGCGGCACACCTGCACTTTCCCCCAGCGGCACACCCTTCCGGCACCTTGGCCGGCACACCCATAGTAGCCCTCCAGCGGTACACCTCCCCTTGGTGCTTCAGTGGTACGCCTGGCCTCTCCCTAGTCCGGTACACCCCTCAAGCACCCTGTGCTCGTCCTTGGCCGGTACGCCTTGGCTAACCCCCAGTCCACCCTATCCAGTCTTAGAGGTCTCCCGCTCGTTGTTTTCTCCGAGGTTTTCTGAAGTTTCATTAAAGGTGTTGCCGCCTTTGGGCGCCCACCTCCAGTTGACGGGTTTCGCCACTCCCTGTGGGCGCGTTCCCTTTATCTCCCTTACGCTCGGGTCAAGGGGAGATGCTGCCGAATTTTCGCTAGAAACGATAACATATTAAAAGGATAAAAGGAAGCAACCAACAAATGGAACAACAAAATATTATAAAGAATAGGCTGTGAGGAAAAGGAGGAAAGACTTGTATAAAACTACTCAAAACCCAAAGAAAAGAAGAAAAGAAAAACCTTAAAGCAAGTAGCAGGGGAGTGGGCCTTCATCGGTACGTCTGTTCCAGCCTTCACCGGTGCACCCTATTAGCCCTTCAACGGCACACCTTCTTGGCTCCTCACCGGCACACTCCTCCTCCGTTTCAACCTTCCCCTCACCGGTACACTCCCATCCTCCTTCGCCGGTACACTCCCACCGTCTCTCCCTCACCGGTACACACCTCCTCACCGTCCCACTCTCTTTCTTACTCTCCCTCTCACCGACACACTCCATTCCCCCCCTCACCGGTACACTCTCTCCCTCACCATCATACTCTCTCCCCCCACCGGTACACCCTCTGTCTCTCCCTCATCTATCTCCCTGTCTTACCTCTTCTTCCACCGTCTCCCAGAAATAGAAACCAATGTACAGACTTGGCAGGTTGAGGCACGAACGCAGCAACAAGCAATGTACAGACTTTGAGCTGCAATGTGTAGACTTCGAGCTGGCCAACTTACAGACTTTGAGTTGGCCAATGTATAGACTTTGAGCTGCAGCCAATGGCCAATGTACAGACTCTGAGCTGTAATATACAGACTTTGAGCTGCAATGTATAGACATCGAGTTGGCCAACGTACAGACTTCGAGCTGGCCAATGTATAGACTTTGAACTCCAGCCAATGGCCGATGTATAGACTTTGGGTTGGCTGACGTACAGACTTTGAGCTGTAATGTACAGACTTTGAACAATGTATAGACTTTGGGTTGGCCAATGTACAGACTTTGGACTGGCCAATGTATAGACTTTGAACTCCAGCCAATGGCTAATGTACAGACTTTGAGCTGCAATGTACAGACTTTGAGCTGGAATGTACAGACTTTGAGATGTAATGTATAGACTTTATGTTGGCCAATGTACAGACTTTGGGCTGGCCAATGTATAGACTTTGAACTCCGGCCAATGGCCAATGTGTAGACTTTGGGTTGCTAATGTACAGACTTTGAGCTACAATGTACAGACTTCGAACTGCAGCCAATGAGCAACGTACAGACTCTGAGCTGCAATGTATAGACTTTAAGTTGGCCAACGTATAGACTTTGGGCTGGCCAATGTACAGACTTTGAATTGCAGCCAATGGACAATGTATAGACTTTGAGCTGCAATGTACAGACTTTGAGCTGCAATGTATAGACTTTGAGCTGGCCAACGTACAGACTTTGGGTTGGCCAATGTATAGACTTTGAACTGCAGCCAATGGATAATGTATAGACTTTGAGCTGCAATGTACAGACTTTGAGCTGCAATGTATAGACTTTAAGCTGGCCAACGTACAGACGTTGAGCTGGCCAATGTATAGACTTTGGGTTGGCCAGTGTATAGACTTTGAGATGGCCAACGTACAGACTTTGGGCTGGCCAATGTATAGACTTTGAGCTGCAATGTGCAGACTTTGAGCTGAAGGATGTACAGACTTTGTATGCAGCAACCAGATGATGTACAGACTTCGGGTCGCAGCGACCAGCCAATGTATAGACTTTGGGTTGAGGGACGTACAGACTTCGTGTGTGCTAGTAGCCAGTGTACAGACTTTGAGTTGCAGTAAATGGACGATGTACAGACTCTGAGCGTGTCCTAGCAGACGATGTACAGACTTCGAGTTAGCCCGGCACGCCCGCCAACTCCCTCCCCGGCATACTCTCTTGGCGCTTCTCCGGCACCCTCTAACCTACCCGGTACACTCTCCCAGCCCCTCTCCGGTACGCTCTCCCAGCCTTCGCCGGTACACCCCTTTCTGCCCCCAACGGCCCACTTTTCCTCCCAAAATAAATATGTATATAAATATGTCATGATAATGATAATGATAATAAATTAATAAAAATCATGATAAACAAATAAACCTGAATATATATATATATATATATGAGAAATAAACAAAAAAGTGAAATAATAATAATAATAGTAAAAAAGGGTAGGGAAGATATAATAGTAATAATAATAAATAAAATGGAGAAATCATCCAGAATAAATACATAAAAGGGAAATAAGCAATAAAATATATATGCACATAATTTAAAGCCCAAATAAAAAAATGGTAAAATCTATGTTGCAGCCCCGTCTCCCCCGTGACCCGATGCTGAAGGAACAACAATGTCTCCCTTCCAGGTTGGGCCCGAGTCTTGGAAATTATCCCGAAATAACCATGGCCTGACCTCGCCTCGGGATGACATTCCGATTAAACCGGACTCGTTCCTCAGGCCGGATCCCTTTCGAGCCACTACTAAAATTGCCGCACGTTCGGCAAACATTTGAACGGGTCACCTCGGTTTTCGCCACGTTTCTATTATGGACCTGTGTCTGAATATGAAAAGACCCGTGAGCAACCAACATGGCCGACGGCTCCTACCCCGATGTGGTCGTGACCCAGTATTGCTCCGGGCCTATAGCTCGTCATATCGGATTCACTCTATCGGGATTCGTTCCCGCCCTTTCATCGAAATTACCGCAAACTCGACATATATTTGTACGGGATTGTTCCTATCTACGTCGCACCTTCAATATGGACCCTTGTCCGAATATCAAGTGGTCCGCAAGTGACCGACAGAAATCTGAATAGAACGAGATGGCTCCTGTCATCCCTGGACCCTATACACGGGAATATCAATAAGGCCTTTGTGGGTTGTGCTTGGACCTCGGGTCCGTCCCGATTGTGGTCACCGTCTGACCCACACCCTCGGCCTATAGCTCGCTTCCTTCGATCATGTTTTGGTTTTGGAATCTAGTCCCGGGACTCTTCCCCGTTGCCCTCCGGCACCGGGAACATTAATGATGCCCACGCAAGCCCCGTTTGGACCGCGGGCGGCGCCCCCGGTATGGTCCCGACTCGATCTCGCACCGGGCCAATAAATTCGCTAGTCTCCTGCTACACTAACCGAGGTTTAACAGAATGTTTTTAGTGTCTCGGAATAATGTACTTGCCGTATCACGGCGTACATATGTTCCAGGTCCTCCTGCGACGATTATGATATTTTCAAGCCGGACACCCGTCCGAATATTAAACGGTCTCCCGAATGACCGACACGTTTCGAACTTCCGCTTCCCTAGACACAGGGCTTTTCAGCCGATTCAAGGGATATTCCCTCGTTACCCCTTGGCACCGAAAATATTAATGACGCTCATGCAAGTCTTGTTTCGACCGCGGGCTGCCCACCGCAGTATGGTCGCATCTTGCTCTTGCATCGGGCCAACATATTTACTGGTTTGTGACCGCTTCAACCGAGGCTTAGCCGAATGTTTTTCGCTCTTCCGAACAATAAATTTGCCGCACCTCGGCATACATGCGTTCCGGTTTTCCCGCGATAACCGTGATTTTCTCGAGCCAGACATTCGTCCGAACATTAAATGGTCAGTATACGACCGACATGACCGCGAATGCTTTCTTCTCACCCTCATACGGGGATTTCAATGCTCCCTAATAGGCCTTTCCATGCAATTAATTTTCTGGCCATGAGGCCCTAAATCCCGGCGATTAATCAAGGGTGTTCCCTCGTACGGGGGATGTAAATGACGTCGTGACCTTTATGGCGCGGCGGGTTTTGGTCCCGACACGAACCACACAATCGTCTAACCGAGTCAGATCGAGCGCACCATGGGCTCTTCGGAGCCCGAATAAATTGTCACTTCGTGATTGGCACGCCCACGCACTTAACAGACAAATAAACCATCCGAATAAACGAAGAACACAGTAAGCGTGTCGAAAAGTGCGTCCACAAGTCTGGCACGCCCGGTGGGACCTAAACTACCATTCATCTCTTCGCCGGGATTTAGGGCCTCATGACCTCCTAATTAACGATGTTTGCATGCTTTGATGAATGGCAGGTGCTATCTTCGCCAGCCCTATGGGGAGAAAATCCAGACTCGATGCAGCTACCTTCGCGGCCTCGAGGACGCTGCTTCGAAGCATATGCAACTTCTAGGAATCGTGGGGGGCTGTTAAAAAAAAGAGAAGAGAAAGAGAAGAGAAGGGAGGGGAAATCAAACCCCCCCTTTCCTCAAGAAGAAAGAGAAGAAAAGAAGGAAAGAAAAAAAAGAGAGAAGAAAAGTAGAAAAGAAAGAAGCGAAAAAATAGAAGAGAAAGAGCCAGCGAGAGAGGGTTGTATGGCCACGTCCGCCGAGACCCGTGCTGAACAAGGATTACCACTGTGGGGTTGATGCGGTGGAGCGAACCACTCATCCCCTCCCTGAGGGGGTGAGCGCTCTCCTGCACCTCCACCCTGGTCAATCATACAAAAAGGGGAGAAATAAAGAAGAAAGGAAGAAAAGTTGGCCAGCATCGCCGACTGAAAGAGCAAGAAGAAACCCGGCATCCCGCCCGACTCTAGGAGGTCCCGAGTCCGCGGTGCAATGACCCCGCTCGTTCCTCTTTCATGCTGCCTCCATCCGGCACAAAACGGCCCCCGAGTGGTTGCTAAAAGACCCAGCGAGCCACAATTGTAGCTTGGTGAATGGTTACCCACTGTGGGGAATACTTTATAGCAATGAGGCCAAGCACGGCCACCACTCCCGAAGAGAGCATGCACATACCCCGCCATGGGGGATGAGAAGAAGATATATACCCTGCTACGGGGGCATATGAGGCAAAAAAAGGAATACACCCCATTCCCAGGGGCACATGAAGAGAATCCGCCCCGATTGAGGGGCACACAAAGCAAAAGCTACACCCCGGCTTCGGGGCATTTGAAGAAGAATCTGCCTCGACCTGGGGACGTAAGAAGAAATAGAGCTGCACCCCGGCTTAGGGGCATTTGAAGAGGAAATACACCCCGATATGGGGGCACATGAAGCAAAAAACATACCCCGCCATGGGGGCATAAGAAGAAAAGAATTCACCCCGGCCTGGGGACACATGAAAAGAGAAACTCACCCTGGCTTAGGGGCATATGAAGAAGAAACCTACCCCGGCCTGGAGACATAAGAAACAAAAGCACACCCCATGCTAGGGGCATATGGAGAGGAATGCACCTCACCCTGAGGGGCGCAAAAAGCATAAGAACACACCCTGGCTTAGGGGCATTTGAAGGAGAAACATACCCCGCCAGGGGGGCATAGAAGTCATGAAGAATAAGCCCCGGCTTAAGGACATTTGAAGAAGTCACATCCCGCCTCAGGAGCATGAGAAGCAGCAAGAATACACCCCGGCCTAGGGGTATTTGAAGAAGAGATATACCCCGCCTGGGGGCATAGAAGCCATAAAGAACACGCCTCGGCTCAGGGGCATTTGAAGAAGCTACATCCTGCCTTGAGAGTATAAGAAGAAAAGAGTCCACCCCATCTTAGGGGTATTTGAAGAAGAAACACACCCCGCTATGGGGGCATAGAAGCCATAAAGAATACGCCCCGGCTTAGGGGTATTTGAAGAAGAAGGATACCCCACCTCGGGGGGACATTGCAAGCATCGATACACCCTGCTAGGGCGCACAGGAAGTAAACCACACCCCACTCCTGGGGACACATAAAGAGAGTACACCCCGCCATGGGGGCACATGAAGAGAATCCACCCCGACTCGGGGGTACATGAAGTAACGAAGAATACACCTCGCCTTAGGGGAGTCTGAAGAAAAAGCATACACCCCACTTCGGGGGCACAAGAAGCAAACATTCCCCAACGTGTCGGGGCAGAAGAAGAAGAATTCCTCCCTCGAGGGCATATAAAAAAAAAAGAAAAGCAAAGATACACCCGGTGCCCGGCGCACATGAAGAGAAAGGCACCTCCCTCTGGGGGCACAACAAGCAACAAAGATACACCCCATTCCCAGGGGCACATGAAGAGAAATACACCCCTGCTCCCGGGGCATATGAGACAAAACTATACCCCGATTTAGGGGCATTTGAAGCAAAGACTTCACCCCGCCTTAAGGGGGGGCATAAGAAGCGAAAGATATACCCCACCCCGAGGGCACAAGAAGAAAACACACCCCACCTTGGGGGCGTAAGAAGCCAAGAGATATACCCCGCCATGGGGCAGTAGAGGCAAAATGCACTCCCCCCAGTGTAGACACGCCATTTCTAACGTTACGATGAGTAAATCCCATATTGTACCGTAATGCCCTGAAGTGGCTTACATGTTATTTTATTTGAGTGATTTCCGTAATTGTGGTTAAATTGTATTTATTTTGTGAGAGGGAGAAAATTAATATATATATATATATAAACAAAAGAGAACATGAAATCAAAAAAAATGTGTATAATTATGTTTACATAAAAAAATGTAATTAATTTTCTTTAATGATAAATTTATTTTTGTAAATATATATATATGTGATTACTATATATATAATTGATAAATATATATTTCTTAAAAAGTAAAAAGGCATAATAACTACAAAAAACAAAATAACAATAATAAAAATAATTCATATATATATATATATATTAACCCTCACGTCCCCTTCTATTTCTCTATTCTCTTCCCTCCTTCTCACGAAATTTCTCCCATCATCTCTTTTCCCCTCTCTCTCGCTCTCTCTCTCCTCTCACTTCCCTGCTCATTTCCCTCTCCCTCACCGCAAACACGCACACACATGCTCCCTCACCCCTTCCATCTCTTTCTCTCCCTCTCACCCCACTGCACACATCTCCCTCCCCTACGGCACACACACACACACTTCCCTCTCCCAACCGTGAGACTTTCTCACGCTCACTCTCCCCCTCTCTCTTTGGTGAAACCCCCATTACTCTCTCCCACTCCCTCTCTCGAGCATCATCCCCTCATGCATACCCCTCTCTCCCTCTTTCCCGAAACCACGCCACCGCTCCCCCTCGCCGACTGACCTCTCTCTCCCTCCACCTCCCGACTGTCGCGTCCAACACCGGAAGACCCCCACCGTCGTCACCGTCATCCTCTTGGCCGCCCCCGTCGTCGTCCGTGTCCTCCCTTTGCGCCTCTGCACCATTTCGCGTCCTCCACCGCGACCGTCGGCCGTCCGCTACCGTCGACCAAACCCTCTCCCATCTCACCCTCCACGTCGCCTATCTCCACAGCCGACCATCTCGAATCCCCTCGCATGCGCCCTCCCCGCCGTTGAACCCCCTCTGGCCATTGCACCCTCTGCGACCCCTTCAACTCCCTGCTACGACCATCCCCGTCGCCTTTTCCACACCCGACAGTCCGCCCCTCCGATCATTGCGAGTTTTACGTCGCCACGGCGACATCGCTTCCCCTCCATCACGAGCTCCATGTCACCACCTCCACCACCGTGTCAAGCACGTCACCCTGCTGCATCTCGCCGCAAGCATCCACGTTGCCACTGCCTCCACGCCGGTGCCCCTCCGGGCAACTCTCGACGCTGCCATCTCACCCTCGGCCACCTCATCACCGTCGTTGCCGTCGAGCTTCCCTCGTCCACGCTCGCCGTGCGACCGTCGTGAAGCCGCCTTCCTCGGCACCTCCTTGCCGCTACCACCGTGATACCGCTGCGATCTCCCCTTGCACGTCCTCACGCCGCTCAGCTGCCGTGAAGCACCCGTTGGCCTTGCACCTGCAGCACCGCCGCCGTCGTCAAGTTACCAGCTGCCGTGGACATCGTCCGTGACCACTCCCGTCCCCCCGTCAACTCTTCCGACTGCCACAGCCACCGTGAGCTCCTTTCGCCGGCCTCCACCGTAGCCGCGTCGTCAAGCCCGCCGTGCCCGGGAGCTCACCTCCACGTCCGTCCACTGCCACATGCACCGTCCGCAGCACTCCCGTCTGCCGTGAAGCCAACCGGCCACCTCCGTCGTCAAGCCCACCGCGCCCGGGAGCTCACCTCCGGTTGCCACCCTTCACCGGCAACCTCACGCGACCACCACCATCTCCTTCCTCTCTCATCTCATTTCTCTCCCTCTTCCTCACCCACTCTCCCTCTCTCTGTGCATCGCCGCACCCCTCCCTTCATCTCTCTTCCCCTCTATCTCATTCTCTCTCTCTTCCCCCTCTCCCGATCGCGATCTCTCTCTCCCATCTTTCTTTCTCTCTCCTCCTCCCCGCGATCTCTCTCTCTCTCTTCTCTGCCTCTCTCTCCCTCCGCCGCTCTCTCTCTCTCTCTCTCTCTCTCTCTCTCTCTCTCTCTCTCTCTCTCTCTCTCTCTCTCTCTCTCTCTCTCTCTCTCTCTCTCTCTCTCTCTCTCTCTCTCTCTCTCTCTCTCTCTCTCTCTCCCATTTCTATTATTATTTTTTCTTTTTCTCCCCTCTCTCTTTCCTCTCACGTCCTCTCTCCCCACCCATCTCTCTGCATCTCTCTCTCTCCCCTTACCTGATCTCTCTCCTCTCTCTCTCTTTCCCCACTGCCTCTCTATCTCTCTCTCCCTCTCCTTCTTTTTTTTTATTTTTTTTAACCCCCCTCTCTTTTCTTCTTTTTCCCTCCCTGCCTCTCTCTTCATCTCTCTCTTTCTCTTCTATCTCTCTTCTCTCCCCCTCTCTCTCTTTCTATCTCGTTCCCTCTCCCTCTGCTTTCTCTCGATCTCCTTTTCTCATCCTTTTTTTCATTTTTTTTAACTCCCTTCGTCTGCTCTCTCCCTTTTTCTCTGTCTTCTCCCCATCCCTCTTATCCACGTATTATATATATATATATATATAATATTTACATATGTGTAGTATTTATATATAATATGTGTATACTGTATATACTTAATATATATATGCATATATTGGATATATAATATGTATATAATATTTAGTACGATCTATATATAGAGTTTATATATTATTAAATATATTTATTTATTATTGAGTTTTGATATTTAGTACAATATATATTCCATTCTCAAATATCCCAGTTTGGCTATTTTATTTTGTTTCTTTTATTTTCAGGGTGTAGATAGGTATTTTATATATCATTATGTATATATATTAATATATATATATAGTTATATATATATCATTAGACATATATGTATATATTTATATATATAAACATGCTCTGTGTACATATATTTAATCTTTCTTGAATCTGTGCAGAACTAAAAGCGAGCCCTCGGCCCAATCAGCTCTCCCACGCGAGGGAAATCGTTTCGTCCCACCGCTTGCTCGCCCCAGCGCTTGCATCGCCATCGGCTGCTTCTTTTTTTTACCTTTTTATTTTGTTGTGTTTTTAGTTTGTTATTCATGTTATCAGTGTTTTATTCCATGAGTTGTTATCATATCATATTTTTGTTCTGACTTAATTGTTATTTTTGTGTTTGTTCATTTTACAGGGTAACCACTCAAAAGCCCTCTTTTTCGGCCAATCGAACGAAGAGGAAGAAGGAACCCACGCAACTCCCGTGTCAAAGACAAAAGCGATCAATCCATTCGGGACCCTCGGTCCCTGGCGATCACAAAACTTCTAACGCGCGCTTCATTTTGATCATCTTTGTTTTAATAACACCCGCGGAGAGTTGCTTCCCGCAGTGGTTATCTTCTTCTGTCTCTGGCCTCACCCGCGCGGAGGATTATTCCCCGCGGCGGTTTCTGTCATTTACTTTCTGTATATCTAACTCCTAATTGGTGCGGTGGGTCACCTCCCGCGACCGTTTCCATTTCAGCATTTTATTTTCTGCACCCTACTTTCTAACTCCTAACTATTTAATTTCAACATTCCCCTATCATCGCTCTAAAACCCCGCGGAGAATAACATCTCGCAGCGGTTTATTTGATCCCATTTTTATTTCTTGTTATATATACTTATATTATAGTAAAAACCCCGCAGAGGCCAAAGTCTCGTGGTGGTTTATATATATATATACTTATATTTATTATCTATATCGTAATAAAAACCCCGTAGAGGCCAAAGTCTCGTGGTGGTTTATATATATATATATACTTATATTTATTATCTATATCGTAGTAAAAACCCCGCAGAGGCCAAAGTCTCGTGGTGGTTTATATATATATATATATATATATATATATATATATATATATATACACTTATATTTATTATCTATATCGTAGTGAAAACCCCGCAGAGGCCAAAGTCTCGTGGTGGTTTATATATATATATACTTACATTTACTATCTATGTTATAGTAAAAAATCCCGCAGAGGCCAATGTCTCGTGGTGGTTTATATATATACTTATATGTATTATTTATGTTGCATTAAAAATCCCGTAAGGCCAATGTCTCGCGGTGGTTTCCATATGTACATATATTAATTATTGCTCATATTGTAATATTATTGTTAAAACCCTGCAAAGACCAATGTCCTGCGGTGGTGTGCTTTTATTCATGTTGTTCTTGTAACTGTCCGAGGAGTGATATATCGTTACAAATTCTGAGTCTACGTGTCTCTCCGTCTGTCAACTTCTATTACGTAGAGTTCCAGGACTCGAATTTGGTATCTGAAAAGCTGCTCTCGGAACGGTGGGTCACGCCTACCGGGAAGGGGTTCAGTTTGCGCGAGAGGGTCTTCGGACCCCTATCTCCGCCACGTACCGGAGTTCGGCCAGTCTAAATTCTCTCTGTCTCAACTAGAGTGTCATCTGTAGGTCGTACTTGTCCACCGTTCTTCCATATCCACTATATCGCGTGTTTCCATTATTTTTATCCTCATTTCTTTCACCCTTTATTAAAGAGAGAGGGAAATACCACATCTCTCTCTCTCTTTCCACCACGTGACGCGTTCACATCTCTGGCGATCACGGTGGGACCTGCTTTTTATTTTTTTTGGTTACCCACAAACTATTCGGCACCCACGTGTGCCCCTCCTTTTGACACCTACGTGTGTCCCTCCTTTTGGCACCTACGTGTGCCCCTCCTTTTGACACCCACGTGTGTCCCTCCTTTCGGCACCCACGTGTGCCCTTCCCTACTGCGCCCAAATGCGCCCACTCCCCTCGTGCACTTCGTGCACTCCCCCGGTCCTTTGTGGTTACTTGAGAGGTTAACGTTGTCTCGTGCACCACGTGCATTTCCCCTCCATTTAGCACCCACGTGTGCCCCTTCTCCTCCATTCGGCACCCACGTGTGCCCTCCTTCATTTGGCACCCACGTGTGCCCCTCCTTGCTCCCCTCTATTTGGCACCCTCATCCCCCCCCCTCCTTATTGCGCCCACATGTGCTACGTCATTCCCCTCGTGCACTACGTGCACCCTTAGAGCCCCTTTCTCTTTTTTTCAAGTGATCTACGTGTCTCGGAAAGAGGAACGGCTGTATCCTACTCCATCTGTTTATTGCTTTTATATCTCTGTTATATCATTGTGATTATCTCTGTTCTATTTGTGTGTTTATCTCTGGTATTTGTGTGTTATACATCTTTTATTCAGCACTGCATTTCATGCATTTATCCCTTTTCTTTTCTTTCTTTTACTTATTTAAGGATTAACCCCTCTCGGTGAAGGAAGGACTCTCTGTCGGGAATTCCTCTCGACGGACTAGAATCTCCTCCATTGGGACCTCCGTAAGTCCCCGACAGCGAAGGATTCCCTCTTCGTTCACTGGGCTGGTTGTACCACTGAAGTATCCCGGAGTTAGTTACCTATTCGTGGTGAGACGAGTGCCCCTAGCTGACACTGCGGTAAAACAAAGTGCAATTAGGGTCCCTCCTACTAAGTGTAAATTTTATATTTGTTAAAATCAAAAAAAGAGAAAAAAAAATTAAAAAAAATTAATTAAATCGAAACACAAAAAAGGTTAAAACAAAAAATGGCGTAAGAACATCCACTTGTCTGTTAATCTCTGATACTTGTTTGCTAGTGTATGCTTTTACGTTCTGGAAAAATTACAAGAATGGCACACGATTCTCTCGAAGAGAACCAATCAGGACGTGGTCAGTCAATTGACCCACGTGTCCACGCAATAGACTCAGGCCCTTCTCGTGAGACCTCACAAGAGGTCCCCGCTGTTTCACGGGAAGTAGCCCCACCTCAGGACATCTTTTCCCTGTTAGGTGTCCTCGCCAGTACGCAGCTCAGCCCTGAGCAACTTCTAGCCTTTCAGGCTATTTTAATGGGGAAATCTATTGCTCCCCCTCCTCAGGAGTCAACTCCAGCTCCCACATCCCACCAACAGCCGCTCCAGGCTACCACTTTTCTGTCATATGTACATGACGTTCCTTCTTCCTCATTTCAAGGACAGGCGAGCCAACAGCCTGCCTCTTACCAATTTCCCCCTCCACAATCTCAAACCCCTTCCATCCTTCATACGGTACCCCAAACGGGTCCGTCCATTACTGGGTCACCATACCCTTCTGGTTCAGGATTCCCCTCTCAGGCCCTTGGTAGGCCTTTTCAGCCTCAGTGGCAGGCCCAACCTCCACCTGCCGAGGACCTCAGATCAGTCTCTCCTCAACAAATTCAATGAAATGAACGAGGAGTTCCGAAATTTCAAGAAAGAGGTACATGGGAAGTCTGCTCTTGACATTTTCCTACCAAATCTTCCCACATTTCATCTCCCTCCCTCCGAAATGCCTACATATCGTAGGTATAACGGCACGGGAAATCCTTCTATTCACATCAACGATTTCATGTATGAATCTTCCTCATGGCAGAACGATCCAAAATCTCTGGCTTACCTTTTTCAGAAATCACTGGATGGTCCCGCCCTAGAATGGTTCTATTCTCTAGAACTGAGTGAGGCTGAGGATTTTGACGTTGTTAAGGCCAAATTCATTCAGAAGTACCGGGATAGGGTCGGTCCAGCCCTTTCTATCACCGACCTAGTTGCTGAGAAAATGAGGTCAGATGAGGATTTTGTCCAGTATGCTGATAGGTGGAGGTCTCTGGTCGATAAAGTAAAGGATACCCTTTCAGAACCCGAGCAAGTCAAAATGATTGTGTCTAATGCAACCCCGCAGTTTAGACACATTTTGGCCATGAATAAGCTTACTACGATGGAGGAACTTTATGAGAGGGTCCGGTATATCCAGACCCAATTAAAAGATTCCCCCATCATGCATATGTTTGAACCCCCAAAGCCTAGGGTGTTTAAGAAAACATGCACCGGTGTTCAAGGAGGAACAACTGAAGGGGTCGTCATAAACAAGCAAGTGAGTGTGCTTGGCAGTCCCAACCAGCCAACCTACCCCGGGCCTCGTCAAATGTCACGACCACCCTTTCAGCAAGGTTCACCACCCTTTCAACAGGGCCCACCTCCCTATCGTCCTCAGAACAACTTCCCCCAGAACAACATGCCTCAAGCTTTTTATCCCCAACAACAACAACAACAACAACAACCCCAACCTCAATATCACCAAGTTCCACCTCCGGAAAATTACGGCCCACTACAACAACGGATGAGGCCCATTGGACCCAAAAGAGCCCATTATCTGATGTGTCCCCTGTGGTTCTGGAGTTTTGATGATGACAGTATTATGTCTCATTATGTTTACATCCTTGATGATATAATCCTGTTGCATTATGAGAAACTGCCAGAACATGTTTAAGGATGACTCACAGGTCATGAAGTTAACCCAAGTCAAAGTCAAATCATGACAGGTAAGGTGAATGCTTAGATCATGTAATACTTTAATTAGTTCTCCAGCATACATTCAGTTCTTGTCTGCTATATGCATTCAATTCATTGGTTCATGTTCATTGTGCATTGCCTCACATCAAGTCTAGACATCCTGGTTGCATTCTAAGTCTACACATCCTGCTAGGTCGGTCTTCAAAGTATGTACATTGATCTTCAAGGCATCGAGTCTATACACTGGACTGTGCTTCAAGCATTGGCCAAGCCTGTTTAGTTAGTATGGACAGTAGTGGGTCGACCCACCCCTACTGATGCGTCGACCCATCAGAACACTGACTGTCTGGGTATCAAAGTCTATACATCAGCTTGATCGAGTAAGTCTGTACAGCATGCCTTATTGTTCATATCATTAAGTATGTACATTGGCATCTCATCTCCAAGTATGTACATCGCTACTTTATCAAAGCCTGTACAGTCGATTTTCAGTGTTTGGCCAACTCTGTACATCCGTTTTGCCTATTCATTGTTGAGGCAGAGTCTGTACATTGGCTCGGACTTTCCAAAGTCTACACAATGCCCTTCATTGAAAGTCTATATATTTTGGCCTATTCCTACGCTCGAAGCTTTAGCTACACTCTAAGTCTATACACTGCTAAAGTCTGAACATCGCAGTGTTCAAGTCTTTCAAAGTCTGTGCATTGGCTTCGCTTTTGCAAGTCTGTACATTGGAGTCTTATCTTCAAGTCTGTACATCGGGCAACTTCTAATTGAAGTCTATACAGCCAATGCACTTAACTGAAGTCTATACACTGGATTGTCAAGCTTCATGTCTATACACTGGATTGTCTAACTTCAACTCTATACATCCGATTACTGTTGCAGTGTTCACCAAGTCTATACACTGGACTTTGTTTCACCAAGTCTGTACACTCCACATCTTTTCCTACGCTAGGCCAAGTCAATACACTCATATCTTTCCCTACGTTTTCTGGCCAAGTCTATACATCGCTAAGTCTGTACATCACTTCAGCTTAAACGTTCAAAGCCTCAAGTCTGTACACCGTTTTGCCTCTTTGGAAAGTCTGTACAGCGTGAAGTCTATACATTGGGAGCTCTGTGAAAGTCTATACACTGGTCTCCTAAGCAAAGTCTGTACATCAGCTTCACTCGTCAAGTCCATACATCCACAGTGGAACTTCTAAGTCTGTACAACGCTGAAGCCTTCACAAGTCTGTACACTGCTTGAGCCTCACCAAGTCTGTACATCGCTTCAAGCGATTCAAGTCTATACAGCCTGCCTTCACGATCAGAGTCTATACATCGTTCCTCAAAGTCTAAGTGTATACATCCTTCCAAGCTTCAAGTCTACACACTCGATTGTTTGGTCTTCAACCCTATACATTCAGTTGTTAGGCCTAAGTCTATACACTCGATTGTTAGGTCTTCAACCCTATACATTCAATTGTTAGGCCTAAGTCTATACACTCGATTGTTAGACCTTCAACTATATACATTGGTTGAGTCTATACACTGAAGACGCTGAAGACCTCCAAGTGTATACACTCTCACATGATACCCACTTGGTTAACTGTTGTGTCAAGTTTATACACTCGATTCCCTCATGCATTTCACAGAAGTCTACACATTCTATCTTGTTATGATAATGCATTCATCAGCAAGTCTATACACTGAGAGCGCATGTTACAAGTCTATACACTCTCTCAGTGTACATACTTGATCATTTGCTGTTCTAAAGTATATACATTCATTTGCTTATCACGCTGCATCTTTTAAGTCTGTACACTGCCGCTTATTCATTAAGTCTATACACTCACTCACGATTGTACACACTTACTCGTTTGCTATTTCTAAAGTATATACAGTCGTGGTTGTATGACTGAACTAACTAATCATGTTTTCCTTTGTCTCTGCCTGCAGAGGATTCAGATTAATGAGAGCACGTGATCCAAGAATGGATAAAGGGCCAGGATCGTGACACGTGTGCTGAAGCTTGCTGGAGAGCTGCCACGTGGTCCAAGGTTTGGGCGGGAGTTGTGGAGACCACACGCGCCCAGTGCTGCTGCTGATATAAATAGAAGGGTTCGTCTTCGGATGAAGGGAGATTGAAGCTGAGAAAAAAAGGGGCAAAGTCTATACAGTGAGAAACGAGTAGCAGAAGAAGATAAAGAAGAAGAAGAGAAAAAGAAGAGACGGAGAGAGGCTGCACGATTGAGTGTCAGGAAAAGAAAGAGAAAAAGAGGAGGAGCAGAGAGATAGTGAGAGTTCGTGGAGAAGAAGAAAGTAGTCTCGACTGAAGATCTGTCTACTGGACCGTGGATCAAATCCAGGCCAGTCAGCTCCGATGAGAGCCACATTTGATGTTCTTTCATTTACAGCTTGTGTTTGCTGTGTTATTTTCATTTCTTATTTTTCCTTTTATTCGATCTGATTTACTGTGTTCTTCCGATCCTCTGGACTGAGGTCGGGTCCCTCCTAGTCTGGAGGAAGAGAGATCTGCGACCTCTGGTTTCCAAGTGGCTGGGAGTCACTTGGGGTGTCCCTCCGGTTGGGAGGAAGAGGGGAGTTTGTTCCCCTGGTCAAGCTGTGTGGCAGCACCTGTTGCAGACTGAGTCTGCGGTTTCTAGCTTGTGCTAGTGGAAGCCTCACTCCGGTTGGGAGTGAGGGGTGGACGTAGGTCTGTGGACCGAACCACCTAAAAACCCTGCTGTTCTGTGGTTTGCTTGTGGTGTGCTCTTCCATATCTTCTATCTGTTTCACAGGTTGTTTGAATAGTCTTGTTTCGAGTTACAGTGGCCTTGAGCTTTACATCTTGGTAAGTGAGTCTAGTTTGCATTGTACTGTCATTTGGCATTAGACTTCATCAGGTTCCATGTGGACACCAGAAAATGTACATCGATATCATGCTCGGCCCGGCGTCGACAACGGCGTGAAGAAGCCCCGGAGAGACTGGTCATCCGGATCCCCCCCCGAATACACACACTGCCGTGAGGCTGTCTCCAGAGTCACGACAGTGAAGAGAAACCGATCACAAAGAGCCCCACAAGCCGTGGGCCTCGAAGAGAACCAAGCAGGCCATGACTCGTGCTAACAACGGGCTCAGAACGGGCCCCAGAAACACGCCCCTAAGGGCTTCAGCGGCACGGCCCCAAGGGCTTCAGCTGCACGCCCCTATGGGCTTCAGCGGCACGGCCCCAAGGGCTTCAGCGGCACGGCCCCACGGGCTTCAGCGGCACAACCCCAGAGCCCCTCAGCGGCACGCCCCCAAGGGCTTCAGCGGCATGGCCCCAAGGGCTTCAGCGGCATGGCCCCAAGGGTCTTCAGCGGCACGGCCCCACGGCCTCCAGTGGCACACCCCCTTGGGGGGGGTCTTCAGCGGCACACCCCCTTGGGGGTCTCCAGCGGCACGCCCCCATGGGCTTCAACGGCACAGCCCCCATGGGCTTCAGCGGCACAACCCCCATGGTCTCCAGCGGCACGCCCCCATGGGCTTCAGCGGCACACCCTGCTGGGCCTTCGACGGCAAGCCCGTTTTGTGCCCCAGCGGCACGCCTTTTGGCCCTCCTACGGCACGCTTGTGCAGCCCGTCAACGACACAACGTGAAGGCTTTTTCAACGGGACGACGTGAAGCCCATGCCCTACATATCCTTGGCGCGCAGTGAGCCGTCCGAGGTGTCAGCCGATCGTTGGGCCATGCAAGCTACTCCACTGACAGCCAGGATAGGGGGAGTCAAACCCCATCATCACGAGTTGCTTCCCGCCTTCGACGGCCCTGCTCGAAGGCTCCGGCTGCTGGGAGTATAAATGACTCCCCCTTTGACACAAAAAAGAAGAAGGGGCGACAGACAGACGGAAGACACAGACGCAAGAGAGGAAGAGAAGAGAGAAGAGAAGAAGAAGAGCCCCGGCGTGAATCCCCTCCGACGACCACCGGGTAGAAGCGAGAGTAAGAGAGAGAGAGCTTGATGTAGTAGGAGAAGGTGGGGAAAAGAGTAGGGGACGATTGTCCCTGCTCCGATCCCCAACACCTCCTTCTCTTTTGTGCTCTGTTCTTCCCCTTCCCGTTCTTTCTTTCTTTGGGTTTCCTCCTTGCCTGTAGTCTCGACTTGGGCACCCTTTGTAATGTGTATATAGGGCCACGGCCCTTGGTTTCCCATGAATGACAATCACCCTTCTCGGGTTTCCTTGCTATTCCTGTTGGTTTACGCCAGTCTTCATGGTGTATGGTGTGTTACTCTTTTTTTTTTTATTTCCTCCGGTGCTTTCAGAGTCTCCGTAGCAATGTGATTGCCCCGTATGATACTTGGCCTCCCGGGTTCTATGCCCTCTCCTACGGCCATTGGTTGCTCTCCTCCTCTTTTAGAACACCCAATAGCCAGTAGCCCATCCCTGGCTTTCCCCCACTGGTGTGCCCTTAAATTCCCCTCACCAATGTCCCTCAACTCCTTTTGGCCGGCACATCCCCGGCTCTTCCTAGCCGGTGCACTCTTGATTTCTCCAGGCTAATGCCTCTCCAGCACGCCTCTTGACCCTTGGACGGTACACCCTAGGGAGGCCCCTGACGGCACATCTTTTGGCCCTTGGCCGGTACACCCATAACCGCCCTCAGCGGTACACCTTCCCTGAGTGCCTCAGCGGCACGCCTGGCCCTGCCCCAGCCTGGTACGCCTTGGCTGAGCCCCAGTCCACCTTGTCCAGTCCTAGAGGTCTTCGGCCCGTCGTTTTCCTCGTGTTTTCCGAGGTTTTATAAAGGTGTTGCTGCCTCCGGGCGCCCACCTCCAGTTGTCGGGTTCCGCCACTCCGTGTGGGCGCGTTCCCTTTATCTCCCTTACGCCCGGGTCAAGGGGAGATGCTGCCGAATTTTTGTCAGAAAAATGATAAATATATTAAAAGGGCACAAGGAAGCAACAAACGAACAGAACAATCAACGATAAAACTTTTCGACTTATCGAGCCGCTGCCGGCACCATGACGAGAACTGGACCGATTAATAACCCGGCAGCCCGAACGTCCGATCTGTGAGAAGAGACCGAACAGAATAAAGCAAGGAAAAGGAGAAGTTTATATAAAACTATATAAAAATCAATAAAGGAAGAAAAGAAAAGCCTTAAAATGAATAACAGAGGAGTGCACTTTCATCATGCCTGCCTCGACCTTCATCGGCACGCATTCTACAACCTTCACCGGTATACCCCAAACAACCCCCAGCGGCACACCCTTCTCAACCTCCAGCGGCACACCCTCATTACCCAGCCTAACCCCTAGCGGTACACTCATTTAACCCTCCACCGGCACACCCCATCCTCATTCCAACAACCCTCCAGCGGCACACATTCTTAGCTCCCCAGCGGCACACACACGCATCCCACCTTATCTTCCCTTCGCCGGCACACCCTACATTCCTTCGCCGGCACACCCTCTTGACCTCCAGCGGTACGCCCCATTCCCCAGCGGTACGCCCCTCTATTCCCTTCGCCGGCACACTACATACATATATATATAGCATGATAATAACATTAATGATAGCAAATAAATTAAAGGACTTCGAATGTGCAACATTAATAATGATAAAAGAGGTGGGAGGAGTGATAAAAAAAATAATAATGAAAATAGTAATAATAATAATAACAATAGTAAATAAAAGAAGAGAAATCATCCGGGACAAAGGCACAAAGAAGTAATAAATAGCAAAGGAAAGAGAAAAGCATATAATTAAGAAAATCCCAGATAAAAGATGCTAGGGTCCACACTGCAGTCCCATCTCTCCCCGGGATCCGATGCAAAAGGAACAGCAACGCCGCCCTTTCAGGTCGAACCCGAGTCTTGAGAATTATCCCGATATGGCCAGGCTCTGGCCTAACCTCGGGCCGACATCTTAATCAGACCGGATTTGTTTCTCGTTCCGGACGCCTTCCGAGTCATCATTAAAATTGCCGTATACTCGGCATACATTTGAACGGATTCGTCCCGATTTTCCCGTCGCGTTTCCATCACGGACCCGTGTCCGAACATGAAAAGGTCCACGAGTGACCGACATGGCCGACGGTTTGTGGTCTGAATACAACCCCCAATGTGATCTGTCCCTACCTCTCTCTCTCGCAATTAGTATTATTCTTTTCGACCGCGGGGCCCCTAATTTCGGCAATTAATCAAGGGTATTCCCTCGTATGGGGGATGTAAATGCCGTCGTGACCTTTATGGCGGGACGGGATCCGGTCCCGACACGAACCACACAATCGTCTGACGAAGTCAGATCGAGCGCACCACGGGCTCTTCGGAGCCCGAATAAATGTCACTCCGGTGACTGGCACGCCCACGCACTTAATAAACCGACGAACGAACAAGATGATTCGTTAAATAGAAAAGTGCGTCCACAAGTCTGGCACGCCCGGTGGGACCCTTCCACCCTTCATCTCTTTGCCGAAATTAGGGGCCCCGCGGTCCCCTTCTTGTAATACTAATTGCGTTACTTTCTCAAATGTAGGAGAGAGAATTGCATCATGGTGCCGACGATGGCTGTCACTTGCGGCCCTCAACCCGTCGAGAACCACGTCCGAGGTGGCTACCTGGCGGTCCCCCTCAGCTTCGGGAGCTTCCCTCCCACCGTAGGCTTCCCCAACTTCTTGGGGGTGGCCTTTGCCAACATCCTTGAGGTGAAGGCGCCTGAGGAGTCCCAGACCAACGCTCCCGCGCCGGGGGCCACCGAAGCTGCTGTCGGCCGAGCTATGGCCAAGAACAATGACAGCGTCCCCACAACGACGCTGAGCTGCAACGTGCACCACGTGCACCAAACTACCGGCCCATCCCACCAAGGGTCAGCATCCCACCGAAGAAGGCTTCGGAGGAGCAACACCAGCGCCGGCTCTGGGCGCCGCTCGTCCAACTCCGGAAAGACCATGACTGTTGGGGCCCTCCGAGTCCGTCTGGACGGGCAGAGGTCCCCAGTGAGACCGGACCGTATCGTCCCGACCGTCCCAGTCCGTAACTCTTTTCAAGGACTAGAGAAGCTGAAAGAGAGGGCGACGCCCGCAACCCCAGCTGCGGCACTGGAAAAGGCGCCGGCTCACAGGCCGGCCAAACTAAAGCAAGTCCGGGTACCCAAGGAGGCCCAGCCCACTGCACCCGCCCAGGCAGGGCCCAGCACTTCCCACCCGAGGAGGGCCCGACAAGATGGCGGGGTCGAGGTGATGACCCCAACTCTCCGACCGGCACCCGTCATCCCGGTGCCGTCCGAGAATGTCCACCGCCGTCCCCGAGGGCGCCGACACAATGCTGCCCGCCCAGCACTCAAGGCCTATTCTCCCCCTGCCACTATCATCGACATGCAACCGCAGGCTGCTCTCCCTGACCAGGAGTGGGAAGGGATCGAGCAGGCTATGAGGAATTACCTCCGAGGCCCGGGTAGCACCCCCGCCGGCCGCCAGAGACTGCTGGGGGCAATGGCCTCCGCTTTCCCAGAAAAAGGAGCCCGACCCGCACCCAGCGCGGAGTCGAGGAATCGCTCGGAGGAGCCGCGCCAGTCCCCTGTACGGGAGGAAGCGCCGCCCCGACGATCGGTCTTCGACAGACTGGTGTTCCCAGGAAGATCGTCCAGGAGGGAGACAAAGAGAAGCAAGAACAAGAGATGGCAAACATTCACCTGCAACATGGCAGGAGTTCACGGTCGGTATGGGGCCTTGCCCACCGATCTGGAAGAAGTGGCCAGAATCGCCGTCAGGCCGGGACCCCTCACTAGAAGAGGGAGAGTGGCAGGCGGCGTGGCACCCACAGGCGCCGAAGGGACCTTACCTGAAGAGCCCCTCTCGGCCCTCACGGCCAATGTGGTCACCACCGGCGACACGAGTGGCGGACCGTCGACATCATCCGAGGACGCCCCGGCTGAGGAGACAGGGGGCATGCCCAGCCTCCCCACGGTTGACCCGGCAGTGCTGCTCGTGATGCAGAGGTTCCAGCAGGAAATTGAATCACTTAAAAAGCAATTGAATGAACGGAACACACCGCCCCCGATGTCCTGGCAGACCGAGGTTTTACCCGAAGCGCCTAGGGACAGGGGGCAATTTTCAGAAGCAGCCCTTCCAGCAGCCCTCAACCCTCTCGGGGACGTGTCCCTACAGTAGGCACACTGCACCGCACCAGCCTCGCCACAGGCCTTACTTTCCCAAGGGTCCCTCATGGCCCCCCAGGCGACCGTGCTGGCCACCCCGAGCGCGCAGCCCGCCCATTTTTATCCGAGTCCGGTCGACCCAGCAACGGTTAGCCGGTTGATGCTGGAACAGATGATAGACATGAAACTGGCCGAGAGAGGTGACGGGGATCAGACGCCGTTTGACGTCTACCGGGTGCCCTACCCGGCTCACCATGCTGCGAACAAGTTGTCGGTCGGCGTCACCAAGCCACCCAAGTTCGAAAAGTTCAACGGGCAAGGGTCCCCCAGGGAGCACATTGCTTATTATGTGAATGTCATGGGGGACTTGGCTGCTGATGAGGCCTACCTCCTGAAGTTCTTCGGCTCGACACTCACCGGGCTTGCCTTTGAGTGGTACTCCAGCCTGCCACCCGGGTCTGTCGCCGACTGGCCCGACATGCAAAAGAAGTTCAAAGAAAGATTCTATGTTGCAGAACGAGAGGTCACCGTGGCAGAACTTTATGCCACAAGACAGAAGAATGACGAGTCGGCCCTCGACTATATTAAGAGATGGAGGAACCTCAGCATGAGGTGCAGGCATCCCCCACACCAGGAGGATGCGGTGCAGATCTGCAAACAGAACTTGAAGAAAGAAATCCTGGAAAGGATGATCGGCACCGAGGTCAAGACATTTGACCGCCTGAACAACGTGGTAGCAGAGATCGAGGCATTTTTGGCCCAATACTCCTCCACCCCAGCCATGTCAAGCCAAAGAGCCAGGCAGGCCGAGAAGAAGCCGGCTCCCCCTGAGGTGCACACATTAGATTTCCAGTCTTTTGAAAAACAGAAAGAGAAACCCAAGGGGGCTGCCGACCTTCCTCCGCCCAGAACCACAGAACGGTGGGAAGGCCCCTCACTAAGGGAGAAGATGAGAAATAAGCTGTATTCCTTTGCCCGGGACAAGTCTAAGCTTCTGTTCGAATGGGCAACCAGCTACAACAAAATCACACTGCCAGAGCCGAAAAGGCCCGACGACCTAAAGAAAAAGGATGACCCGCGCTTCTGCCCGTACCACCGAGTGCTCGGACATACCATTGAAGACTGCTATGTCTTCAAGGATGTTATTGAGTCCTTAATCAAGAATGGGGAGCTGGACATGGGGGAGCATAGAGTAGACCCCCCGCAACCGCATGAGTTGCCCAGCATAACCTCCACTGTCAACATGGTCTCGCTATACCAGGAGTTGCCTGAGGAGTGGGCGGAGGCCTGCGCCCACGTCACTTATGAAACCTTCATCATGACCCCGGCTCAGGATCAAGGAGGTTGGCAGACTGCAACTAGAAAGAATAGAAGAGCACACGTCCCTTGACCCAGCCCCGGAGCTCATCTGAGGGACGCGACACCCCTACCTGCACCGCCCCCAACAAGCCCAGTTCGCCACGACACGGCCCCTCGGATGGTGATGAGGCGGCCCACTCATAACAAAAAGAGCTCTGTCCCGCTGCGGATGCGTCAGACGACCAATCCGGCGGTCCAAAGACTCCAGGCTATTATTGATGGGCTCAAAGATTATGAGCAGCCCGAAATCCAGCCCATGGAGCTGAAGGAGTATGTCTCATGGGAGGAGTTCAAATCACTCGAACTGGCTCCAGGGGCGGAAGCTGAAGCAGAGAAAGAGCCTCCCCTGTGGGCTGAACTTCCCCAAGGGCAGCCATCCGCCGCAGCAGGAAAGAAGAAGAAGAAGAGAAGACCCAGGGGCAAGAAGAAGAAGGAGGTCGTCGTCGCCTGCAACACCCTCTTGGCTTTATTCGACACTGCCCTTTCCCTGGAGGAAACAGAAGAAGAGCCACCCCATGAGCCGCCGGAGGTGAATCAAGCTGAAGTCTCCACTTCCCAACATGCCACCAGGTCGGGAAGGAAGTGGGGGCGCCCTCCTCAGGATAACCTCAACATCATGCTCAGGGGGGAACAACCATACCAGGTTCCCGACCCTGAGGTCCGAGGCACCGAGATCCCTCCTCCGGCGGGTCTCTATCCCGTAGGGGCTAGGAGCCGAGGCACCCCTTCATTCGCCGAATTCCTGTTAGCCCGAGTAGGCGGGAAGGCGCGCTCCCAGGGGTCTCCTTCGACCGAAAAAGTAAGCAGCTCTCAAGCTCTACCGGTGGCAACTCTTCCTCAGCCAGAAGCGGACAACAGTGATATCCCAAACCTCGCCGAATTCATGCGGGGGACGGAGGAAGCCCAGCAGGCCCCGCTGGCTCAGCAGGCTGCAAAAGAGCCCACAAAGCTGGCATCCCTTACCTGACACCCCAGCTCCAGGGTGGGGGCAGGCGCAGCAAGCCCGAGGAGATGAAATTACTCAAGGTGCGGGCTGCCGACCGAATAGTCAGACACCTCAAGAAGATCCCGACCCGATTTACCGTGTGGGAGATGCTGTCTTTGGACGAAGAAACACGGCAAGCCATCATTGCCGCGCCCCAGACGCCAGCACATCTTGAAGCCTGCCTAGCAGAGATATCACCTGAGGTGGCCGTGGCTTTCACAGAAGATGACATGCTCCTGCCCACCTGCAGCCATAACAGACCCCTCTACATGAAAGGGCAGTTGAACGGCCAGCCTATCAACAGGGTCCTGATCGACCCAGGGGCAACAGTGAATATACTACCCTACCAGGTGTACCAAAAGCACTACTTTGACGTACACCTGGTTGAGGTCAAAAATGTCAAGATTGCTGGTTTTAACCAGAAATGTGAGGTCCCCATGGGGGTTGCAGAATACAACTTGACTTTCGATGATTTCACCACCAAGGTCCAGTTCCACGTCATCAACTCCAACACTTCCTACAAGGCGTTGCTGGGACGGCCCTGGTTACACCAGAATAGAGTGGTGCCCTCCACCCTACACCAATGCATTAAATACCCTTGCGAGGGGAAGGAAGTCAGGATCTTCGCCAACCTCCACCCGTTCGAGGTGTTCGAGTGTCATCTGTCAGACGCCAATCTGTACTTAGAAAAGGCGAGGCAAATTCTCCAGGCCGCCCAAGATAAGGGAAAGAAGAAAGTGGAGTCGGGCAGCTGGTTTCCTCCACCGCCTCCAGGTTATGTGGCTCCCCCACATGTACCATTCATTGCACAAGAGGGGGGGGGGGGTATTTAAGGCAGCCCCTCTCCCCATCTACTCCGCACCGGGAACGCCTTGCCTCGAAGACCTGCTGGAGGATGTCAGAGTCCCGCCAGGGATCGTCAAGCCCATTACAGAGATTGACTGTCAAGCGGCCGAGCGGCTGAGGACCTTTGAAGTGCCTAACCCGGAGGGGCCATCCACTATCTTTTATGTTGCCGGGGAAAATCCAGTCATGGAAGACGATGATTTCCGATTTCCTGACGAGTTGCATGACCCACACGTCCCCATTACGGGACTCCCCCCTATGACCGACCAGGCAGCTAGAATGGTCAGAAAGCAAAAGATTCCCCCCTATCAACCCTCCAGCCGGAAGGAAATGTTTGAAAGAATGTGGAACCCTCCAAACCTGGATCGGCGGTTGCTACAAATCACCAAGCACCCCGGTCTGGGCTTTTCACCAGAAGATTATTACGAAACTGATGTGATATCGGTTTCGGCCTTGTCCGGCGACGACCCCGCGGAAGCTGTAGATTTGCGGGAAGCCCACCAAGAAGTATATCCCAGGCCTCCAGCTGAGGAGGCACAAGACGAAGAAGTGTTCCTTTGGAACCCTCTCCGCCGCTGCTGCACGGGGAAAACCCCCTCTCTCTCCGACAGACTAGCCTCGCAAGAGCACACCGCCGAGGTGCCCTCACTTCGGCCTGCTGGTGAAGCAAGAAGCAGAAGCATGGGTCATGCCCCAAATTCCCCTCGATATGACCCCGTCATGTACGCCTTGTACCATAGGCAGCAACGGGAGATCGAGATGTTAAAAGCACGGCTGGCTGAGTTGACCTCGCTAGTTGTCGACCTCATCCAGGGCTCTCTCCGCCCGTGGGGTGGCTATATGTCTCGACCCCGAGACACCAGTCCCGATGTCCCCGTCTGGTCAAGAAGGGAGACAAGAGACACGGCAAGCCCATTAACCGGACGGCCAACCAGGCAAGGCCGGACACTCCAAGAGAAGCTGTAAAAGCCCTACTCTTTCCCAAGAGAGAAGACTCGGGGTATTTTTGACTGGGCCTGCCACTACAGCAAGGTCTCCCTCCCACGGTCCAAGAGGCCGCAGGACACCCGAAGAAGTGGGGACCCACTGTTTTGTCCCTACCACCAGATACTGGGCCACGCCATCGAAGACTGCTATGTCTTCAAAGATATTGCTCAAAACCTCAATGACAGGGACGAGCTCAGAATGGGAGACTATGTGGTAGCCCCACCATGCCCCCACGCGGCGGACAGCCCCAGAAGAGGAGCCTATACACTATCCATCCAGTACCAGGCGCCTGAAGATGCGGCTGCCCCGGCCCCCGCCGGAGCTGTCTATGATGATTATACAGAAGATCCCGAGGTGGCCTTGTGCCTTTCTGCACCAGCGGACCCCGCGGACCCGGCAGCTACGGTCCAGAGGAATGCGCAACAAATGCAGCCCCCGCGCCCCTTCATGAGGAACCAGAAGAGGGGGATGGCGTCCTCGAGCCCGAAGACAATGAAGATCAAGACTTCGTCGATTTGTCGCCAGCCCCGCCGGAAATTAAAAATGGCGGCCAGGCCACAGTCGACGAATTGATTGAGATCAACCTTGGCACAGAAGGTGACCCCAGGCCGACCTTTCTGAGTGCTCTTATGCCCCTACAGGAGAGAGAACAATACATAAAGTTGCTGCAAGAATTCCAGGATTGCTTTGCCTGGAATTATAAAGAAATGCCTGGACTCAGCTCTGAGGTGACGTAGCACATCTTGGCCATTGATCCCACGGTGGAACCAGTGAAGCAGTCTCCCCGGCGTATGAGGCCGGAATTGATCAGCCAGATTTACAAGGAGGTCGACAAGCTCATAGATGTCGGCTTCGTGGCGGAGAACCAATACACCACTTGGTTGGCCAACATTGTACCGGTAAAGAAAAAGAATGGACAGATCAAGATTTACGTGGATTTCCGCGACCTGAACAAAGCCTGCCCAAAAGATGACTTTCCGGTGCCTATCACCGAAGTGATGATTGATGCAACCACTGGCCACGAGGCCTTGTCCTTTATGGATGGATCATCCGGCTATAACCAAATTTGGATAGCCGACCACGACCGGATTCACACGGCTTTCAGATCACCCAAGGGAATATTCCACTACAAGAGGATGCCCTTCGGCCTCAAGAATGCTGGTGCTACATATCAGCGGGCAATGACCAAGATCTTCGACGAGCTCCTATATAGCAAGGTCGAATGCTACATTGATGATCAAGTTGTCAAGACTAAGAAGAGAGCTGAACATCTGAGCGACCTCAGGGTCGTCTTTCAAAGGCTCCGACTGTATGGGCTGAAGATGAACCCTATGAAGTGCGCCTTTGGCGTGTCCAACGTGGTAAGTTCCTCGGCTTTATTGTCCGGCACAGAGGGATCGAGATTGACCCCTTCAAGATAAAAGCCATTCAGGAGTTGCCCCCTCCGAAGAGTCTAAGAGAGCTAAGGTCCCTACAGGGCCGTCTAGCCTATATCCGCAGGTTCATCTCCAACCTGTCGGGGCATTGCCAACCCTTTCACAGACTGATGATGAAGAATGCACCCTTCAGCTGGGGTCACGAATGCCAGCACGCGTTCGACCAGCTAAAAGAGTACCTGAAGACCCCGCCAGTCCTGGGGGCACCTGTCAAAGGTAGACCGCTTGTTCTCTACATAGCAACTACCGAATATTCACTGGGGGCAATGCTCGCCTAGAATAATGATGAGGGAAAGGAGCAGGCGCTCTACTACCTCAGCCGGAGATTGGTGGGAGCGGAGGCCAAGTACACTCCGATAGAGAAAGTCTGCCTTGCTTTGGTCTTCGCAGTCAAGAAGATGAGGCATTACATGCTGTCCCATGAAGTGAGCTTAATATCCAGGGCTGACCCCATCAAGCACATTCTCTCTCAACCTGTCCCGAAGGGGCGCCTTGGCAAATGGGCCGTGCTGCTCATGGAGTTTGACATCACCTACGTGCCGCAAAAGATCGTTAAGGGACAAGCCGTCGCCGATTTCTTCGCAGCACACCCCGTGCCCGAAGACTCCCCGTTGGCCACAGAGCTACCCGAGGATGAGACACTGGAGGTAGATCATGTCCAACAAGCTATCTGGCAGCTATACTTTGACGGGGCTTCGAGAACAGAAGCGACCCCGTCCGGACACGCCAAGGTACGGGCCGGAGCCGGCATCGTCCTCAAATCGCCAGACGGAGAAGTGATGCACACTTCCTGCTGCATTACCAAGCCCTGCACAAATAATGAAGCAGAGTATGAAGCTCTGATCATCGGCCTTCAGGTGGCCCTCCAAATGGAGATCAAAATGCTCCAAGTATTCGACGACTCGCTGCTGGTCGTCAAGCAGGTCCAGGGACAGTTTGATGTCCGAAAACCTGAGTTGCTCCCTTATCACACTAAGGCGAAGAGACTCACGGAGCGGTTCTACCTTCTTGAGATAGGCCATGTCGCCAGAGGGGAGAATGCACAAGCCGACACCCTGGCAAAACTGGCAAGCTCACTGGCAGTGCCTCCAGACGGATCTCTCAGTATCCAAGTAATAAATCAGCGCCAGATGCCCAGTATGATAGAAGAGGAACCAGAAGAAGAAGAGCTAGAAGTCACCACAGCAGAAGCCGTCGGCCTACCCGACTGGAGAGACCCCCTGATGCAGTGGTTCAAGTACCAGCAGCTGCCCAAGCAGAGAGAAGAGAAGATCAGGCTAATCAGAATTAAGGACTCTTATGAGCTCCAAAATGGAATATTATTCCGAATGGTGGCCGACGCCAAGCAAAAATTACTCCTCCGATGCTTGTCCATTGAAGAAGCCTGGAGGGTCATGAAGGAGATCCATGCCGGGACAGCTGGCGCACACCAGGCGGAGCCGAAAATGAAGATTGAAATAAAGAAGCTCGGCTATTATTGGCCTGCAATGTTCGACGACTGCTGCAAATATGCTAAGTCGTGTCAAAAATGTCAGGAGCATGGCACCATACCCAGAAGGCCCCCCGTGCAGTTACACCCAACCGCGCCCAGTTGGCCGTTCCCCCAGTGGGGAACGGACGTCGTGGGTCCCTTACCTGCATCTTCCACAGGCTGCAAATACATTTTGGTGGCAACCGATTACTTCTCCCACTGGGCAGCGGCTGTCGCCTTACGGGAGGTCACCGGAGAGATCGTGGTCAGGTTTGTCCGCCGTAATATCATATTCTAGTTTGGCGCGCCCGACCGAGTTGTGTCAGACAACGGTAGCCACTTCCGCAATCAGAAGGTCTACCGGCTGGCAGAAAAATATAAAATTGATTGGAGGACATCGACTCCTTACAATCCACAGGCTAATGGGCTGGCCGAAGCTTTTAATAAGACACTCTGTACCCTCCTGGCCAAGACGGTCAGCTCTAACAAAAGGGACTGGGAAGAGAGGATGTACGAGGCGCTTTGGGCGTACCGAACCGTATACAAGACTCCAACAGGTTGCTCGCCCTTTTCTCTCGTATATGGCTCAGAGGCAATCGTCCCCGTTGAACTGGAGATACCGTCCCTCAGGGTTGCCATTCAGCATGGCCTTGTCCTTGAAGGGCAGACCAACGTTGAACGAAGGCTTGATGAACTCTCCAGTCTAGAAGGAAAGCGGCTCCAGGCCCAACAGAACATTCAGATCTACCAGGCCCGGATTGCACGCGCCTTTGACAAGCTTGTCAAGGAACGCGAATTCAAAAAGGGCAACCTCGTCATGGTCAAGAGAAGAGACCTCATGGCTGCCAACCCTAAGGGTAAGCTGAATGAGAACTGACTCGGACCCTACGTAGTCCAAAAAGTCTACGAAGGTGGGGCCTATGTAATTGTCAACCATCGCGGGGAAGTTCAGTTCCCGCCTCTTAATGGAAGACACTTGAGACTGTACCACGCTCCGACGCCCCCGTTCAATCAATAATATAACCCTCCGCCCTATTTTGGGCGGATTTGCGTGATTGATGTCCAAACGACTTGACCACTATCCATGTTTTCAAAAAGGAAGCGAGGAAAAAAAAAGGGAAGAGGAAGGTTAAAAAAAAAAGAAAAAAAAGAGGAGAAAAAAAAAGAGGGAAAAAAAGAGAAAAAAAGAGAGAGAGGAAAAAAGAGAGAAGAAGAGAAGAGAGAAGAAGAGAAGAGAGAAGAAAAAAAGAAGAGAAGAAGAAAAAAAGAAAGAAAAAAAGGAGAAGAGAGAAAGAAAAAAAAGAAGAAAAGAGAAAAAAGGGAAAAAGAAGAGAAGAGAGAAAGAAAGAAAAGAAAAAGAGGGAAGTAAAAAAAAAGAAGAAGAGATACAAGAGCAGGGGAAGAGTGGAAGCCGAGAAAGGGGGAACTCCCCCCGTTTCCAACCGTCGCCCCGCACCAACGGAAGTACTAAAAGAAATTTCTAAACAAACTCTTCTCTCCGTCCTCCCCGGGCAGTGAGTACCTCTTTGGCTCGGACCTCCCGTCCGGGTCATTGACTAAACAAACTCTTCTCTCCGTCCTCCCCGGGCGGTGAGTACCTCTTTGGCTCAGACCTTCCGTCCGGGTCATTGACTAAACAAACTCTTCTCTCCGTCCTCCCCGGGCGGTGAGTACCCCTTTGGCTCGGACCTCCCGTCCGGGTCATTGACTAAACAAACTCTTCTCTCCGTCCTCCCCGGGCGGTGAGTACCCCTTTGGCTCGGACCTCCCGTCCGGGTCATTGAATAAACAAACTCTTCTCTCCGTCCTCCCCGGGCGGTGGGTACCCCTTTGGCTCGGATCTTCCGTCCAGGTCATTGACTAGACAAACTCTTCTCCCCGTCCCCTCTGGACGGCGAAAAACCCGACCTCTGACCGAGCCCCCCCCCCCCCCCCCCCCGCCTAAGGCTGGTACGCGTTTCCAACGTTGTGGCAAGGCCAGTCAGTCGCCCGTTCGGTACGGTGGAGTGGTCCCCTCGTCCTCCCCCTGGGAAGGCGAGCACTCTCCCGTGCCCTGACATGGGTTCCTGCCTGGTCCTCCGGGAGTGAACCATCGCAAAGACTCACGCCCTCCCGATGCGTCCGGACACAAAAAAAAAGAAAGAGAGAGAAAGGACGATATACGCAAAAGAGGAGGAAGGAGAAAAGAGGCCCCCTAGGGGAATGCGTGCAAGAAGAGCATGTGAAACCATAAATCTGTTGTTCAATTCAGATAAAAGAAAATCGACCTACATGAGCTTCGAGGCATACCCCTGTGTTACATTCGAAAGAAAAGAGAAAGAAATTAAGGGGTACAACGCTCAGTCGGTGCCCCTGAAGATGTCCTCGAGGGGGAGGATTCCGACGCAAGGAAAAATCGTCATGTCGCGCAAGCGGCCCCTCCGTTCTTCGAGTCGAGCAAGTTCAGCCTCCACGGACGCCGCCTCGACCTGCGCAACGGCGAGGGCCTCGCCTTCCGCCTCGACCGCACTTTCGACTTCGGCAAGGTCAGACCTAGCCGCGGCAAGGTAGCTCTCCAGTTTCTCAATTCGGCTCTTAAGGGAGCGAACATTGCTTTGGCCTTCCTCGAGAACCTTCCCATGGCGCTCTTCATCATGGCGCCGTGCCTCCAAGGTTTGTAAATACTCGTCTGCCTGAGCATCAAGGGCGGCGCATTCGTCAGGAGCCTGGGTTTCGAGGAACTCGCGACGCTTAACATACTTCAGTAATAGTAAGACTCGTCGCGACCATTCCCCCAGTGGACAGCCCAGCACTTGTAACACCCCGGTCAGCTGCGTCACTATGGTATGTACCTCCCGGTATGATAAGGAAAGATCGGCAAAGAGCATTGTCCGCAGCGTTACCAGCATTTGATGGACGGGCGCCTCTGACGAGGTGTGACTGACCGAAGGCACGGCTGGGGGAGTAAATTCCACGGTGCTGTCTACCTCCGCCCTCAAATCAGCGTCCACCGCGGCCGAAGAAGATGGAAGAGCAAGAGTCAAGACGTCTGGCCGGCGTGGCTCGACAGAAGATTCCTGGCCAACCGCTGCTAAGGAAATGGCTGAGGTCATTGCTGAAGCATCTGGCGCCGCTATCATCCGCTGCTCTCCTGCCTCCTCTTCCCCTGCCCGGCCCGCCTCTACCACTAGTTCAACCGGCAGGAGTGCAGGTACCGCTACTCCGGCCGAAGGAGGGGCTTCGAATAAAGCCGGACCCGACGCCATCACCCACAGACTTTTCCCTCGCGTGTGGGATCCCTCCAGATGTGCGCGGAGCCCAGCAAATATTCGCTTCAGGAGCGGGTCCTCCATTTGGGCCGGGAGCTTCGGGAAGGGCGGAAGTGGAACCATCAGCCGGGGTAGGCATCCCGCCTCCACGAGCACTGCAAGGCTCTCCGCCCCCAATTCCATGACTAAAGCCAATCCCTCCACCGCTATGGGGCCAATACTCGGCCTCCGTTTGGCGACAGCCTTCCGGGCACGGCCGGGCGTCTTCCCTGCCGTTGTCACCGCCTGACCATATAGAGTATGGTTAGCCACCCGTTGCCGGGAGCAGATCGCGCAAAGTCAAAAGGCAGGAGAAATCAGAAGACCCACGCTCTTACCTCGACCACCGGGACGAGGCTGCCTTCGGGCGCAATTTCCCCCTCCTCCAGAGGCTCGTCTGCCGTCTCGGTAGTACTCGCAGCCTCTGCGGACGCCTCCTGTTGAAGGGCGTCGAATAAAAGGGCTAGCCTACCCATGCCCACATCAACCTCCACCCGGCAGTCGACCGGCGTAACTGGAGCGGCCTTCTCCGCAACCTCCGGCTGGGTAAGCTCCTGAAAATCCGAGGACAACAAGAACGAGATCATTAGCCCACTATAAAAAAAGGGGGGGTCCGGCCCAAGCAAGCTCACACTTACAGCAGCCCTCCCCATAAAGCTTGAGGAGCCAGCAAGTAAGGGGGCCTTGAAGACCAGCTCGGGCAGCCTCGATGCTTCAGACGCGCCCTTGTCATAAGCCACCTCATCGGAGGAATACTTATAATCTACCTCTTCGCCCGACAAGGACTCGACCGCCACAGGCTCTGCCCTTGCCGGCAAAGGAGCATCCTCTTCAAGGTCAATAACTGGCACATCCTCCCGCGGACTGGTTGGGGCTGGTGCGGCAGACTTCAGCTTCTTCCTCATATACAGCTGCGTTGCCGGGAGGTGCAGGCGGGGCCATAGTGGCTCAACAACTGCTGCAGCGGCGCCTGTCACATAAAAGAAAAGACAGGTCATGCCAAAGTCAACGGGTTCCCAAAGAAGGAAAGAGCTCAATCACGCAGACGGAGACAGCTACCCCCTCCGACTTCTCCAACACGAGGCGGCTCGCGAGTGGCCTCTTTGATGGGCGACGCGGCCTCAGGAACCACGGCCTCGCCCTCGCCCGGGGTTAGTACAGGCGCCGGCTCCTCCATACCGCCTAAAAGAAAGAAATGCAATTGTCATACGCGCATAAAAGAGTTCGGCCCGTGAGACAAATAAATCCCAAAGGACGGCGGCGGCCGGTGAACCTCACCCCCAGCATGACTCGGCTCGGTCCGGGTGACTTCGAATTCTTCAATGGAGAAAATAGGGGCCACCGGAGAGGCGGCCGCCGGAGCCGGGGACCCCTCGGCCCGCCTTCGCTTCACCGCCTGTCGCCCAGCCGCCTTGGCAGCAGCCAATGCCTTCTTAACAGGTGACTTCGCCCGGGACCTCCCCTTTGCTTGTGGTGGGGGAGTCGGAGTTGGCGCCGGAGTCACCTTTGCTGCAGCCGCAACTTCACCCACATCGGGGATGGGCGCAAGAACCGGTTCTCCAGCATCAGTAGCAGGCGTGGGCGCGGGCTCTTCCACAGGAGCTGAAACAAAAAAGGGGAACGTTCAAGTGTCAAGGTCTTGCGTCAAAGAAAAAAAATGAAGAAAGATGAGACTTAAAGGGCCCGCTGATGGCCAGGGACGCTGACCGGCAGGCTGGCTCGGCCCGGTCTGGGCAACCTCAAACTCCTCAAAGGATGGGACTTGTGGTGCGGGAGGAGCGGCCGTCGAAGCCTTGGCTGCCTCCGTCTTACGCCGCTTCGCGTCCCGTTGCTTGGCCGCCTTGGCGGCATCCACTACCTTCTTCACGGGGGATTTGGCCCGGGGCCTCTTCGCAGCCTTGGGCAAGGGAGCCGTAGTCGGAGCCGACAGTGCGGCTTCAAAGTAGGCGGGCTTCTGGACGAATCGAAGAAGATTGCGGTATGTCGCCATCTGGGTGCTATCGGGATGGTATGGTAAGAAGAATAAATACATATACACACATGGTTAGCACCCGATAAATCTGCCAAGGACACGACCACGAGAATAGAAGAAGTGGGAAAGGTTAAATACCGTGAGGACCGGTGTACAACCGAAGTGTTATCGGCCAGTAGCTCAGGGACGGCTCCTTGTCCCGACGCGCCGCCTCTCGGACCAGCCAGCATACGTCCTCGACCTTCTGGCACCGGTCTGTGAGGCTAGCCAGATCTGCGTGCTTCTTCGAGGAGAGGTGGCAGAAAAGATTGAAGTGGTCCATGCCCCACCCGTCGGCATAATAATACGGGATGTGCAAGCGCTTGCCCAGGATGGCGGCCGTCTGATCTTCGATCTTCAGCCCATTCACCCGCAGCAGAACATACAGCCATGTGGTGTCCTTATAATTCTCGGGCTTCCTCTCCTCCCGCCTCATAAATGTGCGGTATGGGCAGATCAGGTCCCTCTCTGGACGCCAGCTCTTTGCGGGGGTGCCCTCCTCCTCCATGGGGAGCGGGTAATTAATGAGCTCCAGACGGTCACTCCCTATCCGGCAAAGATCACTCAATGTCTTCTTATAGTCGTCCTTCGCTACCGGAGGCAACTCCACTTTCGGCGTCGGCCTCGCGTCCCAGGCTTCCCGACGAGCAGCCATGTATGCAGCTACCTCCTTCTCCTGCTTGTTCTTGAGCCGAAGAAGATGATCTGGCTCGATGTCAAGCACCGGCACCGCCTACCTGCTGAGGAACCTCCTCTCAGCCCCATCCCAGCAGTCGGTCTTATGCAGTCGATAGAAGGCCGTCCTGATGTTCCACCACTTGACGTAATCCTAGGTCACTCGGGGAATGCGACCTGGGGCTGGCACCCTGAAGGAGGCAGAGTCCGCCCAGTGGAAGAAGTCCCACCATCTCCTGGCATGCTCGGCAACTGAACTTCCCCGGATGTTCCGCGAGGGCAGGCCGAACTGTGCATGGTAGACGGGGATATGCTGGTCATATCCGAAGTTCCGGCCAAATCGAAAGAGGTAATACGGCTCCAGCAACACATTGTCCCCCTTTCTGAACGCCAACACACTGGGGCAAATGGATATCGCCCAGTCCCTCAGCTCGGGCTCCAGCAACGGGCGGACCACATTCTCCTGGCTTATGGGGTGGACGTACCTCTCCACCTGGTCGTCCTTGCACTCCCTCTTGTTGTTCACCAGAGGGCTTGAATGCGCGGCCAGCGTCCAGAAGTGAATAGTGCCGGCCGCGTCCCAGGGAACCGTTGTCAACCGGCCCCGAATGTCAAACATCCGCATAGAGGTAGAAGCCGGCTCTGCACTCGCAAACTCCAGCATCCTCGGCACCAACCCCTAGTCTTGAAGAGCTCGCGGGGCAAATTCGGGAAACAGCGAGCAGACCCACGCATTGAAGAAATGCAGCGGGCATATGTATCGGGCCTGCCTCGGGAATTGGTGGGTGTTGATATCCCCCAACGCCCTGTAGATCAGACAAAGAACGGCCGGGCACAAGGACAGTTTGATCCCCCACGTCATTTGACATGCCGGGTAGATGGCGTCCGGTCGAATCACTGTCTCGTCCCCGTACGGCATGGCAAACGAACATAGCCAATACGTGAGATAAGCAGCACAGTGAGTCTGCGGGTCGACGCCCATCGGATTAGGCCCGCTCCGACGCCCCTTGGAGGGGATCTTCACATCAAGCTTGGGCTTTGCGCGCTTCTTGCGAGCGACAGCAGTGCCGACACAAGGAGATTCTCCGTACTGCTTTAGCCCGTCATAAAAGTATTGCAGCCATAGGGTCATGCGCACCCTTTTCCTGTCTCCGCGGGCGGGCTGCCTCCCACCATGTGACAGTTGGTATAACTCCCAGTACGCCTTCATGAGGTACCGGTATGAATACCCAAGAGAATAATAGCCATCCCCGTTAGTTTCATCCTTGATCAGGTCGGGGAGGCATACTTCTTCATATGGCTCCCCATCAATGGGCAAGCCGCTCAGCTGGCAGAGGCTCCACAGGTCCAGGGAGGTTTCCCCCTCCGCCGTGTAAAATGTGTTGGTCTCGGCACTAAATACTTCTATCATACCGCAGCAGAGACCCTTAGAGATGGGGTAGCCATAGCGGGAGGCGTAAACACTGTGGTAAATACCAACTCGGACCAGCAACGGAGCATAATTGAACAACACGTACTCCGTAAACTCCACCGCTTCTTCGCGGAAGCTGTGTGCATCTTGTAGCTTCAGCTCCCCGAACCAGCCTAGTGATAGTTCATACTTGAACCTGATGGCTAAGCAGTCCAAGATAAACGGCTCCTCCCTGTAGCCCCATTTTAGGGGAGCCAAGAATAAGCCGAATCGGGGCGACTCACCGTGCACCTTTCCGGCGGACATGTCCCATTTTACCGGAGTGAATTGAGGTGCTCGCACCAGTTTGTCTTCGGCTGGCAGCACCCCCTCGATCCCCAGAACGGGCTTCCACTCCCTGGCCTCTCCCACCAGGTACATTGGGATGCTGCGGGGGACACTGTATAATAGATTGTCCCGGGCATGCAGGATGGCCCGCTCGACGGCCTTTATGGTGCGGAAATCTCGCCCCTCTCGGGAGCGCAGGTGCTTCAGAAATCGAATAAGGTGCCTATCCTTCGGGAAGTCCTTCCGGTACTCCCCGGTGGCCCGATCAAATGTGAAGCCGCTTTCAACTCTGGCGAGCTGGCCAAAGTCCATGCTCTCACTGTCGGACCCAGACGACTCCGCCAAAGCGGCTATCTCCGCGTGCTCTCGGTCCAAGTCTTCCACGTTAAGCCATGTGACAGCTGGCACTGGACCCCGCGGAATAAGGTCGGCACCGACAGCAGCAGCAGGGGCAGAAGAACCACTTGGGGCAGCCATTTATCTGCAAGGATACAATAAACACAAGATCAGAATAAGCCACAAACAAAGAGAAATGAAAAATTATAAAGGGGCTTGACTACAAGTAAAATAAATAAAGCACTGCCAATTTCTGAAGAAATTTCGGCAGAGTTTCCCCTAGGCCAGAGGCGTAAGGGAAAACACGGGTGCGCGTCCACAAGGAGTGACGGCCCCAACAAAGTCATGGTGGGCCCCAAGAGGCAACACCAGAAGTCCGCCTATCGAAGAAGTCCTCTTCCCCAGCTAAAAGTCCCCTGGTCTCCTGGCCGGTACACTCCCTCCTGGAGGCCTCTCACCGGTACACTTCCCAGTGCCTTCCCCGGCACACCCTGCAACGGCCCTCACCGGTACGCCCTGAGTGCCCTTCCCCGGCACACCCGCGAAAGGTACTCCCCGGTACACTCGGCTGCCTCTCCCCCGGCACGCCCTTGAGCGGCCCTCACCGGCACACCCTACTACGGCTTCACCGGCACGCGCCCTAGGGGCCTTCCCCGGTACACCCCCTGTGGGTCTTCACCGGCACATGCCCTCGGTGCCCTCCCCGGCACGCCTATGACTCCGCTGCCCGGCACACTCCAAAGGGCCTTCCCCGGCACACTCCGAAGGCCCCTCGCCGGCATGCCCATATGGTGCCCCCCCGGCACGCCTATGACTCCGCTGCCCGGCACACACACTAAAGCCCTTCCCCGGCCCACTGTGCTTTAATTTCTCCAGCACACCCATGCTATCATCCCCCGGCTCGCTCTCCGTCTCCTTCACCGGCACACCCTGTGCCCTTCCGGCGACCTTCACCACGGCACCACCGGCGATCGTCTCTCCACACGCCACGCCGGATGAGAAGAAGAAAAGGGAAAGGAGAGAGAAAGGGAAGACGGGAGAGAAGGAACAGGGGCCTAGGGCCCCGCCCTCCTCGAGCGAAAGGGAGGAAGAAAAGGAGGAGAAGGGGGAAGAGAAATGGAGAGGGACGAGGAAGAAGAAGAAGAAGGGGAGCCGTCCGTGGCGGCCTCCTCACCCCGGCGACGGAGAAGACAACGACGGTGGCGGAGTGGGCGTCCGACGTCGGAGAAGAAGGAGAAGAAGAGGGATGGGGGGGGCCGTTCGCTCGGTCACCGAAGGGAGTGAAAAAGAGGGAGGCGGGGTGATTCGAAACGGGCTGACCGTTCGAACCGCCCCTGCCCCCCTTTTTATATGAAAAAGAGAAGAGAGAAAAAAAAAGAAAGGAAAAGAAGAAAAGGGGAAATAAAAAAAGAAGGGGGAAAAGGGAGAATAGGGAAGATAAATAAAAAGAAAAAAAAAGAAGAAGAAGAAAAAAGAAAGGAGAGGGAAGATAAATAAAAAAAAGAAAAAAAAAGGAGAGAAGAAAAGGAAAAGGGAGGGAATAAAAAAAAGAGAGGAAGCAAAAAAAGGGGAATAACAGGAGAAAATAAGAGAAGGGGAAGCAAAAAAATATACATGTAAAATATTAAATAAATAAATAAATATCTATATATATATACCTATATATGTGCGTACACCTACATACGCACCAGCCCATATATGTAGAGGAGTAAGTCGATAACGTACGATAATAGATGTCCCCGGGGAAACATTCCATCCCCACAATCCTGGTCGTACGGGCGTCCACACAAGCAAAAACGACTCTACCCCTAAAAGCCTACCCTTGCCAGGGCACCACTACCCTGCCAAGGCCTTCCCACGCACGAAGCTTCGTGCCTCAGCTACCTCCCATCATACAAAATCGCCATCACAGGCCTTACGCCCGGATCGGCATAGTCTCTATCCTTGCGTTGGCATTGTCTTCTTGCCAACGAATAAGTCCCTTTCCAGCGCAAGGCCCCGTGCCCTAGTCACCCACTCCACACAATATTGCCACTACGGACCTTACGTCCGAATCGGCACAAATTCTCCCGTTGCGCTGGCATTTTCTTCTTGCCAACGAATGACCCTTACCTTCCGGCGCAAGGCTTCGGGCCCTAGCCAACACCCGCATATCACTCGCTTGTCAAAAAAAAAAGAAGAGAAACTAAGAAAATGGGGTTAAAAGTAGAGATACCCCATCGGACTCGCCCCTGCACGGGGGCGAGGGTAAAAATGGCAATAACCCGGCTGTGGCGAAAACCCGAAAGGGCGCTACAGGAAAAATCGGGTACCTCGCCACGTCAAAATCTGAGAGGGCGCGTGGGTAAAAGCAAGAGGGGGCCGGTGCCGGCGAAAACCCGGAAGGGTGCTTGTATCGGTAATGTGGTTCAAAAAAAAAGAGAAGAGAGAGAACGAAAAGGAAAAAAGAGACCAACAAACCATGTCAGCTCCCGACACCCTGTCGGTGCTGACGAATAGACAAAGAGACAACAAACCAGGTCAGCTCCCGACACCCTGTCGGCACTGGCGAAGAGACCAAGAGATCAACAAACCAGGTCAGCTCCCGACATCCTGTCGGCACTGACGAAGAGACCAAGAGACAACAAACTAGGTCGGTTCCCGACACCCTATCGGCACTGACGAAGAGACCAAGAGATCAACAAACCATGTCAGTTCCCGACACCCTGTCGGCACTGGCGAAGAGACCAAGAGAACAACAAACCAGGTCAGTTCCCGACACCCTGTCGGCACTGACGAAGAGACCAGGAGAACAACAAACCAGGTCAGTTCCCGACGCCCTGTCAGCACTGACGAAGAGACCAAGAGAACAACAAACCAGGTCAGCTCCCGACGCCCTGTCGGCACTGACGAAGGGACAAAGAGATCAACAAACCAGGCCAGCTCCCGACACTTTATCGGCACCAGCAAAGAGAAAAGAGGCTAGTACACCCACGGGCACCGCCCGGCTCATTTTTCGCCTACGCTACCCGTGGATGGGGGGCATTTGTGGACACCAGAAATTGTACATCGATATCATGCTCGGCCCGGCGTCGACAACGGCGTGAAGAAGCCCCGGAGAGACTGGTCATCCGGATCCCCCCCCCCCCGAATACACACACTGCAGTGAGGCTGTCTCCAGAGTCATGACAGTGAAGAGAAACCGATCACAAAGAGCCCCACAATCCGTGGGCCTCGAAGAGAACCAAGCAGGCCATGACTCGTGCTAACAACGGGCTCAGAATGGGCCCCAGAAACACGCCCCTAAGGGCTTCAGCGGCACGGCCCCAAGGGCTTCAGTGGCACGCCCCTATGGGCTTCAGCGGCACGGCCCCAAGGGCTTCAGCGGCACGCCCCTATGGGCTTCAGCGGCATGGCCCCAAGGGCTTCAGCGGCACAACCCCAGAGCCCCTCAGCGGCACGCCCCCAAGGGCTTCAGCGGCACGGCCCCAAGGGCTTCAGCGGCACGCCCAGCCCAGGGTCTTCAGCGACACGGCCCCACGGCCTCCAGCGGCACACCCCCTTGTGGGGTCTTCAGCGGCACACCCCCTTGGGGGTCTCCAGCGGCACGCCCCCATGGGCTTCAATGGCACAGCCCCCATGGGCTTCAGCGGCACAACCCCCATGGTCTCCAGCGGCACGCCCCCATGGGCTTCAGCGGCACACCCTGCTGGGCCTTGGACGGCATGCCCGTTTTGTGCCCCAGCGGCACGCCTTTTGGCCCTCCTACGGCATGCTTGTGCAGCCCGTCAACGGCACAGCGTGAAGGCTTTTTCAACGGGATGACGTGAAGCCCATGCCCTACATATCCTTGGCGCGCAGTGAGCCGTCCGAGGTGTCAGCCGATCGTTGGGCCACGCAGGCTACTCCACTGACAGCCGGGACAGGGGGAGTCAAACCCCATCATCACGAGTTGCTTCCCGCCTTCGACGGTCCTACTCGAAGGCTCCGGCTGCTGGGAGTATAAATGACTCCCGCTTCGACACAAAAAAGAAGAAGGGGCGACAGACAGACGGAAGACACAGACGCAAGAGAGGAAGAGAAGAGAGAAGAGAAGAAGAAGAGCCCCGGCGTGAGTCCCCTCCGACGACCACCGGGCAGAAGCGAGAGTAAGAGAGAGAGAGCTTGATGTAGTAGGAGAAGGTGGGGAAAAGAGTAGGGGACGATTGTCCCTGCTCCGATCCCTAACACCTCCTTCTCTTTTGTGCTCAGTTCTTCCCCTTCCCGTTCTTTCTTTCTTTGGGTTTCCTCCTTGCCTGTAGTCTCGGCTTGGGCACCCTTTGTAATGTGTATATAGGGCCACGGCCCTTGGTTTCCCATGAATGACAATCACCCTTCTCGGGTTTCCTTGCTATTCCTGTTGGTTTACGCCAGTCTTCATGGTGTATGGTGTGTTACTCGTTTTTTTTTTTATTTCCTCTGGTGCTTTCAGAGTCTCCGTAGCAATGTGATTGCCCCGTATGATACTTGGCCTCCCGGGTTCTATGCCCTCTCCTACGGCCATTGGTTGCTCTCCTCCTCTTTTAGAACACCCAGTAGCCAATAGCCCATCCCTGGCTTTCCCCCACTGGTGTGCCCTTAAATTCCCCTCACCAATGTCCCTCAACTCCTTTTGGCCGGCACATCCCTGGCTCTTCCTAGCCGGTGCACTCTTGATTTCTCCAGGCTAATGCCTCTCCGGCACGCCTCTTGACCCTTGGACGGTACACCCTAGGGAGGCCCTGGGGGCTGTGCCGCTGAAGACCTGAAGGGCGTGCCGCTGAGGTCTGCTGAGGGCTGTGCCGCTGAAGCCCCTGGGGGCTGTGCCGCTGAAGCCCCCCCCAGGGGGGGTGTGTCGTTGAAGGGGGCGTGCCGCTGGAGGGCTCTCCAGGGCGTGCCGCTGGGGCTCCGCCAGGGTGTGCCGTTGAGGCCCCTTGGGGCTGGGCGTGCCGCTGAAGGGCTCCCCAGGGGGTGTGTGTACCCGGGGCCCGTTCTGAGCCCATTGTGGGCACGAGTCATGGCCCGTTTGATTCTCTTTGAGGCCCATGGGCTGTGGGGCCTTTTGTGCTTGATTTCTCCGGGGTTTCTTCACTCGGCGCCGTTGCTGACGCGAGGCCGAGCAGGATATCCAGGTATGCATTTTTTGGTGTCCACAGGCCCCTGACGGCACATCTTTTGGCCCTTGGCCGGTACACCCATAACCGCCCTCAGCGGTACACCTTCCCTGAGTGCCTCAGCGGCACGCCTGGCCCTGCCCCAGCCTGGTACGCCTTGGCTGAGCCCCAGTCCACCTTGTCCAGTCCTAGAGGTCTTCGGCCCGTCGTTTTCCTCGTGTTTTTCGAGGTTTTATAAAGGTGTTGCTGCCTCCGGGCGCCCACCTCCAGTTGTCGGGTTCCGCCACTCCGTGTGGGCGCGTTCCCTTTATCTCCCTTACGCCCGGGTCAAGGGGAGATGCTGCCGAATTTTTGTCAGAAAAATGATAAATATATTAAAAGGGCACAAGGAAGCAACAAACGAACAGAACAATCAACGATAAAACTTTTCGACTTATCGAGCCGCTGCCGGCACCATGACGAGAACTGGACCGATTAATAACCCGGCAGCCCGAACGTCCGATCTGTGAGAAGAGACCGAACAGAATAAAGCAAGGAAAAGGAGAAGTTTATATAAAACTATATAAAAATCAATAAAGGAAGAAAAGAAAAGCCTTAAAATGAATAACAGAGGAGTGCACTTTCATCATGCCTGCCTCGACCTTCATCGGCACGCATTCTACAACCTTCACCGGTATACCCCAAACAACCCCCAGCGGCACACCCTTCTCAACCTCCAGCGGCACACCCTCATTACCCAGCCTAACCCCTAGCGGTACACTCATCTAACCCTCCACCGGCACACCCCATCCTCATTCCAACAACCCTCCAGCGGCACACATTCTTAGCTCCCCAGCGGCACACACACGCATCCCACCTTATCTTCCCTTCGCCGGCACACCCTACATTCCTTCGCCGGCACACCCTCTTGACCTCCAGCGGTACGCCCCTCTATTCCCTTCGCCGGCACACTACATACATATATATATATAGCATGATAATAACATTAATGATAGCAAATAAATTAAAGGACTTCGAATGTGCAACATTAATAATGATAAAAGAGGTGGGAGGAGTGATAAAAAATAATAATGAAAATAGTAATAATAATAATAATAACAATAGTAAATAAAAGAAGAGAAATCATCCGGGACAAAGGCACAAAGAAGTAATAAATAGCAAAGGAAAGAGAAAAGCATATAATTAAGAAAATCCCAGATAAAAGATGCTAGGGTCCACACTGCAGTCCCATCTCTCCCCGGGATCCGATGCAAAAGGAACAGCAACGCCGCCCTTTCAGGTCGAACCCGAGTCTTGGGAATTATCCCGATATGGCCAGGCTCTGACCTAACATCGGGCCGACATCTTAATCGGACCGGATTTGTTTCTCGTTCCGAACGCCTTCCGAGTCATCATTAAAATTGCCGTATACTCGGCATACATTTGAACGGATTCGTCCCGATTTTCCCGTCGCGTTTCCATCACGGACCCGTGTCCGAACATGAAAAGGTCCACGAGTGACCGACATGGCCGACAGTTTGTGGTCTGGATACAACCCCCAGTGTGATCTGTCCCTACCTCTCTCTCTCGCAATTAGTATTATTCTTTTCGGCCGCGGGGCCCCTAATTTCGGTAATTAATCAAGGGTATTCCCTCGTATGGGGGATGTAAATGACGTCGTGACCTTTATGGCGCGACGGGATCCAGTCCCGACGCGAACCACACAATCGTCTGACGAAGTCAGATCGAGCGCACCACGGGCTCTTCGGAGCCCGAATAAATGTCACTCCGGTGACTGGCACGCCCACGCACTTAATAAACCGACGAACGAACAAGATGATTCGTTAAATAGAAAAGTGCGTCCACATTCCACTAGTATAGTCAGCAGCTCATCTGGTCGATCAAATGTCTATTTGAACTCGATAGCTTTTATTCTGCAACTGTATCTAGTAGCAGGCGAATTGTTTTTAATTTGGGCAATATTCTTGAAGGGGATACATTCACCCCCCCTCTGTATCGATCGCACCGTTCCAACATTATCCACCATTGCCTGAAGCCTTGCCGGATATTTTCAAGGCCCTTATGGCTGCCAATGCACTCACTTTGCCCAAAGAAAAGTTTATATGGCCCCCGAATGCTGATACCTCTAGGTACTGTGTCTATCCCAGGCAACCAGGTCATACGGTCGAGAATTGTTTTAACTTCAAAGATTACATTTATGACATGAATGATCAGGGTGAAATTGATTGGGATGAAATGAGACGATACATCGCCACCCTGAAGGCCAGGAGGCCTCCGCCTAGGCCTCAGCAACCCCAACCACCACAGCAATAGCAGCAACCTCAGCAGGTCCCACAACAGCAGCCTAATATGGGCATCATCCATAATCCACTTCCGGAGTACCAACAGCCTAACCACCAGGCTAATCTTATTTCCTCCTTCCCGGAAGTTGGAAGAGAGCAAACTTGGCATTTGGAAAGCACCTCTATCCTTGCTACCAGCCATGTTACTAATCGGCCTCCTCGTCTCCTTCGAACATCATCTTCTTATCACCCAACCCCCTCACAACCCCTATTTGGTCCTTCTTCCTTTCCACAGCCATCACGCCCTCTTATTCGTACCCCTATCGTCAATTCACCACCAGTCCATCACCCAATACCATCTATCACATCTCCTTTACCTCTAAACCCTCTCATTATCTCTTATCACTCTACTTCACCACCTACCTCTATTGAATCTCTACCCCAACCTTTTAACTTCTTTACCGCCCATTACCCGTATGACGCGTCATCCGCCTCTACCTCCATTGAACCTCCTCCTCCACCATCTAAGCCCCTTATTATCCACCACTCATCCGAGGTCCCTTCTACTTCTAATCTACCTCCACCATCTAAGCCCCTTATCATCCACCACTCTACCATTCCCCCACCAAACAAACCCCTAATTAAAACCTTTACATCCGTCATCACCCATATACCACCAACTGTTCCTTCACCATTACCTCTCAAACCCCTATTAAAATCCACACCCAATACCATAGAGGTGCAGCAAGACCCACAAGCAATGGTGCTCCGGAGTGGAAAGATGTTCCACCGGGTGTTTCCCCAGAATAGTTAGGCCCCCGAACAGTCGCAGCCAGAGAAAGATAAGGAAGAGCAGTCAGAAGAGTCCATCCCTGGGACCTAGTATGACTTGTTGAAACATCTGGATAAGACGCCTGCCCGTATCTCCATCCTCGAGTTGATCAAAAGATCCACATCTCACCAAAAAGCTTTAAGGGAATATCTCCAAAAAGTCATGGTGAATGAGGATCTCCCTGCGGAGAAAATCTCGACAGTCCTGACGCCCACCGATACACAACCGCCCATCATGTTCCATAATCACGAGCTTGCCCCCAAGGAAGCTCGAAACTATGCGTTGTGTATTGCGGTAAAAATCAATGGTGTGTCAGTGGATCCATGCCTGGTGGACACGGCGCGTCTATAAATGTGATTTCCCCTAGTACTCTCCAAGCATGTGGGGTTGATGAAGAACAACTCATGCCCTCCTCAATCACAGTCACGGCCTATGACAATAGTAAAAGGCCGCCAATGGGGATGATTACCCTCAATGTAGAACTAGGCCCTGTATCAGTCTTCCCGAAATTCCATATCCTTTATATGGATCCCACTTTCAAGGCTATACTAGGCCGTACCTACATTGAAGCCATGAATGATGTACCATCCACCAATCATCAGTGTTTGAAATTTCCATATAAAGGATGGGTTATCAAGGTAATGAGCATGCCCCTCTGTTCTACGGTGGATGCTATCACCACCTCTTTGCCCTCGGTCTGGCCGACTCATCGGCCCATACTATCCTTGTTAGATGTCAGTGATCCCTGCTGTGCTCCCTTCACACAACAAAAGCCGTTTCCTGTGCCAACCTCATGCCTCCCATTCCGTTCCAAAGGATGGGAGATTATGAGAAATATTGGCTATCAAGAGGGCAAAGGCTTAGGGGCACAATTGCAAGGAAGGTTGAGACCACTGCAGAAGACAAAGTCGATCAGTAGAGCAGGCTTAGGTTTTAAGGGGCAGTTCGAATCAGACGGGAAACCCCTCACTTGGACTTTGTCCTCACATTTCAAGAAGGGGCCCGTCGTTCAGATGGGAGATCTTCCACCAGAATCACATGGGGGGTTACAGAATGTATTCTTGGCTAAAGGATGTTCAAAAACTCCAAAAAAAGGAAAGATTGTCCACTTGGATTGTGAATGGTATAAATGGTTTGACATACCAGATATATCCATTGCACTGAAAAGAATGTTCTCACCTCCACATCTAGAAGGGCCACCTTCGATCTCCAAAATGCCAGGGGATATCACCACTATTACCAGAATGTCAAACCCTCCTCGTCAGGAGAGTGTTGTCATCGACGGATCGTCATCCGTCATCAACATTGCCACTGACGGCTCATTAGTCGTCATCTTCTCCATTCACTTATCACAGCCTTTGTTGTTGTCTCCCTCCTGGGCCAGACGGTTGTCTGATGATCTCCCCAGGTCTCATTCTTTACTTATTCACTTGCGTGAGTTTCTCAACTCACGCCAGGTCTTCCATCACGATCTGCTCTACGAGCTACACAACCCTTTAGCTGTAAGTCCCTTTTCACCTCCTCCAATTTCTTTTCACTGTTTTGTTATCAAAGATGAAAATGAAAAACAAACGTCAATTCCCCAACTCCTCAACAGCGCATTGTCTTTGAGGAAAGCTCTTATATCTCCCACGAGTGTGCCCCGACTCACGGGTCACTCATTCAAGGTCCCCTGAGCGACCTTCTCTACCTCTCATCTGAGGGGTCCTTCCCTATACATTCTTCACCATCCTCTTCAGTTTCTTTTTCTTCTTCTGTAAATGTCAGTCTAGCTAGCAATAATAAGTCAAGGGTAGTGCCTAAGAAGAAATCCAAGGGTAGGCAGATTCCCCGTCGATTCCTTTTGGATCTAGCCACCAGGTGTCAAACCCTTCTAGCTATCCCTCAATTGCTAGAAAATCCAATCTAACTGTCAGAAATAGAATGTGAGAATGATTGCATGATTGATGAAGGGTATGGGGTCTACGAACTCACTGACGAGGAATACCCCATTGAATAAGAGGATAAAGAATATGAGGACGCGGCTGACGCCTATGCTAGTGGAATGAGCAGATTTGACGAGCCGTCAGCCGCTGTAGAAGAGTCCACCAAAGAGATAAACTTGGGAACTGAGGATGACCCTAGGATTGTCCTCATAAGTGATAAGTTACCCTCATCTGACGAAGAGGCATTGATTAAGGTTCTTAAGGAATATAAGGACACGTTCGCATGGAGTTACGAGAATATGTCAGGTTTGGATTCTACCTTGGTGGAATATCGTCTCACTTTAAAACCAGGGTCCGTCTCAGTAAAACAACGGTTAAGACGTTTTCGCCCACAAATGGCTTTAAAAATGAAGGAAGAGGTCGATAAGCTCCACAAAGCTAGGTTTATTAGAGTCGTCATGTATCCTCAGTGGGTCGCAAACATTGTCCCGGTCATGAAGAAGGATGGTAAGGTGAGAATTTGCATTGACTTTCGGGACCTTAACCGCGCGTGTCCGAAGGATGATTTTCCTTTGCCTCATATTGACGTGTTGATTGATAATACGGCAGGATATGAAACCCTTTCATTCATGGATGGATTTTCTGGATACAACCAAGTCCGTCTGGCAGAAGAAGACCAGGAGAAAACTTCATTCACTACTCTCTGGGGAACTTACTGTTATGTGGTCATGCCATTTGGACTGAAGAACGCTGGAGCCACTTACCAAAGGGCTATGATGGCAATATTTCATGACATGATGCACATATATTTGGAAGTCTATGTGGATGATTTATTGGTAAAATCCAAAACTAGGGCAGAACATCCCGAGGTCCTTGCAAAGGTGTTGCAAAGATCACGTGAGTTCAATTTGAAAATGAATCCAAAAAAGTGCGTGTTTGGTGTATCATCGGGCAAGTTACTTGGCTTCATTGTGAGCAAAAGGGGCATTGAGATAGATCCCAACAAGGCTAAGGCGATTAGGGATATGCCACCCCCAAAGAATCTGAGAGAAGTTCGAGGATTAATCGGGAGGTTGCAGTTCATCCGCCGCTTTGTGTCTCAACACTCGCAAAGATGCAGGCCCTTCTACGAGTTGACCAAAGCAGGGACCAAATTTTGTTGGGATTCTAAGTGTCAGAACGCTTTTGATGGATTAAAGGAATATCTGGCCAACCCACCTGTTCTCACTCCACCTGTTCCAGATAAATCTCTGATCCTATATATCTCAGTCCTAGACGACTCTGTGGGAGTCGTTCTGGCACAAATCAATGAAGAAGGCAAGGAAAGGGTAACCTATTACTTGTCTAAACTTCTCAACCCCTGTGAGCGAAAGTATACAGCCATGGAGAAGACATGTGCCGCCCTTGTGTGGGTAGTGCAGAAATTAAAACATTACTTTCTTGCTCATGAAGTCCATTTAATTGCTCGCATGAATCCTATCAAATTTCTCTTGGAAAAGTTTATCCTTACTGATAGGCTAGCACGTTGGCAAAGCTTTCTATCTCAATTCGACATCATCTATATCCAGCAAAAGGCGATTAAAGGCTATGCTATAGCTGAGCATCTTGCTCACCACCCTCTCCCCAAATTTGATCCTGTTCAATCAGAGTTTCCAGATGAGGAACTAATGTCCATTACCCAGTCTGATGATCCCATGTGGACATTATATTTTGATGGAGCTTTGAATTCCCAGGGGAAAGGTATTGGCATTGTCCTTTTGTCGCCCGAAGGCGTCACTATCCCAGAGGCATTTCAGCTCTCATTTCCAGTCACCAATAACGTGGCTGAATACGAAGCTCTTCTAGCAGGTCTGAATCTTGCCTATTCCTTCTGAGTCACCGAATTGCGAGTCATAGGTGATAGTCAACTTGTTCTTCGCCAGGTGCTCACTAAATATCGCACACGCGATCTCAAGCTCAAGCCATATCAAGAGCTCACTGTTACTTTTGCCAAACTGTTTAACAAGTTAGTCTTTGTCCATGTTCCTCGCAATCAGAACATTCTCACCGACGCCCTTGCTTCGTTGGCATCATCATTAAGGTTTCCTCTGGGCAGAAGGGCTCTGTCCGTTTCTATCCACAAGCTTATCCTCCCTGCTATTCACAACCCTTCCTATTTAAGGGTTCAGGAAGAAATGTCAAAGATGGCTCAGGATAGAGAAGTTGTTGAAAAGAGGGAAATTATGTTGGTCGAATTGGAAGAAGAATTGGCTGATGAGGAGAAGCCATGGTTCTATGAGATTGTTAAATATTGTAAAGACCAGTCTTACCCTAAAGAGGCAACAGCAAAAGATAAGAGAGCCATAAGAAGAGTAGCCCAGAGGTACACACTTGTTGGAGGATTGCTGTACAAAAGAAGCCTCACTGGTATTCTTCTGAGGTGTCTTGATGATGACGAGTCCTAGAAGTGTGTAGAGGAAGCACACTCAGGTGTGTGTGGTGGCCATGTGAATAGCCAGATGCTTGTCAAGAAGATCATTCGCCAAGGCTTTTACTAGCCCACCATGGAGGAAGACTGTGCTATCTATGTCCGTAGGTGTGTCAAGTGTCAACTTCACGCCGATAAGATCCATTCCCCATCTTCCTCTCTCCATCCAGTGTCCTCCCCATGGCCTTTCTCCATGTGGGCATTCGACATCATTGGTCCTCTTGGTGATCCTAACTCTCTCACCAAGCAAAAAATTTTCATCCTCACTGCAACAGAATACTTCACCAAGTGGGCTGAAGCTGAAGCTTACACGGAAATCAAGGCGTCCACAGTCTGTAAGTTCATTATGAAGAACGTCATCGCCAGGTTCGGCATTCCAAGAACTATCATCACCGACAATGGGCCACAATTCATTTCTCAGGATCTTCAGGATCTCTGCAAAAGGTATAAGATTACATTGCATCATTCATCACCATATTATCCGCAAGGCAATGGCCAAGCAGAGGCTACTAATAAAACCTTGATTAAAATCATAAAGAAAACTTGTGAGTCTAACAGGTTTGTAGATTGGCCAGAAAAGCTCATTGAAGCTCTATGGGCCTATCGCACTTCTATTCGTACCCCCACTGGGCAAACTCCGTTCGCCCTCACTTACGGGATGGAGGCGGTAGTTCCGTACGAGATTCTGATCCCCTCTCTGAGAGTACAATTGGATAAGGATCTTTCCCTCAACGAACGTCGTGATTCTCTCCTTGCCCAGTTGGAACTCTTAGACGAGAAACGTCTGGCTACTGCCGAGCATGCTCGTGTATACCAAAATAGACTCGCACGTTTTTACCAAAAGAAGGTTATTGAGAGAAAATTCAAAGTCGGTGAAATGGTAGTGAAAAGAATTTTTGTAAAACCTGGCGGGCCGCGTTCTAAGCTCCAACCCAATTGGGAAGGACCATACGTGATTCAGGCTGTGCATCCTGGCAACGCCTATAGGCTAGTCAATGCTGAGGGAGTTGAGTTATCCCACACTTGGAATGGACTTTATCTTAAGAAGTACTACCCTTAGATAGGTGTACATAGTGTCAAAAATGAAAATAAAAAAAGGAAAAGAAAAACAACAAAATAATGAAAATAACAAAAAGATGTACATAAAACAAAAAAGAAAAGACCAAAAAAATGGAAAATTCAAAATGCTAATGGTTGGAGATCACTATGCAATCAAGTTACTGCATCTCACCTTCATGTTAGGAAAGGGCCCATTAAGACTTGGTAGGTCTCAAGTCTTGGTTTGCCAGAACCGTGGAGACCCATGTCCGGCCAGTTCGGCCTATGCTTACTCAAAAGAAGGCAACATGCATGCACATGTGTTACAAAATCGGTAGCATCGCTTATGGTGAGGCCTCACCCAAAGGGTCTTCAAGAAAGCCGTAATTTTTATTCTCTTCTTCTCGACCGAATGAGACAGCCAACGCCCTTAAAATGCTGAGCATGGGAAACACAAACACAACCCCCTAGGGTGAGAGTAGGGCCCAATTCCTCGAGCATGGGTCAGAGCACGAGAAGAGGGCAGTGTCCCCGCACGCATCTAAGAGGGATTCCACAATGCCAAAATACTATGTCCCTCGCAAAAATCTATCAAAAAAAAAATCAGAAAAGAAAAGCAAGAAATCAAAGTCAAAAGAAAGGCCTGGTCGTAACCGTGCCTGATTCCACTAAATGAAATCCCTTTGACTGAAAGTCAAATTACACAAAAGGGGGTCATGAAATGTAAATGCTCGAGATTTAGTCTGAAATTGCCCGAAAGGGGAAGTTAAGTGTGCCCCTATTGGCTCGCCGGGTTAACGGTTTGGTCGGTCCTCTCAGGAGGTTTGCCCCCAATATTCTTCCGTCTTCCCCTAAAGATGAAGGCTCAATAGAGTTCCCGAAGGGTGAAACTTGCCAAGGCCTGCAACCTCCTTTCAATACAAGCATATGGTTATTTATTTTGAAAAGCAAAAGTTGTTGCCGTGAAAGAGTCTCCGTGTTTCTGGCCGGTCAAGACCTTTATCTACCACCTTAATGTCTTCTAGTCTAACCTCGGGCTTAGACCAATGCAAGCGCGTCACCTATAGGTGCGACGACGTCTGATTCCGGGTCAGCGTCGCGCGGTTGGTCATTTGGGTTCCAAGGTGTTCCATTACATACCATCTAGAGTTGTGAGGAAATAGACCCGGGTCGGGCAAATCATTTACCTCGAACACTTTTTGGGTGAATCCCTGTATTCGGAAGCAACTGGGAGCCTAAGCATGGCATGACGGCATTGTCATCAGGATAAGTCTTAACTGGCGGGATTATCATTCGAGGAGTCTAAAGGCCCAAATCAACCTAGATGTGCACTTAGGATATCTGGGAGGTTAGTAAGAAATCTCTATTCTCATGCAGGTTAGGTGCCCTATGGGTCCTTACCAGGCATTAGCAACAAAAAAATGATGATAATGATAAAAATAATAAAAAAAGAGAAAAAGAGAAAAATGTAGATATATGCAAAACAAAAAAATGATATAAAAATAAAACAACAAAAAAATGCAAGAGAAATAAAAATAACAGAAAAAAAAACACATTTCCTATGATTGCATTTGCATGCAGCATCCCACTTTTAAATTTCGCTTGCATCTATGTGTTGGTGTGCCGCATTCATCATCATATCTTTATCTTGCCTTTATTAATAAAGGCTTGGCCCATTGACCCATTATCAAGGACAGTCAAAACAAACCTGCTTATTGAGCAAGGGGCCAAGTCAGAGCAGAAATTCTGACTTGTTTGTTTTAGTGATGTGTGGAGGGATTTCAGATAGCAAGAAAGAGATGAAAAACCAAAAAAAACCAAACTTTTTATTCCATTCCAAAACTAGAAGTTGTATATTAAGTTCCACCTTCTCTCTCTACATTACTCGTCCCACCGCTCTCCGGACAAGATGCTCTAGAGGGTGCTACCCAACTACGAAAAGCGGTACTTCTACCGCTCAGTGCTCCTCTTCCTATCTCCACACCCCGACGTTGATCTGCGGGGGTAGCAAAGAAGCTACTAACACGAAAGCCACGCTCTCATGCTCTTCGGTAGCGTTCCTCGCCATCCTTCAGCCATTGCTCGACGAGGCCAAGACTGGTCCTCAATTCAAATAGTTGGGCCTCCATGGCCCTCTTCTCCTCTTTCTCGGTCAATTTCTTGGCCTTCTCTCTTTCCCTGTCCCTTTCTCTCTCGACACGCTCTCTCTCCCTGTCTTCTCTCTCCAGCTGAAGGGTGATCCTTAGCTCCACAGCGTCCCTAGAAGAGTCGTCATCTGGACGACGACGCAGTTCCTCTTCTAGCTCGGCTATTCTAGCCTCCTTCTGGGTGACATGCACAAGTGCCTCCTCTATTTATTTCTCCTGCCATACATATCATCTCCAGCATATGGCAATGCTTGAACAAGGGATATTAAATGGTGAGACTCTCACCTGTGCAGAAAGCATCCCTTCTGCTTCCGCAGCCCGTTGTGTGGTATGAGCAAGCTGCTCGTGGAGTAGATCTAACTCTGAAGTAGGAATCCACAGACTGGAAGAAGCGCCGTCTGCCCCCATTACCGATGAAACTGCATCGAGCTGGGCACGCTGCGGCACATGAGGTGACATTTAAGTGGTTAGTGCCATGAATCTCAAATCATATCAGGAGTGTGTACATGAATACTTACTGATGAACCCAGAGCCGCTCGGGTGTCATTCAACTCTTGCTCCGTGTCCGCCAAACGAGCTCGTAAGTTCGTTATTATGGTGTCACGGGCATCCTACAGTTATGGCTTAGGAGTTCACCAAAAGAACAAAAAAAATGGAGAAAATGCAAAAGATAAAAAAAATATGTTTTATTCTACCTCCACAAGCCCTCCAACCTGGAGTCTCTCCGCATAGATTGCCCTGTAGAGTCGCAGGTAATCCTCACTTTCTTGCGCCTGCGATTCCACGAGCGTGCCTCCCCGCTGCCAATCTTCATATTGTTCGGGGAAGCGCACCCTCCAATCAACACAAGTTGTCGGCCCGCGTGTCTTCTTCCCGACGCTGGGTGATGTGGTCATATCCACCCATTCCTGGGCAAACCCTAGGGTCCTCATGGCTAATCGCAGCCTGAGGGGCTCGATCTCATTCAAGCAATGGAGCCAGAGGTCCCGTCTGAATCGGGCACGTCCAATTACCCACGGCTGGTCGACATCGACCATGTTCGAGTAAGGCCTCCAGTTTACCTATGTTGGGTTATACATATCTTCTTAGTTAGCTGAAAATATAATAAAATGATGAAAAAATGAATAACGAAAAAAAAAAGAAGAAAAAAGAAAAAAATCCTACCATCGCTGCAGGGAACTCTTGTAGCTCCCGTCTCAATACCCATCAGTTGGTAGGATAGTGGTGTTGTACTCATGATGGGTTGCCACCGCCTAGCCAACGGAATCGTCATTGGCTGCCAGTGTCGAGCTCTCCCCATTGGAATATAATAGTAGCTCCATAGCTACACCATCATGTGTCATTGGCATCGACAAATACAAAAAAAAGTATAAAAACAAAAACAAAAAAATAATAATCTTTTACCTGAATGAAGGGCGTAAACCCATTTATTGTCACCTCTCGGCCTGTCCTTTGCGACAGACCTGTGAATAGATGCGCTAGTACGGCAGCTCCCCAGGCGTACTGTCCTACTCTCTCTAAATCCATGAGCAGCTCCAGGAAGTGGCAGTGTATATTGTCTCCCTTGGAGCCCAGTAGCAACTTGCCCAACAGAAAGATGAGGAATCTCCTCAGATCCATGTTGGTCCTTTCCCAGTTGCTGGTGTCCACGCAGTACACAGCACGGGCTCCTCTTTCGGCTCTTTCCATGAATTCCTCCAGGGACTCGTCGTCCCGTGGACGAATGTCAGTAAGCCCTAGCGCTTCCATGATCGACGCCTTCGCTACTGACCTGTTCTTCCGACCGTCGAGGTCCAGCCCTAATAGCTTTTGGGCACCTTCTCGGTAGTCCGCATAAGTGACGCCAATCACGGCCTCTCCATCTACTTTGAGGCCCGTGATCCGGACTACGTCCTCAAGGCTGGGCACCATGTGCCCCCAAGGCATCAGGAATGCCCGACTTATCGGGTCCCACCTTTCGCGCAGTGCCTGGATAAGGGCAAGGTCGAGCTTGATCGTCTCGATTCTGAGGAAGGCCCCGAACCCCATCACGTCTAATCTGGCCTTCTGGAAGTCCGGGAGACCTCGATAGGCAGCTACCACCAGCTCCCATGAGATGTGCGATCTTATCATGCCCTGCACATCCACAAGAAGTGACAAAAGGGAGCTTCGCTAAGGAAGAAAGGAGAAGAAAGCATGAAGAAAGGAATGAGAGGATCCACTTACAAGCTGTGATCGGGTCCTCTCACTCAGTTGTCCTTTGACTTCTGAGAGTCTTCTAGAACTACTGCCAGACCGGCTCCTCTTCGAGGAGCGGGAAGACTCGCCTTCTGCTCTGAAGTTAGATTCACCTTCCATCCTACAAAAAAATGAGCAACGCTCGTTACCTCTCTCTTTACAAACCTTCACTCCTCTATCTCATTCTCTCCCTCTCTTCCCCCTCTCCCGATCGCGATCTCTCTCTCCCGTCTTTCTTTCTCTCTCCTCCTCCCCGCGATCTCTCTCTCTCTCTCTTCTCTGCCTCTCTCTCCCTCCGCCGCTCTCTCTCTCTCTCTCTCTCTCTCTCTCTCTCTCTCTCTCTCTCTCTCATTTCTATTATTTTTTTTTCTTTTTCTCCCCTCTCTCTTTCCTCTCACGTCCTCTCTCCCCACCCATCTCTCTGCATCTCTCTCTCCCCTTACCCGATCTCTCTCCTCTCTCTCTCTTTCCCCACTGCCTCTCTATCTCTCTCTCCCTCTCCTTCTTTTTTTTTATTTTTTTTAACCCCCCTCTCTTTTCTTCTTTTTCCCTCCCTGCCTCTCTCTTCATCTCTCTCTTTCTCTTCTGTCTCTCTTCTCTCCCCCTCTCTCTCTTTCTATCTCGTTCCCTCTCTCTCTCCTTTCTCTCGATCTCCTTTTCTCATCCTTTTTTTTCATTTTTTTTAACTCCCTTTGTCTGCTCTCTCCCTCTCCCTTTTTCTCTGTCTTCTCCCCATCCCTCTTATCCACGTATTATATATATATATATATATATATATATATATATATATATATAATATTTACATATGTGTAGTATTTATATATAATATTTGTATACTGTATATACTTAATATATATGTGCATATATTGGATATATAATATGCATATAATATTTAGTATGATCTATATATAGAGTTTATATATTATTAAATATATTTATTTATTATTGAGTTTTGATATTTAGTACAATATATATTCCATTCTCAAATATCCCAGTTTGGCTATTTTATTTTGTTTCTTTTATTTTCAGGGTGTAGATAGGTATTTTATATATCATTATGTATATATATTAATATATATATAGTTATATATATATATATATCATTAGACATATATGTATATATTTATATATATAAACATGCTCTGTGTACATATATTTAATCTTTCTTGAATCTGTGCAGAACTAAAAGCGGGCCCTCGGCCCAATCAGCTCTCCCACGTGAGGGAAATCGTTTCGTCCCACCGCTTGCTCGCCCCAGCGCTTACATCGCCATCGGCTGCTTCTTTTTTTAACATTTTTATTTTGTTGTGTTTTTAGTTTGTTATTCATGTTATCAGTGTTTTATTCCATGAGTTGTTATCATATCATATTTTTGTTCTGACTTAATTGTTATTTTTGTGTTTGTTCATTTTGCAGGGTAACCACTCAAAAGCCCTCTTTTTCGACCAGTCGAACGAAGAGGAAGAAGGAACCCACGCAACTCCCGTGTCAAAGGCAAAAGCGATCAATCCATTCGGGACCCTCGGTCCCTGGCGATCACAAAACTTCTAACGCGCGCTTCATTTTGATCATCATTGTTTTAATAACACCCGCGGAGAGTTGCTTCCCGCAGCGGTTATCTTCTTCTGTCTCTGCCCTCACCCGCGCGGAGGATTATTCCCCGCGGCGATTTCTGTCATTTACTTTCTGTATATCTAACTCCTAATTGGTGCGGTGGGTCACCTCCCGCGACCGTTTCCATTTCAGTATTTTATTTTCTGCACCCTACTTTCTAACTCCTAACTATTTAATTTCAGCATTCCCCTATCATCGCTCTAAAACCCCGCGGAGAATAACATCTCGCGACGGTTTATTTGATCCCCTTTTTATTTCTTATTATATATCCTTATATTATAGTAAAAACCCCGCAGAGGCCAAAGTCTCGTGGTGGTTTATATATATATATATACTTATATTTATTATCTATATCGTAATAAAAACCCCGCAGAGGCCAAAGTTTCGTGGTGGTTTATATATATATATACTTATATTTGTTATCTATATCGTAGTAAAAACCCCGCAGAGGCCAAAGTCTCGTGGTGGTTTATATATATATATATATACTTATATTTATTATTAAACATCGCAGAGGCCAAAGTCTCGTGGTGGTTTATATATATATACTTGCATTTACTATCTATGTTATAGTAAAAAATCCCGCAGAGGCCAATGTCTCGTTGTTGTTTATATATATACTTATATGTATTATTTATGTTGCATTAAAAATCCCGTAAGGCCAATGTCTCGCGGTGGTTTCCATATGTACATATATTAATTACTGCTCATATTGCAATATTATTGTTAAAACCCCGCAAAGACCAATGTCCTGCGGTGGTGTGCTTTTATTCATGTTGTTCTTGTAACTGTCCGAGGAGTGATATATCGTTACAAATTCCGAGTCTACGTGTCTCTCCGTCTGTCAACTTCTATTACGTAGAGTTCCAGGACTCGAATTCGATATCTGAAAAGCTGCTCTCGGAACGGTGGGTCACGCCTACCGGGAAGGGGTTCAGTTTGCGCGAGAGGGTCTTCGGACCCCTATCTCCGTCACGTACCAGAGTTCGGCCAGTCTAAATTCTCTCTGTCTCAACTAGAGTGTCATCTGTAGGTCGTACTTGTCCACCGTTCTTCCATATCCACTATAGTGCGCGTTTCCATTATTTTTGTCCTCATTTCTTTCACCCTTTATTAAAGAGAGAGGGAAATACCATATCTCTCTCTCTCTTTCCACCATGTGACGCGTTCACACCCGGGGGCACGTAAAGCAACATACCCCTCGCCTCGGCAGCATATGAGGCCAAGAAGCTACATCCCGGCTCGTGAGCATAAGAAACAAAAGATATACCCTACGTCCGGGGCATATGAAGTTAAGAATCACACCCCCGTCTTGAGGGTATTTGAAGAAGAAGCCACCTCGCCTCGAGGGCCTAGAAGCTGTAAAGAACACGCCCTGACTCAGGGGCATGACAAGAAGAACTCACCCCGCCTTGGGTGCACAAGAAGCCAAGCTCACCCCGCAGGGGGGGCACGCGAGACACAGCTACGCCCCGACTCAGGGAGACTCGAAGAGAAATACACTCCACCTTTGGGGTGCAAAAAGCAACATACACCCCCCTCTGGGGGCAGAAGAAGCAGAACATACCCCGCCTTGGGGGCATATGAAGCTAAGAATCACATCCCCGTCTTGGGGGTATTTGAAGAAGAAGCCCACCTCGCCTCGAGGGCCTAGAAGCAACAGCCACGTCCCAGCTCAGGGGCATATGAAGAGAAGTCCACCCCGACTTAGGGGCATTTGAAGAAGAAACAAACCCCGCCAGTGGGGACATAAAAGCCATGAAGAACACGACCCGACTTAGGGGCATTTGAAGAAGTTACATCCCGCTTCGGGAGCATAAGAAAGAAAAGAATACACCATGTCCTAGGGATGATTGAAGAAGAAACATACCCCGCCTGGGGGCATGGAAGCCATAAAGAATACGCCATGGCTTAGGGGCATTTGAAGAAGCTACATCCCGCCATGGGGGCATAAGAAGAAAAGAATTCACCACGGCCTGGGGACACTCAAAGAAAAAAAACACACCTTGGACTAGGGGCATACAAAGAAAGAAATTCACCTCACCTCGAGGGCACAAGAAGTAAAACACACCCCACCTTGGGGGGCATAAGGAGCCAAGTGTTAGTGTTGGTGTGCTACAGGCTAATTTCGGGTCGGGTAGGCCCAATAGTTGTATGATCTTGTTCATTGTTAATAAAGTGGTGTTTGAGCGTAAATATGCAATTGTGTTACTTTACGTTGTCCCTAGGATATGTGGTTGTAAAGTCAGCTCGAGATGGGATCTCGAACATGAGATTGACTTTACATGTACACATACCTTAAACTGTTCCTGGTTGGAGGGTAATCACTCGGGGACTTTGATTACCTATTAAACCAGTACACATGATGTGTCAGTGACCAGTCTCATGGTCATTGGTGCGGGGCACCAACACATATGTGTAGGTTTATGTCCTTGGAGGATGTACACTGAACTGATCCGCTATTGGATCTTCAGATGGTTGATTATACCTAATGTCAACTGAAGATCCAACGGTCACAGTAGCATCGTTGGTCCTTTGACCTGAGACATTGATCGGATCTTACACGAGGACTGGAATGGTTTAATTACTTAGCTAAGTAACTTTAACCATAAGTCATAAGTTGCCGAGTCATTAACCACTCCAGGATACGTGTGAAGATCATCAATGGTCAAGAGGGGATCGCTCACTGTCGGGTATATATCAGACAGTTAATGGGTCATGACATTGACGCTCCGTTAAATCCCTGGCCAGGGTCGTGTGAGTTCGTTTAGAACGGACGTCATACACTTTAAGGAGGTCATAGTCAAATGGCACGATCATGGGGTTTGACAGAAACCGTACCCTCGATCGTACCAGACTCATAGAAGGAGCGAGGGAGTATATCGATGCGGTAACTGTGGACTTACAGGTACCAGACAGGTTGGTTTAAACCCGGGGTCATCTAGGATCACGCGGATTTGCTTGACCCAACGTGATCAAAGGTTCGGAATAAATTAAACTATTGTTCGGCTCTAGTAGAAGCGAAGAATACGTTTAATTTACTTCTAATTGGGAATTAGAAGTTAATGGACCTTAAACTAGAGTGACTGTGGGCCTAGAGGATCACACACAATGGATTCTTGGGTGACGGATTATTATTATACGAGTGTATGTATTATTTCCATTTAATTCTTTTTGGAAAGGAGTGTAAACGGAGTTTAATACATATGTATAATATGAGATAGGAAATATATACAGTTTTGGTCTTTTAGAACCCTTTTCTAATAAACCTAAACTCTATATATAGCCACATACGTGAGTTCATTCGAACTCTTGCTTCCTTCCTTCCCTTAAGCTAACAAGCATTAAGCTTAAGAGAGAGGATTAACCTCCCCATTTCTCCCTCTTGCTCTCTCTCTCTCCAGAAGGTGATAGAGCCGAGGAAGGTCGTGCCGGGGAGGTACCGTCGCTGCACAAGGATCCGTGTGGATCATCTCTAGAGGCCGTACAGCTGTGCGGCTCGGTTTCTCTGCATCGGGCTTAGCGGACAGCGTCGTTCCGCGCAAGGTGAAACACGCAACCCGTAATTAGGGTATTAGAAACACCGATTAGAGCACAGATTAAGCTTTCCATAACACCGGAATCGGGTAAATTAAATTTTTGTTATCCGCTGCGTCGCCCGTAGCTGCTGTGCGAAACCTTACAGTGGTATCAGAGCCAGGTTCGCGCTCTGGTCGGTGTTTTAGCGCCGTTTAGAACCATGCGTTAGGGGCAATTAAATCTTCAATTGTTATTTTTAGAATGGGATGCTGGGCATCTCTGTTCTTGCTGGATGCTGGGCATCCTAGCAGCAAATGTTTTTTATAAAAAAAAAATTTTTGCAGGCCCGTTTTGGGCCCACTGCGCCATGGGCGTGGTGCGCCCAAGGCGCACTGCGCCCGCCGCGTGCGCCGCGTGGGCGGCGCACGCAGCGCCCGAGGGTCAGCGCCCGCGGCGCTGACCGCGGGGGCGGGCGCCCGCACGCGCTCGCGGCGCGTGGCGGGCGCCGCCTGGCGGCGCCGCGTGGCGGGCGCCAAGGCCCGCCACGCGGCGGGCGCCGCGCCTCGCTTGCAGGCTGGCGGGCGGGCGCGCCCGCCCACGCGGGCGGTCGCTGAGGGCGGGTCAACACCCGCGCACGCGGGCGCCGCCCACGCGCGCAGGCGGGCCCGTAAATTTTTTTTTTAATTAAAAAAAAATTTACTTTACTTGTTTTTAATTTATTGTGCTAAGACATTAATATATATATATGGTATATATATATGGAAATGCACAGAAAATTAAATTGAATTTTATGGAGTAGGTTAATAGTATTATCTCGATGGTAAATGTCAAAAGTTAATTTTTATTTAACCGTGTTGAATTTACCGAGGTGAGATAATTACTATTTACCTTGGGATAAAATGGTAATAATTGAAGTTACTTCAGTAAATTTTAATTTTTGAATTCTAATTATTAGATAATTAAAAAATTCAAATTTTGAATTTTGTTGAAGTTAAATGTGGAAAATTCAATTATTTGAATTTTAATTATTAGATAATTGTTAAATTCAAATTTTGAATTTTAGAAAATTACTAATTGAGGATAATTGCATTATTTTAAATTTATTTTCAAACAAAAATTATTGGATAATTAGTTTGAATATAAATTTAAATTTAAATTATTGGCATGTTTAAATTTTGAATTTAAATTTAATTATTGGATAATTAAATTTAAATTTAAATTTAATTAATTATCTCAATTAGATGCCCCTATAGAAAATGATGGTTCTTTACGTGCGTTACTTTATTTACCTTGTATTGGCCTGCTTGTATGTTTAATTTTAGTTAATCATGCTTTGATTTTTAAAATTAAACAAAGCTAGCCTGTTTTTGTTTGCACATCCCATTTTTAAATTCAAAGTAAGGATTATTTTCAGAAAATAAACCTTGATTGATTTTATTTGAATGGGTTGGCAAGTGATCATGGACTTGGATTAATGTAATTAATTGGGGTCTGCGAACCTCCTTTCTCTCTCTGTTAAAATTCCAATGTACTTCTATCTTCCTCAATTGTTGTACTCGCCCTGAGGGCTGCTGGAATTTGAGTCACATGTAATTTAATTTTTCCGGCCTGCGTGCCGTGTAAAAGTTGTAATTGATGCGGCGTCGGAGTTTGAAAGCGCGGAGCACACCCGATGAGGACGATACAGCTGCTTCGGAAGCGGGCCGGATGTCTTAGTTACATTAGGGTTAAAGTCCATGATCACTTGCATTTATTTTGCATTGGATGCATTTATTTTGTGCAAACTACTAGGTACGGTAAATATATTGGATATATTTATATTACCACCTAGGGTGAGATCAAGATAAAATTAAATTCCCTCGCGATTAAATTTTAGATCTGGTAAGCGTGGCTCTAGGAGTCGTCGTGGCCCTCCATCATTATGGAGTGAATGAACGTCTTCATTTCATGGATTTGTTGTGCTTTCCACAAGGTCCATGAGTTTGGGGGCGGGATTAAACTCCAAGGCTCGGCCTCAATGGGGTGAGGAATTGAACTCGGCCTTGTTGTGCTTTCCACAAGGGTCGGGTCATGAACTCATTGCTATGTAGTAATGATGGTTAGATCTAACCAAGAATATCCTTTGTTGTGCTTTCCACAAGGGGATGATTTCTCGGGGGCCGAATATCGGATATTACATTAGATGCAAGTGCTTGTTGACTGCCCTTGAGATGGTGTATGGCTTGTTGTGCTTTCCACAAGGTCGTACATCAGTCTCGTTGAGATTCCGACCCACTAGGTAGATCTCGCTGATCTCCCGTTCTATATACTGAGGGTTATATAGTCCGACCGAAAAATAGTGGGACTAACTAAGATAGAAAACCACATATAAGTTAGAATTTGAACACATGCTAAGTTATCTTTTATTTCTTATCCAGATTACAATGTCGTCGTCCAACCCCCTCCGCGGCATCTTGGATGCAAATAGATTAACTGGACCGAACTACTCGGATTGGCTGCGTAATCTACGCATAGTCCTTACCGCCGAAAAGATTACGTATGTGTTGGACACGGTTCATTCTGAGCCAGCTCCTGATGCCGACGAGGGCGACTTACTGGCTTATGCCAAGTGGTCTGAGGACTCCTCCCTTGCCCAATGTTACATGTTGGCCCCTATGGCTCCCGAGCTGCAGAGGCAATTTGAAAAGACTGATTGTAGAAGTATACTTCTCAATCTACGCCAGCTCTTTGGGGAGCATGGTAGGATTGAGAGGTATGACATCTCCAAAAGGCTTTTCAGGACACGGATGTCTGAGGGTTCTTCAGTACAGGCTCATGTATTGAAAATGATGGAGTGGATAGAGAGACTCAATGCACTGGGGTTCAAGTTGGATCTTGAACTGTGCATTGATCTGATACTCCAGTCATTGCCCGATTCCTTTTCTTCCTTCATCATAAACTTTAACATGAATAGAATTGATGCAACTCTCCCGGAGCTGCTCAACATGTTAAAGAGTGCTGAAGGAACTATGCAGAAAGATAAACCATCTTCTTCTGTAATGATTATTGGCCGGGCCAATAAGAAAAGGAAGGCCACCCAGATATCCACTACAAGTAACAAAGGGAAAGGAAAGAAAAAGGCCACGGGTAAGCAACTCGCCAAAGTTGACAAAGGGAAGGGCAAGAAGAATGAAAAGGAAGATAAATGTTTTCGATGCGGGGAAACTGGGCATTGGAAAAGGAATTGCAAGGTAATTCTAAATGAAGGTATTTTTGTCATAGACCTTAATTTGTCATATATGGAATCCACATCATGGGTATTGGATACTGGATGTGCATCTCATATCTGTAATTCTGTGCAGGTGCTGGCAAATAGAAGGCGATTGGGCAAAAAGGAGATTGAACTGAGGATGGGCAATGGAGCTTTGGTTTCTGCCAAAGATGTCGGGACTGCACGCCTCAGTTTACCTTCAGGAGTCATTCTGGAGCTGAATGACTGTTATTATGTTCCTAATATTATTAAGAACATTATTTCAATCTCTGGTTTGTATAACATTAGATATACATTGGCTTTTAATAGCACTGGGTGTTCTATAATGAATAATGGTTTGATGGTAGTCAATAGTTCATTAGTCAATGGTCTATATATATTAGATACACGTTCTAATGTTATGTAAATTTCCAATGCTGATGAAGTGAATTCTGCATATCTATGGCATTGCAGACTTGGTCATGTAGGTGAGAAAAAAGTCTCTCACTTACACTCAAATGGGTATTTGAATTCATTCGAATACAAGCCATTTGATACCTGTGAGTCGTGTCTCATGGGGAAAATGACTAAGGCTCCCTTTGGTGGACATGGAGAGAGGGCTGTTGACCTTCTCGAGCTCATACACTCGGATGTGTGTGGACCCATGTCCATAGAAGTAAAAGGAGGTTATCTCTATTTCATTTCTTTTATTGATGACTTCTCTAGATATGGCTATGTGTATTTAATGAGACATAAGTCACAAGCCTTTGAGAAGTTTAAGGAATACAAGAATGAAGTAGAGAAACAGACTGGCAAAAGTATTAAGGCTCTTCGATCGGATCGAGGAGGTGAATACTTAAGCCATGAATTCACTTCTTATCTTAAAGATCATGGAATAGTTTCTCAGTGGACACCACCGTATACACCACAGCACAATGGTGTATCCAAAAGGAGAAACAGGACCTTGTTAGACATGGTCCGATCCATGATGTCTATGTCAGGACTACCCTTGTCTCTTTGGGGCTATGCGTTAGAGACTACGGCTTATTTATTGAATAGGATTTCAAGTAAATCAGTTCCTTCTATACCATATGAGATATGGAAGGGCAGGAAACTAAATTTTAATCACATTAAAATTTGGGGGTGTCCTGCTCATGTAAAGAAGAACGAGAGTGATAAGCTTGAGTCGAGAACCGATAAGTGTAGGTTTGTGGGATATCCAAAGGAGACGTTTGGATATTATTTCTATCACCCTTCTGAGCAAAGGGTCTTAGTGGCCAAGAGAGCTGTATTTCTGGAAAGAGAATATCTACTCCAGAAAAATAGTGGGAGCCAAATAGAATTGGACGAGGTCCAAGAACCACAACCCATAGACACAAACTCGTTAAATGAGACGGTATCGGTTGATCCTATTCAAGGTGAAACACTAACACTACGGAGATCTGGTAGACTACCGAGAGAACCTGAGAGATATGTTGGACATGTCTCAGAGGGGTCCTCTAAGGTATGTATCGATGAGGATGATGATCCTCAGTCGTACCAGGAGGCGATCCGTAGTGTAGACTCTGAGAAATGGCAAGAGGTAATGGATTCAGAGATCCAGTCCATGTACACCAACAAAGTTTGGAACTTAGTTGATGTACCCGAAGGGAAGGTCCCGATCGGCTGCAAATGAATTTTCAAAAGGAAAATCGGTGCAGATGGACAGGTTGACACATACAAGGCTAGACTAGTGGCGAAAGGATATCGTCAAAGGCAAGGCATTGACTATGACGAGACGTTTTCGCCGGTAGCCATGGTTAAGTCAATCAGAATCCTCCTTGCCATTACTGCATACCTGGATTATGAGATCTGGCAAATGGATGTGAAGACAGCTTTTCTTAATGGAAACCTGTCAGAAGAGGTGTACATGGTACACCCTGAGGGATTCACCTCCAAGCCACATCCTAATAAGGTATGCAAACTTCAAAGGTCAATTTATGGATTAAAGCAGGCATCTAGAAGCTAGAACTTAAGATTTGACGAGGCTGTCAAATCTTTCAACTTCATTCGGAATGAAGATGAACCCTGTGTTTACAAGAAGGTCAGTGGGAGCTCAGTGACCTTCTTGGTCCTTTATGTTGATGACATCTTACTCATTGGGAATGATGTAGGGATGTTGACATCAACTAAGTCTTGGTTGTCCAAGACTTTCTCCATGAAGGATTTGGGAGATGCATCCTATGTGCTGGGCATAAGGATCTATCGAGATAGATCTAAAAGGATGCTAGGATTATCCCAATCCATGTACATAGATACTATCCTCAAAAGGTTTAGGATGGAAAATTCCAAGAGAGGTCTCATTCCCATGAGACATGGAATTTGCCTATCCAAGGGGATGAGTCCTAAAACTTCTGAGGAGGTGGCACACATGAATAAGGTACCCTATGCTTCGGCGATAGGGTCAATCATGTATGCAATGCTATGTACACGGCCTGATGTTGCCAATGCTTTGAGCATTGTCAGTAGATATCAGGCAAATTCAGGCGAAGAGCACTGGAAGGCAGTAAAGGGCATCCTTAAGTACCTGCGAAGGGCTAAGGATCTTTTTCTGCTTTATGGAGGAGAGGACCTACAGCTTAGAGCTTACACAGATTCTAGTTTCCAGTCAGATCCAGATGACTGCAAATCCATGTCTGGATTTGTATTCATGTTGAATGGAGGGGCAGTCAGTTGGAGAAGCTCCAAGCAAGACACGACTGCAGATTCGACGACGGAGGCGGAATATATTGCTGCAGCTGAAGCTGCTAAGGAAGCCGTCTGGATGAAGAAATTCATCTTGGAATTTGGCGTAGTTCCCGAGATATCAGCTCCCATCCCATTATTTTGTGATAATAATGGGGCCATCGCCCAGGCGAAGGAACCGAGATCTCACCAAAGGTCAAAGCATATTCTCAGGCGCTTTCACCTTATTCGGGAGATTGTTGATCGTGGAGATGTGGCGGTAGAGCGTTGTGGACACCGAAAATTACACATCCAAATGCCACGCTCGGCCCAGCATCAACAACGGCCCCGAGTGAAGAAACCCCGGAGAAATCAAGCACAAGAGGCCCCACGGCCCACGGGCCTCTAAGAAAATCAAATGGGCCACGACTCGTGCTCACAATGGGCTCAAAATTGCCCATTTAGCTCTTCACCGGCACACCCCCAGGGGGGGTTCAACGGCACACCCCCAGGGGGTTCAACGGCACGCCCATCCTGGGCTTCAGCGGCACGGCCTTCAGCGGCACGCCCAGCCCCTTCGGCTGCCCAGCGGCACACCCTTGGGGTCTTCACCGGCACACCCCCAGGGGGGTTCAACGGCACACCCCCAGGGGGTTCAACGGCACGCCCATCCTGGGCTTCAGCAGCACGGCCTTCAGCGGCACGCCCAGCCCCTTCGGCTGCCCAGCGGCACACCCTTGGGGTCTTCAACGGCACGCCCCCTGGGGGGTCTTCAGCGACACACCCTGTAGGGTCCCCAGCGGCACGCCCTTCAGGCCGTTCAACGGCACGCCCATCCGGGGCTCCAGCGGTACGCCCTTTTGGCACTACAGCGGCACGCTTGTTCAGCCCTTCAACGGCACAGCGGTGAAGTTCTTTCAACGGGCGACGTGAGGCCCATGCCCTACACATCCTTGGCGCGCAGTGGAGCCATCTGAGGTGGCAGCCGATCGTTGGGCCACGTGGCCTAGTCCATTGACAGCCAGGACAGGCAGGTCAAACCTCATGATCACGGGCCACTTCCCGCTTCGGCGGCCGTGCTCGAAGGCTCCCGCCGCCCGGGGTATAAAAAACCTCTTCTCTTCGTTTCAAACGGGGGGGGAAGACATCAAAAAGGGGGACAGACGGAGAGACATACACAGACGAACATACGGAGGGGGAGAGGCTCCGACAATAGAAGACACACCCACAGGAGAAAGAGGAAAAGAGAGAAGAGAAGAAGTGACCCTCCTGGTCTGAGCTCCGTCCGACGGCCGCCGGGAAGAAACAAGAGTAAGAGAGAGGGAGAGCTTGTTGTATTGGGGGAGAGGGTTGGGAATGGTAGCCTATGTCTTAGGCCCCAATGTTTTCTTCCGTCTTGTATTTTCATTCCTCCTCTCGTTCTCCGTCTTGGAGTCTTTTCCTTTTGTCCACGGCCTCATTTGGGCATTTTTCTCTTGTAATATGCATGTAGGGATACGGTCCTTGACATCCCACGAATGGAATCAATCACCCTCCTTGGGCCCTTTTCTTTTGCTATCTCTGTTGGTTTGAGCCTACCTTCATAGTGCATGTATTGTGTTACCTGTTTCCTCCGTTCCTCCGGTTTCTTTTGAGTCACCACATCAATGTGATGCCCCCCCCTCCCTTTAAAGCCTGGCCTTATGAGTCCTCCATTCACTTCCAGTAACCCTTCCTCCTCTTCTTGAACAATCTGCAAGCCCACACACACTTGGCCCTTTTAATCCTCCGGCAATGCATCACTTTGGCCCCTGACCGGCACACTTGCCTTGGCCCTCAGCCGCACACCTCATTTGCCCCCAGCGGTACACTCCTTTCTGCCCTCAGCGGCACACTCACACCCTGTTACCCTTAGCCGGCACACCCCTTGGCCGGCACACTCCAATTGGCCCTTGGCCGGTACACTCACCTTATGGCCTTTAGCGGCACACCCTTCAGCCTCTCAGCGGCCCACTCCTTGGCCTCACCTCCGAGCCCCTTCCTTCACGTTTTCCGAGGTTCTATAAAGGTGTTGCTCCCCCGGGGGCCCACCTCCAGTTGTCGGGTTCCGCCACTCCATGTGGGCGCGCTCCCTTTATCTCCCTTACGTCCCGGGTCAAGGGGAGATGCTGCCGAATTTTTATGAGATAGTAATAAACAATTAAAAGAGGCAAAAGGAGGCAACAAACGAGCAGAATAACTAATGAAACCTTCCAACTCATCAAATTACTGCCGGCACCCCGACGAGAACTGAACTAAGCTAATTAATCACCTGGCCGCCCGAGGACCCGACCCGCAAGAAAAGAGACCGAACCGAACCAAGAGAACAAACACGGGAGGAACTTTGTATAAATTACACGAAAGTTAAGAAAAGAAGAAAAGAAAAGCCTTAAAACAAATAGTTGAAAACTGATCGAGCCTCCACCCTCACGCCCCATTGACCTTCAGCGGTACGTCCCCTTGGCCTTCAGCGGTACACCCCCCTTGGCCTTCAGCGGTACGCCCCCTTGGCCTTCAGCGGTACACCCTCATTGACCTTCAGCGGTACGCCCCCTTAGCCTTCAGCGGCACACCCTCATTGACCTTCAGCGGTACGCCCCTTTCAACCCTTCAGCGGTACACTCCTCCTGGCCCTTTCAGCGGTACACTCCTTCCCTTCGCCGGTACACCCTCAGCCGCTGTATAGACTTGAGCTGCCAATGTACAGACTTGGCCAGTGTATAGACTTGGGCAGCGTATAGACTTCACACTCCAATGTACAGACTTGGCCAGTGTATAGACTTGGGCAGCGTATAGACTTCACACTCCAATGTACAGACTTGGCCAGTGTATAGACTGTGGGCAGTGTATAGACTTCACACTCCAATGTATAGACTTGGGCAGCGTATAGACTTCACACTCCAATGTACAGACTTGGCCAGTGTATAGACTTGAGCAGTGTACAGACTTTACGCCCCGATGTGTAGACTTTGAGCCATTCAATGTATAGACTTTGAGTAGCCAACGTGTAGACTTCGAGCCTGGGGAACGTACAGACTTTATACCACCCCCCCCCCTCCTTCACCGGCACACTCTCCAGCGGTACGCCTTTTTTAGGCCCCAGCGGTACACCCCAAGCCTCCAGCGGTACACCTTGTTTCCTTCGCCGGCACACTACATGCATGCATATATATACATCACGGCAAGGGCATTAACAATAGCAAATAAATCAGTAAAAATTACGCTAATTAAAGGACTCTGAATGCCCAATATTAATCACAATAAAAGAGGTGGGAGGGGTAATAATAAATAAATAATAATAATAAGAATAATCATGAATAAAAGAAGAGAAATCACCCGGAGTGAATGTATAAAGAGGTAATGAACGGCAAATCGGGAATCCCAGAACATATAATTAAGGGGACCTCAGATAAAAGACACCAGAGCCCACGCTGCAGCCCCTATCTCTCCCCGTGACCCGGGGCAAAAGGGCACAACAATGTCGCCCTTTCAGGTCGAGCCCGAGTCTCGGAAATCACCACGGCATGGCCAGGCTTTGATCTAACCTCGGGCCGACATCTTAATCGGATCGGATTTATTTCTCATCCCGGACGCCTTCCGAATCATCATTAAAATTGCCATGAGCGCGGCAGACATTCGAACGGATTCGTCCCGGGTTTTTCTCGTAGCGTTTCCATCACGGATACGTGTCCGAATACGAAAAGGTCCCCGGCCCTCCGACCGACATGACCGACGATTTGTGGTCTGAATATAGCTCTCAATGTGATTTATCCCTATCTCTCTCGCACAATTAGTATTATTCTTTTCGGCCGCGGGGCCCCTAATTTCGACAATTAATCAAGGGTGTTCCCTCGTACGGGGGATGTAAATGACGTCGCGACCTTTATGGCGCGACGGGATTCGGTCCCGACACGAACCACACAGTCGTCTGACGAAGTCAGGTCGAGCGCACCATAGGCTCTTCGGAGCCCGAATAAATTGTCACTTCGGTGACTGGCACGCCCACGCACTCAATAAACGAATAAACCAACGAGAGAAGAACATCAGTGGAAATAAAAAGTGCGTCCACAACTCTGGCACGCCCGGTGGGACCGATCCACCCTTCATCTCTTTGCCGAAATTAGGGGCCCCGCGGCCCCCTTCTTGTAATACTAATTATGCTACTTTCTTAAATGCAGAAAAAAAAGAGACAGGCATCATGGTGCCGACAATGGCTGTTGTCTGCAGCCCTGAGGTTGTGAAGAATCATGTGCGAGGCGGCTACCTGGCGGTGCCCCTCACTTTCGGGAGCTTCCCTCCCACCGTGGGCTTCCCCAACTTCTTGGGGGTGGCCTTCGTTGACATCCTCGACGCACGAGCGCCCGAGGAGCCTCAAACCAACGCTCCCGCTCCGAGAGCCGTCGAAGCTGCCACCGGCCGAGCGGTGGCCGAAGGCAACAATAGCGTCCCCACAACGATGCTCAGCTGCAACGTGCACCACGTGCACCAGACCACCGGCCCGTTCCACCAAGGGTCGGCATCCCACCGAAGGAGGCTTCGGAGAGGCAACACCGGCGCCGGCTCAGGGCGTCGCATATCCAACTCCGGAAAGTCCATGACGGTTGGGGCCCTCCGAGTCCGCCTAGACGGCCAGAGGTCCCAGGTGACGCCAGACCGCGTCGTCCCGACCGTCCCAGTCCGCAACTCCTTTCAAGGACTGGAGAAACTAAAAGGGAAGGTGACGCCCGCTGTTGTGGCCACCCCACCAAAGATTGCACCGGCTCGCAAGCTGGCCAAACTGAAGCAAGTCTGGGTACCCAGGGAGGCCCAGCCCACTGCACCCGCCCAGGCGGGGCCCAGCACTTCCCGCCCGAGGAGGGCCCGAAGAGATGACAGGGTCGAGGCGGTGACCCCCACTCTCCGACCGGCACCCGTCATTCCGGTGCCGCCCGAGAATGCTCATCGCCGTCGCCGAGGGCGCCGGCACAACGCCGCCCGCCCGGCGCTCGGGGCCTACGCTCCTCCTGCTGCCGTCATCGACGCGCAACCACAGGCCGCTCTCCCTGACCAGGAGTGGGAAGGGATCGAGCAGGCTATGAGAAACTACCTCCGAGGCCTTGGTAGCACCCCCGCTGGCCGCCAGAGACTACTGGGGGCAATGACCTCCGCCTTCCAGGAAGAAAGGGGGGAACCTGCACCTAGTATGGAGTCGAGGACCCGCCCGGAAGAGCCGCGCCAGCCCCCTGTACGGGAGGAGACGCCGTCCCGACGGTCGGTCTTCGACAGGCTAACATTCCCAGGAGGACCGTCCCGGAGGGCGTCAAGAAGAAACAAGAATAAGAAATGGCAGACATTCACCTACAATATGGCAGGGGTCCATGGTCGGTATGGGGCCCTACCCACCGACCCGGAAGAATTGGCCAGAATAGCCGCCAGGCCGGGACCCCTTACCAGAAGGAGGAGAGCGGCAGGCGGCGCGACACCCACGGGGCCCCTCACGGCCCTCACGGCCAATGTGGTCACCACCGGCGACACGAGTGGCGAACCCTCGACATCATCCGAGGACGCCCCGGCCGAAGAGACAGGGGGCATGCCCAGTCTTCCCACAGCTGATCCAGCAGTGCTGCTCATGATGCAACGATTCCAGCAGGAAATCGAATCACTTAAAAAGCAGTTGAATGAGCGAAACACACCACCCCCAATGTCCTGGCAGACCGAGACCATACCCGAGGTACCCAGGGACAGGGGACAGTCTTCCGCGGCAGCTCTTCCGGCAACCCTCGATCCCCCCGGGGGCACGCCCCCGCAGCAAGCACATTGCACAGCGGTGACCCCGCCACAGGCTCCGCTTTCACAAGGGTCCCCCATGGCCCCCCGAGCGACCGTGGTAGTCACCCCAAGCGCACAGCCCGCTCATTTCTACCCGAACCCGGTCGACCCGGCGGCAGTCAGCCGATTGATGCTTGAGCAGATGATAGACATGAAGTTGTCCGAAAGGGGCGATGGGGAGCAGACGCCTTTCGACGTCTACCGAGTACCCTACCCGGCTCAGTATGCTGCCAGGAAGTTGCCGGCTGGCGTCACCAAGCCGCCGAAATTTGAAAAGTTCAATGGGCAATGATCTCCCAGAGAGCATATTGCCTATTACGTGAACGTCATGGGAGACCTGGCTGCTGATGAGGCCTACCTCCTGAAGTTCTTCGGTTCAACACTCACCGGACTTGCCTTTGAATGGTACTCCGGCTTGTCGCCCGGGTCGGTGGCCGATTGGCCCGACATGCAGAAGAAGTTCAAGGGAAGATTCTACGTGGCCGAGAGAGAAGTTACTATGACTGAACTCTACGCCACAAGACAGAAGAATGATGAGTCGGCCCTCGACTACATCAAAAGATGGAGGAACCTTAGTATGAGGTGCAAACGCCCCCCGCATCAGGAGGACGCAGTTCAGATCTGCAAGCAAAACTTAAAGAAAGAAATCCTAGAAAGAATGATCGGCACTGAGGTCAAGACATTTGACCGTCTGAACAATGTGGTAGCGGAGATCGAGGCATTCTTGGCCCGATACTCCTCCACCCCAGCCATGTCAAGCCAGAGGGCCAGGCAGGCGGAGAAGAAGCCGGCTCCCCCGGAGGTGCATGCACTAGACTTCCAGGCTTTTGAAAAGCAGAAGGAGAAAGCCAAGGGAGCGGCTAACCCTCCGCCGCCCAGAACCACGGAACGGCGGGAAGGCCCCTCACTAAGAGAGAAGATGAGAAACAAGTTGTATTCCTTCTCCCGGGACAAGTCCAAGCTCCTGTTTGAGGGGGCAACCAGCTACAACAAGATCACCTTGCCAGAGCCGAAAAGGCCTGGCGACTCAAAGAAGAAGGATGACCCGCGCTTCTGCATGTACCACCGGGTGCTCGGGCATACTATTGAAGATTGCTACGTCTTCAAGGATGTTATTGAGTCCTTAATCAGGGACGGGGAGCTGGACATGGGGGAGCATAAAGTAGACCCCCCGCAGCCACACGAGCTGCCCAGCATAGCCTCCTCTGTCAATATGATCTCACTATATCAGGAGCTGCCAGAAGAATGGGCGAAGGCCTGTGCCCGTGCCACTTATGAAACCTTTATCATGGCCCCAGCTCAAGACCAAGAAGGGTGGCAGACTGCACCCAGAAAAACCAGAAAGGCGCGCGCCTCTCGACCTACCCCAGGAATTCACTCGAGGGTAGCAGCGCCCCTGCCTGCACCGCCCCCGGTAAACCCTGTTTGCCACGACACGGCCCCCCGGCTGGTCATGAGGCGGCCCACTCACAACAAGAAGAGCTCTGCCCCGCTGTGGATGTACAAGAAGACTAGCCCGGCGGTTGAAAAACTCCAGGCTATTATCGACGGGTTTGAAGATTATAAGCAGCCCAAGATCCAGCCCGTCGAGCTAAAACAATATGTCCCCTGGGAGGAGTTCGAGTCACTCGAGCTGGCTCCAGGAACAGAAGCTGATGCAGACAAAGAGCCTCCCTTGTGGGGTGAACCTCCTCAAGAGCAGCCGTCCGCTGCAGCGGGCAAGAGGAAGAAGAAGGGAAGACCCAGGGGCAAGAAGAAGAAGGAAGTCGTCTTCGCCTGCAACACCCTCTCGGCGTTGTTCGACACCTCTCTCTCCCTGGAAGAGAAAGAAGAAGAGCCACCCCATGAGCCGGCGGAAGTGAGTCAAGCTGAAGCATCCACCTCCCAGCACGCCACCAGGTCAGGGAGGAAGTGGGGGCGCTCTCCTCAGGGCAGCCTCAACATCATGCTCAGGGGGGAACAACCATACCAGGTTCCCGAGCCCGAGGTCCGAGGCACCGAGATCCCTCCTCCATCAGGCCTCTACCCCGGAGGCATCAAGAGTCAAGGCGCCCCGTCGTTCGCCGAGTTCCTGTCAGCTCGAGCAGGAAGGCGGGCGCACCCCCAGGGGCCCGCTGCGACCAGTAAAGCAAGCACTCTCCAAGCTCTGCCAGCTGCAACTCCTGCCCAGCCAGAGGAAGAATTCAGCGGCACCCCAAACCTCGCCGAATTCATGCGAACAGCAGAGGAGGCCCAACAGGCCCCGCCTGCTCAACGGGCTACAACATATCCCGCAAAGAAGGCGTCCCCTAATCCGGCACCCCAATCCCAGGATGAGGGCAGGCGCAGCAAGCCCGAAGAGATGAAACTGCTCAAGGTGCGGGCGGCCGAGCGAATAGTCAGACACCTCAAGAAAATCCCGACCCGGTTCACGGTGTGGGAGATGCTGTCCTTGAATGAAGAAACACGGCAAGCCATCATCGCCGCACTCCAGACGCCAGCACACCTCGAAGCCTGTTTGGCAGAATTATCACCTGAAGTAGCAGTGGCTTTCACAGAAGATGACATGCTCCTACCGACTCGCAGCCATAACAGGCCCCTCTACATGAAAGGGCAGCTGAACGGCCAGCCTATCAACAGGGTCTTGATCGACCCAGGGGCAGCAGTAAATATACTCCCGTACCGGGTATACCAGAAGCACTACTTTGACGTACACCTGGTCGAAGTTAAAAATGTCAAGATTGCCGGCTTTAACCAGAAATGTGAGGTTCCCATGGGGGTCGCAGAGTTCAACTTGACCTTTGACGACTTCACCTCCAAAGTCCAGTTCCACGTCATCAACTCCAACACGTCCTACAAGGCGTTGCTCGGCCGGCCTTGGCTACACCAAAATAGGGTGGTGCCCTCCACCTTGCATCAGTGTATCAAGTACCCCTGCGAGGGAAAGGAAGTCAGAATCTTCGCCGACCTCCACCCGTTCGAGGTGTTTGAGTGTCACTTGTCAGATGCTAATCTGTACTTGGAAGAGGCGAAGCAAGCTCCTCCAGCTGCCCGAGACAAGGGAAAGAAGAAAATGGAATCGGGAGGCTGGTTTCCTCCGCCGCCCCCAGGCTATGTGGCTCCCACACACGTACCATGTATTGCACAAGAGGAAGGGGTATTTAGGGCAGCCCCTCTCCCCATCTACCCCACACCGGGGGCACCCTGCCTCGAAGACCTGCTAGAAGATGTCAGGGTCCCGCCAGGGATCGTCAAGCCGATAGCGGAAGTTGAGTGCCAAGCGGCTGAGCAATTGAGAACCTTCGAGGTGCCTAACCCCGAGGGGCCGCCCACTATCTTCTATGTGGCCGGGGAGAAGCCGGTCAGGGAAGACGACGATTGTCGGTTCCCTGACGAGCTGCATGACCCGCACGTCCCCATTACGGGACTTCCCCACATGACTGACCGGGCAGCCAGAATGGTCAGGAAGCAGAAGATTCCTCCCTACCAGCCCTCCAGCCGGAAGGAAATGTTTGAAAAAATGTGGAACCCACCAAACCTGGATCGACGGTTGCTGAAAGTCACCAAGCACCCCGGTCTGGGCTTTTCACTAGAAAATTACTACGAGACTGATGTCATATCGGTCTCTACATGGCCCGGCGACGATCCCGTAGAAGCTACAGATTCGCGGAAAGCCTGTCAAGACGCACATCCTGCGCCCCCAGTTCAGGAGGCACAAGACGAGGAGATCTTCCTTTGGAAACCTCCCCGCCGCCGTTGCATAGAGAAGACCCCCTCCTTCTCCGAAGTGTCGACCTCGAAAGGGCACACCGGCGAAACACCTTCACCCCGGCCGGCCGGCGAAGCAAGGAGCAGCAGCATGGGCCATGCTCCGAATTCCCCTCGATACGACCCCGTCATGTACGCCTTGTACCACAGGCAGCAACGGGAGATCGAGATGCTGAAGAGGTGGCTAGCCGAGTTAACCTCGCTAGTCGCCGACCTGATCCAGGGCTCCCTCGCCCCATGGGGTGGCCAGATGCCTCGGCCCCGAGGCGCCAGTCCCAGCACCCCCGCTTTGTCGAGGCGGGAAATGAGAGACATGGCAAGCTCGCTGATCGAGCGGCCGACCAGGCAAGGGCTGACACTCCAAGAGAAGCTACAGAAGCCTTATTCCTTTCCGAGAGAGAAGACCCGGGGCATCTTCGACTGGGCTTGCCACTACGGCAAAGTCTCCCTTCCACAGTCCAAGAGGCCGCAAGACACCCGAAGAAGCGGGGACCCGCTATTTTGCCCTTACCACCAGATGCTGGGCCACGCCATTGAAGACTGCTATGTCTTCAAAGACATTGCCCAAGACCTCATTGACAGGGACGAGCTCAGGATGGGGGATTATGTGATAGCCCCGCCACGCCCCCATGTGGCGGACAGCCCCAGAGCGGGAGCCTACACCGTGTCCATCCACTACCAGGCCCCTGAAGATGCGGCTGCCCCGGCCCCCGTCCAAGCTATCTACGATGAGTACATAGAAGACCCCGGGGTGGCCCTGTGCCTTTCTGCACCAGCGGACCTCATAGACCTGGCGGCTGCGGTCCAGGAGGGCTGCACGGCAAATCCAGCCACCACACCCAGCCAGGAGGAGCAAGAAGACGAGGATGCCATCCTCGAGCCCGAAGACAATGAAGGCCAAGACTTCGTCGATTTGTCGCCAGCCCCGCCGGAAATTGAAAATGGCGGCCGGGCCACAGTCGACGAATTGATTGAGATCAACCTCGGCACAGAAGGTGACCCCAGGCCGACCTTTCTAAGTGCTCTCATCCCCCCTCGTGAGAGAGAACAATACATGAAGCTGCTACAAGAGTTCCGGGATTGCTTTGCCTGGAACTATAAAGAAATGCCCGGACTCAGCCCCGAGGTGACTCAACACATCCTGTCCCTTGACCCCAAGGTGGAGCCAGTGAAGCAGTCTCCCCGGCGCATGAGGCCAGAGTTAACCAGCCAGATCTGCAAGGAGGTCGACAAGCTCATAGATGTCGGCTTCGTGGCGGAAAACCAATACACCACATGGTTGGCCAACATTGTACCAGTGAAGAAGAAGAATGGACAGATCAGGATTTGCGTGGATTTCCGCGACCTGAATAAAGCCTGCCCAAAAGACGACTTCCCGGTGCCTATCACCGAAGTGATGATCGATGCAACTACTGGCCATGAGGCCTTGTCCTTTATGGATGGGTCGTCCGGCTATAACCAAATCTGGATAGCCGACCACGACCGGATTCACACCGCCTTTAGGTCACCTAAAGGGATATTTCACTACAAGAGGATGCCCTTCGGCCTCAAGAATGCTGGTGCCACATATCAGCGGGCGATGACCAAGATCTTCGACGAGTTGCTATACAGCAAGGTCGAATGCTACATCGACGACCTGGTTGTCAAGACTAAAAAGAGGGATGAGCATCTGAATGACCTCAGGGTCGTCTTCCAAAGGCTCCGTCTGTACGGGCTGAAAATGAATCCCATGAAGTGCGCCTTTGGCGTGTCCAGTGGAAAGTTCCTCGGCTTCATTGTCCGACACAGAGGGATCGAGATCGACCCCTTTAAGATAAAGGCTATCCAGGAGCTGCCCCCTCCGAAGAATCTGGGAGAGCTGAGATCCCTACAGGGACGTCTAGCTTACATCCGCAGGTTCATTTCCAACCTGTCGGGGCGCTGCCAGCCATTCCACAGACTAATGATGAAGAATGCACCTTTCAGCTGGGGTCATGAATGCCAGCACGCGTTTGACCAGTTAAAGGAGTATCTGAAGACCCCGCCTGTCCTGGGGGCACCTGTCAAAGGTAGACCGCTTATTCTCTACATAGCAGCTACTGAATATTCACTGGGGGCAATGCTCGCCCAGAACAACGATGAAGGAAAAGAGCATGCTCTCTACTACCTTAGCCGGAGACTGGTAGGGGCGGAGGCCAAGTACACTCCAATAGAGAAAGTATGCCTTGCTTTGGTCTTCGCAGTCAAGAAGATGAGGCACTACATGCTATCCCATGAAGTCAGTCTAATATCCAGAGCTGACCCCATCAGGCACATTCTCTCCCAGCCGGTCCCGAAGGGGCGCCTTGGCAGATGGGCCGTGCTACTCATGGAGTTTGACATTACCTACGTGCCGCAGAGGGCCGTTAAGGGACAAGCCGTCGCGGATTTCTTCGCAGCACACCCCGTGCCCGAAGACTCCCCGTTGGCCACAGAGCTGCCCGAGGATGAAACACTGGAGGTATACCATATACAACAAGCCATCTGGCAGCTGTACTTTGACGGAGCCTCAAGAACAGAAGCGACCCCATCCGGACATACTAAGGTGCGGGCCGGAGCGGGCATCGTCCTCAAGTCTCCAGATGGAGAAGTGCTACACACTTCGTGTTGCATCAGTAAGCCCTGTACAAATAATGAGGCGGAGTATGAAGCTCTGATTATCGGCCTCCAGGTGGCCCTCCACATGGAGATCAAAATGCTCCAGGTATTCGGCGACTCTCTGCTAGTCGTCAAGCAGGTCCAGGGACAGTTTGATGTCCGGAAACCCGAGCTGCTCCCGTACCACGCTAAGGCGAAAGGGCTCATGGAGCGATTCTACCTCCTCGAAATAGGCCATGTGGCCCGAGGGGAGAACACCCAGGCCGACGCCTTGGCAAAATTGGCAAGCTCATTAGCAGTGCCTCCAGATGGATCTCTCAGCATCCAAGTAATAAACCAACGCCAGATGCCCAGCATGGTAGAAGAGGAATCAGAAGAAGAAGACCTAGAGGTCACTACAGTGGAAGCCGTCAGCCTGCCCGACTGGAGAGACCCCTTGATGCAGTGGTTCAAACACCAGCAGTTGCCTGACCGAAGAGAAGAAAAGGTCAAGCTAGTCAGAACCAAGGACTCTTATGAGCTTCGAAGCGGAATATTATTCCGAATTGTGGCAGATGCCAGGCGGAAGCTGCTCCTCCGATGTTTGTCCACCGAAGAAGCTTGGAGGGTCATGAAGGAGGTCCATGCCGGGACGGCGGGTGCGCACCAGGCGGGACCAAAGATGAAAATTGAGATCAAGAGACTTGGCTACTATTGGCCTGCAATGTTCGACGACTGCTGTAAATATGCTAAATCATGTCAGAAATGTCAGGAGCATGCCGCCATACCCAGAAGGCCTCCCGTGCAATTGCACCCAACGGCGCCCAGCTGGCCGTTTGCCCAATGGGGAACAGACGTTGTGGGCCCCTTACCCGCGTCTTCCACAGGATGCAAGTACATTTTGGCGGCAACCGATTACTTCTCCCGCTGGGCAGAGGCCGTAGCCTTGCGGGAGGTCACCGGAGAAATCGTGGTCAGGTTTGTCCGCCGCAACATCATATTCCGGTTTGGCGTGCCCGACCGGATTGTATCAGATAACGGCAGCCACTTCCGCAATCAGAAGGCCTACCGGCTGGCAGAGAAATACAAGATTGATTGGAGGACATCGACTCCTTACAATCCGCAGGCTAATGGGCTGGCCGAAGCTTTTAACAAGACACTCTGCACCCTCTTGGCCAAGACTGTCAACTCTAACAAGAAGGACTGGGAAGAGAGGATGTACGAGGCGCTATGGGCATACCGAACTGTATACAAGACCCCAACGGGTTGCTCGCCCTTTTCTCTCGTATACGGTTCGGAGGCAATCGTCCCCGTCGAACTGGAGATACCTTCCCTCCGGGTCGCCATTCAGCATGGGCTTGTCCTTGAGGGACAGACCAACGCCGAGCGAAGACTCGACGAACTCTCCAGCCTGGAAGGAAAGCGGCTTCAAGCCCAACAGAATATTCAGGTCTACCAGGCCCGGATCGCACGCGCCTTTGACAAGCTCGTCAAGGAACGCGAATTCAAGAAGGGCGACCTTGTCATGGTCAAGAGAAGAGATCTCATGGCGGCCAACCCCAAGGGTAAGCTAAACGAGAACTGGCTCGGGCCCTACGTAGTCCAAAAAGTCTACGAAGGCGGAGCCTATGTAATTGTCAATCACCGCGGGGAGGTTCAATTCCCGCCTCTTAATGGAAGGCACTTGCGACTGTACCACGCTCCGGCGCCCCCATTCAGGTAATAATATTACTCTTCGCCCCCATTTTGGGTCGGATGTGCGTAATTAATGTCCAAATGATTTGACCACCAGCCAGGTTTCGAGAAAATATAAAAGAATAATAGGAAGAGAAGAAAGAAAAGAAGAAGCAAAAAAGAGAGACAAAAGAAAGAAGCAAAAAAAGAGAAGAGAAAAAAAGGGAAGAGAGAAAAAAAAAGAAAAGAAAAAAGGGGGAAGACAAGAAGAAAAAAAAAGAGAAGAGAAGGAAAGAAAGGGAAGAAAGAAGCCCGAAAAGGGGAACGCCCCCCATTTCCAGTCACCGCCCCGCATCAGCGGGGGTACCAAAAAAATTGATGTAAAAAAAAAAGGGAAGAGAGAAAAAAAAAGAAAAGAAAAAAGGGGGAAGAGAAGAAGAAAAAAAAAAGAGAGAAGAGAAGGAAAGAAAGGGAAGAAAGAAGAAGCCCGAAAAGGGGAACGCCCCCCATTTCCAGTCACCGCCCCGCATCAGCGGGGGTACCAAAAAATTGATGTAAAAAAAAAAGGGGAGAGAAACAAACTCTTCTCTCCGGCCTCCCCGGGCGGTGAGTACCCCTTTGACTCGGACCTCACGTCCGGGTCATTGACTAAACAAACTCTTCTCTCCGTCCTCCCCGGGCGGTGAGTACCCCTTTGGCTCGGACCTCACGTCCGGGTCATTGACTAGACAAACTCTGCTCTCCGTCCTTCCCGGGCGGTGAGTACCCCTTTGGCTCGGACCTCATGTCCGGGTCATTGACTAGACAAACTCTTCTCTCCATCCTCCCCGGGGGGGCGAGCACCCCTTTGGATCAGACCTCCCGTCTAAAGTCACTGACTGAACGGACCTTTCTATCCGCCACCTCTGAACGGCAAAAGGGGTCTCTGGCCAAGTACCCCTCACTCGAGACCAGCACGCGCTTCCAATATTGCCGTAAAACCAGGGAGTTGCCCGTTCGGTATGGTGGAGTAGTCCCCTCGTCCTCCCCCTGGGAAAGCGAGCACTCTCCTGTACCCTGACAGGGGTCCCTGCCTGGTCCTTCCAAAGTGAATCCCCGCAAAGACTCATACCCTGCCAATGGGTCCCCACACGAAAAGGGGGAAAAGATACAAGAGCGAGGGAAGAGGAAGGAGAAAACAATACGCACGGAAGAGAAAGAGGGATGGGAAAGCTCCCTCCGGGACAAATGCATACACCAGGAACGCGTGAAATCATAAATGCTTTGCTCTATTCAAAAGAGGATCAAACTACATGTGCTGCGGGGCATACCCCTGTGTTACATTCAAAAAAAAGAAAGAGAAATTAAGGGATGCAACGCTTAGTCGATGTCCCTGAAGATGTCCTCGAGGGGGAGGATCCCGACGCAAGGGAAGTTCGTCATATCCCGCAGTCGGCCCCTCAATCCCTCAAGACGGGCGAGCTCCGCTTCGACGGACGCCATTTCAACGTCGGCGACGACAAGGGCTTCCCTCTCCTCTGCCACCGCCCCTTCCGCCTCGGCGAGGCCAAGTTTAGCCGCAGCGAGATAGCCCTCCAGCTTCTCGATCCGGTTCTTGAAGGAACGAACGCTGCCTTCGCCTTCCTCTAGGGCCTTTCCGTGGCGTTCTCTACTGTCACGTCGGGCCTTTAGGGTCTGCAGATATTCGTCTGCCTGAGCATCAAGGGCGGCACGTTCGTCAGGAGCCTGGGTCTCCAGGAACTCGCGGCGCTTGACATACTTCAGCAACAGCAGAACCCGCCGCGACCATTCTCCCAGCGGGCAGCTGAGCACTTGCAACGCCCCGGTCAATTGCACCACTATAGTATGCACCTCCCTATATGACAAAGAAGGGTCGGCGAGGAGCATGGTCCGTAGAGTGATCAGCATTTGGCGTACTGGAGCTTCTGATGACATATGGCTGACTGAGGGCGCTACCGGAGGAGTGAATTCCACGGTGCTGTCCACCTCTGCCCACAGGTCGGTATCTGCCGCCACTGAAGATGAAGGAAGGGCAAGGGTCAAGTCGCCCGGCCGGCCTAGCTCGATGAGAGACTCTTGACCAACCACTGCCTGGGGAACGGACGAGACCATTGCCGAAGCCTCCGGCGCCCCCATCGTTTGGAGTTCCCCTGCCTGCTTTGCCTCCGTCTTGCATGACCCTGCCACTGCTCCAAGGGGCACGGGTGCAGGGGCCGTCACCTCGGCTAGAGGAGGAGCTTCGAGTAAGGCCAGGCCCGAAGTCGCCACCCATGAACTCCTCCCTCGCGGCTGAGATCCCTCCAGATGCGCACGGAGCCCCGCAAATATCTGCTGCAAGAGCGGGTCCTCCATCTGAGCCGGGAGTTTCGGGAAGGGCGGAAGCGGAACCACCAGCTGGGGTAAACGTCCCGCTTCCATGAGCGCAGCCAGGCTCTCTCTCTCCAAGCCCAAGACTGGAGCCGGCCCCTCCACCGCTATCGGGCCAATGCTCGGTCTCCGTTTGGCCACGGCCTTCCGGATACGGCCAGGCGCCTTCCCCGGCATCGGCATCACCTGACCATGGGAATGGGAATCAGCTATTCGCCATCTAAAATAAACCATGCAAAAAGGGAGACCGCGGAGCCCGCATACTCACCTCAGCCGCTGGGACAATGCTACCTTCAGGCGCGATCTCCCCCTCCTCCAGAGGCTCGCCCGCCGCTCTGGTAGTACCGGAGGGCTCCACGGGCATTTCCTCTCGAAGGGCGTCGAGTAAAAGAGCCAATTTGCCCATGCCGACATCAACCCCTGTTGGGCGGTCGATCAGCGCAGCCGGGGCAGCCTCCTCTGCGACCTCAAGTTCGGCCGGTTCTTGAAAATCCTAAAAAAGGGGGGGGGGATAAAGTAGTCAGTCAATCACAAAAAGAGAAGGGAGAGCCGGCCCAAACAAGCTCACACTCACGGCGGTCTTCCCCACAAGGCTCGGGGAGCCAGCAAGTAAGGGGGCCCCGAAGACCGGCTCGGGCGGCTCCGATGCCCCGGACACGCCCTCGTCAGGAGCTGCTTCGTCGGAAGAGTAGTTGTAATCTACCTCTTCCCCAGGCGGAGACTCGACCGCCGTCGGCTCGGCCTGGGCCGGCAGAGGAGCTTCCTCCTCAGAGTCTCTGTCCAGCACGTCCTCCCTCGGGCTAGGCGAGGCTCGTACTCCGATCTTCTTCCTCCTCACATATGTCAGCGTCATCGGGAGGTCGAGATCAGGCCACAATGACTTGGTGGCCGCCGCGGCAACGCCTGTCATGCAAAGGAAGATAAGCCATGCTGAATCTACTGGCCCCCAGGACACAAAAAAAGGAGCTAACCATATAGTCGAAAATATTTACCCCCTTCAGTTCCTGCGACACGAGATGACCCACGGGCTTCCTCAACAGGCAAACCCTTCTCGGGAGTCCCAGCCGTACCCTCGCCCTGGAGCAACACGGGCGCCGATTCCTCCGTGCTGCCCGTGAGATAGAAGCGCATCGTCGCCATGCACGAATCCGAGGCCAACTCGGGAGGCCGGTCGACCACAGACGACACGGGCGGCCGATGAATCTCACCAGCTTCGCGGCTCGGTTCGGTCTACGTGGCTTCGAATTCCTCGAAGGACAAGACAGGGGCCACCGGCGAGGCTGCCGTCGGAGCCGGGGATGCCTCGGTCCGCTGCCGTTTTACCGTCTTTTGCCCGGCCACCTTGGCAGCAGCCAGTGCCTTCTTAACGGGCGACTGTGCCCGGGGCCTTCCCGCTGCCTGCGGCAAGGGAGCCGGAGCCGCCGCCGGGGTCGCCTCTGCCGGGACCGCAACTTCACCCATGTCAGGCGTGGGCACGGGCTCTCCCATAGAAGCTGAGACAAAAGAAGTATCCAGGTGTCAAGACTCCACTCCAAAATAAAAGGGGGGGGGGAGACTCAAGAGACACGCTAATGATCGGGAACACTGACCGGCAGGTTGACCTGGCTCGGGACGGGTAGCTTCGAATTCCTCGAAAGACGGGACTAGTGGTGCCAGAGGAACAACCGTCGAAGCCTTAGCCGTTTCTGTCTTCCTCCGCTTTGTATCCCGCTGCTTAGCCGCCTTGGCGGCGTCCACCGCCTTCTTCACAGGCGATTTAGCCCGGGGCCTCTTCGCAGCCTTAGGCAAAGGAGCCGTGGTCGGGGCCAGCGGCGCGGCTTCAAAATACGCAGGCTTCTTCACCAGCCGGAGGAGGTTCCGGTACGTGGCCATCTGCGTGCTGTCGGGATGGTCTGCAAAGAAAAGGGGGGAAAGAACGAACATGCATATACCATTAGTACCTAACTCACCGCGAGAGTCGCAGCGCTGAGGGACAAAACCGAAGAGCAAGAGGGAGCTGAATACCATGAGGGCCAGTGTACAGCCGTAGCGTGATCGGCCAGTAGCTCAGGGACATCTCCTTGTCCCGACGTGCTGCCTCCCGGACTAGCCAACAAACGTCCTCAATAGTTTGACACCGGTCCGTGAGGTTGGCCAGATCCGCATGCTTCTTGGAAGAAAGGTGACTGAAAAGATTGAAGTGGTACATGCCCCACCCATCAGCATAATAATAAGGGATGTGCAGGCGCTTGCCCAGGATGGAGGCCGTCACATCTTCAATCTTCATCCCATTCACCCGGAGGAGGACATATAGCCACGTGGTATCCTTGTAATTCTCGGGCTTCCTCTCCTCCCGCCTCACGAACGTGCGATACAGGCAGGCCAAGTCCCTCTCTGGGCGCCAGCTCTTGGCAGGAGTCCCCTCTTCCTCTATGGGGAATGGGTAGTTGATGAGCTCCAGACGGTCGCTCCCCACCCGGCACAAGTCCCGCAGCGTCTTCTCGTAGTCATCCTTAGCCGCTGGGGGTAGCTCCACCTTCGGCGTCGGCCTCATGTCCCGGGCTTCCCGGCGAGCCATCAGATACGCTGCCACTTCCTTTTCCTGTCTATTCTTGAGCCGAAGAAGATGGTCTGGCTCAATATCAAGCACTGGCACTGGCTGCCGGCCAAGGAATCTCCTTTCGGCGCCATCCCAACAATCGGTCTTGTGCAACCGATAGAAAGCCATCCGGGCATTCCACCACTTTATGTAATCTTGGGTCACTCGGGGGACACGACCCGGGGTCGGTACCCTGAAAGAGGCGGAGTCCGCTCGGTGGAAGAAGTCCCACCAACTCCTGGCGTGCTCAGGAACTGAGCCCCCCCGGACACTCCGCAAGGGCAGCCCGAACTGCGCATGATAAGCGGGGATATGCTGGTCATACCCGAAATTGCGACCGAACCGGAAAGGGTAATACGGCTCCAGCAACACATTCTCCCCCTTTCTGAATACCAGCACGCTCGGGCGAATTGACAGCGCCCAGTCTCGCAGTTCCGGCTCCAGTAGTGGGCGCACCACGTTCTCCTGGCTGATAGGATGAACGTACCTCTCCACCTGGTCATCTCTGCACTCCCTCTTATTATTCACAAGGGGGCTTGAATGTGCGGCCAGCGTCCAGAAATGAATAGTCCCGACCGCATCCCTGGGGACCGTTGTCAACCGGCCCCAGATGTCATACATCCGCATGGAGGTAGAGGCCGGCTCCGCACTGGCAAACTCCAGCATCCTCGGTATTAGTCCCCAATCCTGGAGAACTCGCGGGGCAAACTCCGGGAACAGCGAACAGACCCACGCGTTGAAGAAGTGCAGTGGGCACACATACCGGGCCTGCCTCGGAAACTGATGGGTGCTGATATCTCCCAGCGCCTTGTAGATCAAGCAAAGGGTCGCCGGGCACAGGGACAGTTTGATACCCCATGCCATCTGACATGCCGGGTAGATGGCATCCGGCCGGATAACTGTCTCGTCGCCGTACGGCATGGCAAATGAGCATAGCCAGTACGTGAGATAGGCGGCACAGTGAGTTTGGGGATCCAAACCCATCGGGTTAGACCCGCTTCGGCGCCCTCTAGACGGGATCTTCACGTCAAGCTTGGGCTTTGCACGCTTCTTGGGAGCCACGGCAGTACCGACGCAGGGGAATTCCTCATACCGCTTCGGCCCGTCAAAGAAATACTCCAGCCACAGAGGCATGCGCACCCTCTTCCTGTCCCCACGGGCGGGCTGCTTCCCCTTGTGCGACAGCTGGTACAGCTCCCGGTACGCCTTCATCAGGTACCGGTATGAATACCCCAGAGAATAATAGCCATCCCCGTTAGTCTCATCCTTGATTAGATCAGGGAGGCACACTTCTTCATAAGGCTCCCCGTCAATGGGTAAGCCGCTCAGCTGACTGAGACTCCATAAGTCAAGCGAAGTCTCGCCCTCCGCCGTGTAGAAAGTGTTAGTCGCTGCGCTGAACACCTCTATCATGCCGCAACAGAGGCCCTTGGAAATGGGATAGCCATATCGGGAGGCGTATACGCTGTGATAAACGCCGACCCGGACCAGCAAAGGAGCATAGTTGAACAGCACGTGCTCCGTGAACTCCACCGCCCTCTCCCGGAAGGTGTGGGCGTCCTGAAGCTTCAGCTCCCCGAACCAGCCCAGTGATAGATCATACTTGAATCTGATGGCCAAACAGTCCAAGATGAAGGGCTCTTCCCTGTAGCCCCACTTCAGGGGAGCCAAGAACAGGCCGAACCGAGGCGCCTCGTTGTGCACTTTCCCGGCAGACAAGTCCCATCTGGCCGGAGTAAACTGAGGCGCCCGCACCAGCTTGTCTTCAGCCGGCAGTACCCCTTCGATCCCCAGGACCGGCTTCCATTCCCGGGCTTCTCCCACCAGGTACATCGGGATACTCCGGGGAACGCTGTACAACAGGCTATCCCGGGCCTGCAGTATAGCCTGTTCAGCCTTCTTCACGACCCGGAAGTCTCGCCCTTCCCGCGAGCGAAAATGCTTCAGAAATCGAACCAGGTGTCTGTCCTTCGGGAAGTCCTTCCTGTACTCCCCGGTGACCCGGTCAAATGTGAAGCCACTGTCAACTCGGGCAAGCCTCTGGAAATCCATGGTCTCCCCGTCGGACTCAGATGACTCTGCCAGAGCAGCTATTTCTGCGTGCTCTCGGTCTAGCTCCTCCACATTGAGCCATGTAACTGCTGGCACCGGACCCCGTGGGATGAGGTCGGCACCGATAGCAGCAGCAGGGGCGGAAGAACCACTTGGGGCAGCCATTTGTCTGCAAAGATACACAAATAAGAAGATCAGAATAAATCACGAGCAAAAGACTGCAAAGGGGCTTTACTACAAGTCAAATGAATAAAATATCGCCAATTTCTGACGAAATTTCGGCAGAGTTTCCCCTAGGCCAAAGGCGTAAGGGAAAACACGGGTGCGCGTCCACAAGGAGTGACGGCCCCAACAAAGCATGGTGGGCCCCGAGAGGCAACACCAGAAGTCCACCGGTCAACAGTCTTCTTCCCGTGGCTTAAGGCTTCTTCAATAGCACACCGCCTAGTGCCTTCCCCGGCACGCCCTGAAGCGGCATTCGCCGGTACACTCCCTCCTGGAGGCCCTCACCGGCACACTGCCCAGTGCCTTCCCCGGCACACCCACAGACGCCTTCGCCGGCACAGCCAACTCAGGCTTCCCCGGCACAGTCCCCCTGCAACGGCCGTCCCCGGCACACCCGCCAGGGTTGCTCCCCGGCACGCCAGCATGCCTCCCCGGCACACTACGCGGGACCGTTCCCCGACACACTCCGGGCTCCCCGGCACGCCCCGTAGTCGGCTTCCCCGACGCACCCCGTGGCGCCTTCCCCGGCACGCCCACGGGGGGGGGGGGGGGGCCTCGCCGGCACACTCGGGCTCACCGCCCCCCGTCACACCCTCGCTCGCCCTTGCCTGGCACACGCCATCTGCCCGCTCCCCGGCACGCTTACGCGGGCTTTCGACGGTACGCTCCTTGGCGACCACCCCTCCGGCACGCCCTAAAGGGCTCCGTTCCCCGACACACTCCCAGGCTACCCTCGCCGGCACGCCCCCGGGTGCCCTGCCCGGTACACTCCCAGGCTGCCCTCGCCCGCACGCCCCCAGGTGCCCTGCCCGGTACACTCCCAGCAGCCATTCACCGGTGCGCCCCCTGGGTTCCCTCACCGACACGCCCCTACAAAGCCCTTCCCCGGCGCGGTCGCCAACACCCTCCACGGGACACCCGCGCTTACCTTCCCCGACACGCTCGGATGAGCCGTCCCCGACACGCTCCGACGGCCTCTCCCCGGTGCACCCGCACAGCCGCTCACCAGCGGCCACCCATGACGCGGGAGACGAAGGAGGGGAGGGAAGAGAAAGAGAGCAGGAGGGAGAAATAAGAAGGAGAAGAAGAAGGAGAGAAGGAGCCTAGGGCTCCATCGTCCGCCGGACGTGGTGAGGAAGAAAGGAGAAAGAGTGAGGAAAGAGAGGACGGAGGGGAGAAGATAAGGAAGAGGAAGAGGAAGAAGGCAGCCGCCGACGACGGCCCGCTCACCCCGGTGACGAAGGAGACGACGGCGACGGTGGCCGGTCACGGCCGCAGACGAAGAAGAAGAAGTGAGGGGGGGGGTTTTCGCCCGTCGAACAGAGAAGGAGAAAGGGGGGAGGAATTCGAAAGAGAAGGGGGGGAAAACGGTAACCGCCCCGCCCCTTTTATACCAAAAAAAAAGAAAATAAAGAAGAAAAAAAAAGGAAGGGAAATAAAGAAAGGAGAAAAAAAAAGAAAGAAGATAAAAAAAAGGAGAAGAAAAGAGAGAGGGGAAGATAAAAAGGAATAAAAAGAGGGGAGAAAATACAAGAAAAAAAGAGAAAAAAATAAGAGAGATAAAAATAGAGAGAGATAAAAAGGGAATAAAAAGGGGAAGAGAAAGGAGAGAAATAAAAGGAGAAAATAAAAGAAGAAATGAAGGAAGGGAAAGCAAAAAGAAAATAAATATCTGTAATATATATATATATATATTAAATAAATATATACATATATATATACACCCAGATATGTACACACACTTACATATCCATCCGCTCACCTACACGGAGGAGTAAGTCGACAACACACAATAATAAATGTCCCCTCGGACGAACGTTTACACAAACAAAATAACTCTACCCCTGCAAGGACACCACTAAACTCCCAACAGACAAGGCCCTCCTCGGCACCTCGGCCGCCACCCACGCCATGCAATATCGCCATCACGGGCCTTACGTCCGGACCGGCAGAATCTCCATCTTTGCGTTGGCATTAGCCCCTTGCCAACGAATAAATCCCTTTCCGGCGCAAGGCCCCGTGCCCTAGCCACCCACTCCGCACAATGTTGCCATTACGGACCTTACGTCCGAATCGGCGCGAATTCTCCCGTTGCGCTGGCATTCTATTCTTGCCAACGAGTGAACCTTACCTTCCGGCGCAAGGCTTCGTGCCCCAGCCGACACTTGCGTATCACTCACTCAAAAAAAAATAAAATAAAATAAAATGGGGTTAAAAATAGAGATACCCCGCCGGACTTGCCTCTGCATGGGGACAAGGGCAAAAATGGCAACAACCCGGCTGTGGCGAAAACCCGAAAGGGCGCGTGGGCAAAAGCAAAAGGGGGCTGGTACCGGCGAAAACCCGAAAGGGCGCTTGTATCGGTAATGTGGTTCAAAAAAAAAGGAGAAAGAAAAAAAAACAGAAGAGATCAACAAACCAAGTCAGCTCCCGACTCCCCGTCGGCACTGACGAAGAGACCAAAAGACAATAAACCACGCCAGCTCCCGACACCCTGTCGGCACTGGCGAAGAGACCAAGTGACAACAAAGCATGTCAGTTCCCGACATCCTGTCGGCACTGGCGAAGAGACCAAGAGACCAAGAGATCGACAAAGCATGTCAGTTCCCGGCATCCTGTCGGGACTGGCGAAGAGACCAAGAGACCAACAAAGCAGGTCAGTTCCCGGCATCCTGTCGGCACTGGCGAAGAGACTAAGAGACAACAAAGCATGTCAGTTCCCGGCATCCTGTCGGCACTGACGAAGAGACCAAGAAACAACAAGCCAGGTCAGCTCCCGGCACCATGTCGGCTCTGACGAAGAGACCAAGAGACTAAGAGACAAAAAGCATGTCAGTTCTCGGCATCCTGTCGGCACTGACGAAGAAACAAAGAGACCAAGAGACCAGGTCAGTTCCCGACACCCTGTCGGCACTGACGAAGAGACCAAGAGACCAAGAGACTAAGAGACAACAAAACACGTCAGTTCCCGGCATCCTGTCGGCACTGACGAAGAGACCAAGAGACCAAGAGACTAAAAGACAATAAAGCATGTCAGCTCCCGGCATCCTATCGACACTGACGAAGAGACAAAGAGACCAAGAGACCAGGTCGGTTCCCGGCGCCCCGTTGGCACTGACGAAGAGACAACACACTGCTTCAGCTCCCGGCATTCCGTCGGCGCTGATGAAGTGACAAAGAGACCGACAAGCTACTTCAGTTCTCGGCACCCTGTCAGCGCTAATGAAGAAGCTAAGAGACCAACATACTACCTCAGCTCCCGACGTTCCGTCGGCACTAACAACGAGACCAACAAACAACCAACCAGGTCGGTTCTCGACACCCCGTCGGCATCGATAAAGGGAGAAGAGACGAAGACACCCGCGGGCACCGCCCGGCTCATCCTTCGCCTGCGCTACCCGTGGGTGGGGGGCATTTGTGGACACCGAAAATTACACATCCAAATGCCACGCTCGGCCCAGCATCAACAACGGCCCCGAGTGAAGAAACCCCGGAGAAATCAAGCACAAGAGGCCCCACGGCCCACGGGCCTCGAAGAAAATCAAATGGGCCACGACTCGTGCTCACAATGGGCTCAAAATTGCCCATTTAGCTCTTCACCAGCACACCCCCAGGGGGGGTTCAACGGCACACCCCCAGGGGGTTCAACGGCACGCCCATCCTGGGCTTCAGCGGCACGGCCTTCAGCGGCACGCCCAGCCCCTTCGGCTGCCCAGCGGCACACCCTTGGGGTCTTCACTGGCACACCCCCAGGGGGGTTCAACGGCACACCCCCAGGGGGTTCAACGGCACGCCCATCCTGGGCTTCAGCGGCACGGCCTTCAGCGGCACGCCCAGCCCCTTCGGCTGCCCAGCGGCACACCCTTGGGGTCTTCAACGGCACGCCCCCTGGGGGGTCTTCAGCGACACACCCTGTAGGGTCCCCAGCGGCACGCCCTTCAGGCCGTTCAACGGCACGCCCATCCGGGGCTCCAGCGGTACGCCCTTTTGGCACTACAGCGGCACGCTTGTTCAGCCCTTCAACGGCACAGCGGTGAAGTTCTTTCAACGGGCGACGTGAGGCCCATGCCCTACACATCCTTGGCGCGCAGTGGAGCCATCTGAGGTGGCAGTCGATCGTTGGGCCACGTGGCCTAGTCCATTGACAGCCAGGACAGGCAGGTCAAACCTCATGATCACGGGCCACTTCCCGCTTCGGCGGCCGTGCTCGAAGGCTCCCGCCGCCCGGTGTATAAAAAACCTCTTCTCTTCGTTTCAAACGGGGGGGAAGACATCAAAAAGGGGGATAGACTGAGAGACATACACAGACGAACATACGGAGGGGGAGAGGCTCCGACAGTAGAAGACACACCCACAGGAGAAAGAGGAAAAGAGAGAAGAGAAGAAGTGACCCTCCTGGTCTGAGCTCCGTCCGACGGCCGCCGGGAAGAAACAAGAGTAAGAGAGAGGGAGAGCTTGTTGTATTGGGGGAGAGGGTTGGGAATGGTAGCCTATGTCTTAGGCCCCAATGTTTTCTTCCGTCTTGTATTTTCATTCCTCCTCTCGTTCTCCGTCTTGGAGTCTTTTCCTTTTGTCCACGGCCTCATTTGGGCATTTTTCTCTTGTAATATGCATGTAGGGATACGGTCCTTGACATCCCACGAATGGAATCAATCACCCTCCTTGGGCCCTTTTCTTTTGCTATCTCTGTTGGTTTGAGCCTACCTTCATAGTGCATGTATTGTGTTACCCGTTTCCTCCGTTCCTCCGGTTTCTTTTGAGTCACCACATCAATGTGATGCCCACCCCCTTTAAAGCCTGGCCTTATGAGTCCTCCATTCACTTCCAGTAACCCTTCCTCCTCTTCTTGAACAATCTGCAAGCCCACACACACTTGGCCCTTTTAATCCTCCGGCAATGCATCACTTTGGCCCCTGACCGGCACACTTGCCTTGGCCCTCAACCGCACACCTCATTTGCCCCCAGCGGTACACTCCTTTCTGCCCTCAGCGGCACACTCACACCCTGTTACCCTTAGCCGGCACACCCCTTGGCCGGCACACTCCAATTGGCCCTTGGCCGGTACACTCACCTTATGGCCTTTAGCAGCACACCCTTCAGCCTCTCAGCGGCCCACTCCTTGGCCTCACCTCCGAGCCCCTTCCTTCACGTTTTCCGAGGTTCTATAAAGGTGTTGCTCCCCCGGGGGCCCACCTCCAGTTGTCGGGTTCCGCCACTCCATGTGGGCGCGCTCCCTTTATCTCCCTTACGTCCCGGGTCAAGGGGAGATGCTGCCGAATTTTTATGAGATAGTAATAAACAATTAAAAGAGGCAAAAGGAGGCAACAAACGAGCAGAATAACTAATGAAACCTTCCAACTCATCAAATTACTGCCGGCACCCCGACGAGAATTGAACTAAGCTAATTAACCACCTGGCCGCCCGAGGACCCGACCCGCGAGAAAAGAGACCGAACCGAACCAAGAGAACAAACACGGGAGGAACTTTGTATAAATTACACAAAAGTTAAGAAAAGAAGAAAAGAAAAGCCTTAAAACAAATAGTTGAAAACTGATCGAGCCTCCACCCTCACGCCCCATTGACCTTCAGCGGTACGCCCCCTTGGCCTTCAGCGGTACACCCCCCTTGGCCTTCAGCAGTACGCCCCCTTGGCCTTCAGCGGTACACCCTCATTGACCTTCAGCGGTACGCCCCCTTAGCCTTCAGCGGCACACCCTCATTGACCTTCAGCGGTACGCCCCTTTCAACCCTTCAGCGGTACACTCCTCCTGGCCCTTTCAGCGGTACACTCCTTCCCTTCGCCGGTACACCCTCAGCCGCTGTATAGACTTGAGCTGCCAATGTACAGACTTGGCCAGTGTATAGACTTGGGCAGCGTATAGACTTCACACTCCAATGTACAGACTTGGCCAGTGTATAGACTTGGGCAGCGTATAGACTTCACACTCCAATGTACAGACTTGGCCAGTGTATAGACTGTGGGCAGTGTATAGACTTCACACTCCAATGTATAGACTTGGGCAGCGTATAGACTTCACACTCCAATGTACAGACTTGGCCAGTGTATAGACTTGAGCAGTGTACAGACTTTACGCCCCGATGTGTAGACTTTGAGCCATTCAATGTATAGACTTTGAGTAGCCAACGTGTAGACTTCGAGCATGGGGAACGTACAGACTTTATACCACCCCCCCCCCTCCTTCACCGGCACACTCTCCAGCGGTACGCCTTTTTTAGGCCCCAGCGGTACACCCCAAGCCTCCAGCGGTACACCTTGTTTCCTTCGCCGGCACACTACATGCATGCATATATATACATCACGGCAAGGGCATTAACAATAGCAAATAAATCAGTAAAAATTACGCTAATTAAAGGACTCTGAATGCCCAATATTAATCACAATAAAAGAGGTGGGAGGGGTAATAATAAATAAATAATAATAATAAGAATAATCATGAATAAAAGAAGAGAAATCACCCGGAGTGAATGTATAAAGAGGTAATGAACGGCAAATCAGGAATCCCAGAACATATAATTAAGGGGACCTCAGATAAAAGACACCAGAGCCCACGCTGCAGCCCCTATCTCTCCCCGTGACCCGGGGCAAAAGGGCACAACAATGTCGCCCTTTCAGGTCGAGCCCGAGTCTCGGAAATCACCACGGCATGGCCAGGCTTTGATCTAACCTCGGGCCGACATCTTAATCGGATCGGATTTATTTCTCATCCCGGACGCCTTCCGAATCATCATTAAAATTGCCATGAGCGCGGCAGACATTCAAACGGATTCGTCCCGGGTTTTTCTCGTCGCGTTTCCATCACGGATATGTGTCCGAATACGAAAAGGTCCCCGGCCCTCCGATCGACATGACCGACGATTTGTGGTCTGAATATAGCTCTCAATGTGATTTATCCCTATCTCTCTCGCACAATTAGTATTATTCTTTTCGGCCGCGGGGCCCCTAATTTCGACAATTAATCAAGGGTGTTCCCTCGTACGGGGGATGTAAATGACGTCGTGACCTTTATGGCGCGACGGGATTCGGTCCCGACACGAACCACACAGTCGTCTGACGAAGTGAGGTCGAGCGCACCATAGGCTCTTCGGAGCCCGAATAAATTGTCACTTCGGTGACTGGCACGCCCACGCACTCAATAAACGAATAAACCAACGAGAGAAGAACATGAGTGGAAATAAAAAGTGCGTCCACAAGCGTGTACCGTCAGAAGATAACATAGCAGATCCACTGACTAAGCCTTTGACACAGACTGTGTTTGAGCGTCATCGGGATAAGATGGGCCTCAAAGTTGTGGGCAATTGGCTGTAGTTCAAGTGGGAGATTGTTAGTGTTGGTGTGCTACAGGCCAATTTCGGGTCGGGTAGGCCCAATAGTTGTACGATCTTGTTCATTGTTAATAAAGTGGTGTTTGAGCGTAAATATGCGATTGTGTTACTTTACGTTGTCCCTAGGATATGTGGTTGTAAAGTCAGCTCGAGATGGGATCTCGAACATGAGATTGACTTTACATGTACACATACCTTAAACTGTTCCTGGTTGGAGGGTAATCACTCGGGGACTTTGATTACCTATTAAAGCAGTACACATGATGTGTCAGTGACCAGTCTCATGGTCATTGGTGCGGGGCACCAACACATATGTGTAGGTTTATGTCCTTGGAGGATGTACACTGAACTGATCCGCTATTGGATCTTCAGATGGTTGATTATACCTAATGTCAACTGAAGATCCAACGGTCACAGTAGCATCGTTGGTCCTTTGACCTGAGACATTGATCGGATCTTACACGAGAACTGGAATGGCTTAATTACTTAGCTAAGTGACTTTAACCATAAGTCATGAGTTGCCGAGTCATTAACCACTCCAGGATACGTGTGAAGATCATCAATGGTCAAGAGGGGATCGCTCACTGTCGGGTATATATCAGACAGTTAATGGGTCATGACATTGACGCTCCGTTAAATCCCTGGCCAGGGTCGTGTGAGTTCGTTTAGAACGGACGTCATACACTTTAAGGAGGTCATAGTCAAATGGCACGATCATGGGGTTTGACAGAAACCGTACCCTCGATCGTACCAGACTCATAGAAGAAGCGAGGGATTATATCGATGCGGTAACTGTGGACTTACAGGTACCAGACAGGTTGGTTTAAACCCGGGGTCATCTAGGATCACGCGGATTTGCTTGACCCAACGTGATCAAAGGTTCGGAATAAATTAAACTATTGTTCGGCTCTAGTAGAAGCGAAGAATACGTTTAATTTACTTCTAATTGGGAATTAGAAGTTAATGGACCTTAAACTAGAGTGACTGTGGGCCTAGAGGATCACACACAATGGATTCTTGGGTGACGGATTATTATTATACGAGTGTATGTATTATTTCCATTTAATTCCTTTTGGAAAGGAGTGTAAACGGAGTTTAATACATATGTATAATATGAGATAGGACATATATACAGTTTTGGTCTTTTAGAACCCTTTTCTAATAAACCTAAACTCTATATATAGCCACATACGTGAGTTCATTCGAACTCTTGCTTCCTTCCTTCCCTTAAGCTAACAAGCATTAAGCTTAAGAGAGAGGATTAACCTCCCCATTTCTCCCTCTTGCTCTCTCTCTCTCCAGAAGGTGATAGAGCCGAGGAAGGTCGTGCCGGGGAGGTACCGTCGCTGCGCAAGGATCCGTGTGGATCATCTCTAGAGGCCGTACAGCTGTGCGGCTCGGTTTCTCTGCATCGGGCTTAGCGGACAGCGTCGTTCCGCGCAAGGTGAAACACGCAACCCGTAATTAGGGTATTAGAAACACCGATTAGAGCACAGATTAAGCTTTCCATAACACCGGAATCGGGCAAATTAAATTTTTGTTATCCGCTGCGTCACCCGTAGGTGCTGTGCGAAACCTTACACCAAGGACATACCCCGCCATGGGGGCATTAGAAGCGGGATACATCCCCACCCTGGGGGCATATGAAGCAACATACACCCCGCCTGGGGGCATAGAAGCCATAGAGAAGTCCACCCCGGCTTGGGGGCATGTGAAGGAGAAACAAACCCCGCCACTGGGGGCATAGAAGCCATGAAGAACATGCCCCGCCCGGGGCACAGAAGCAAGGAGGCAGGATCCACCCCGCCATGGGGGCACACAAAGAGAGAAACCACACCCCGCCGTGGGGGGCATGAGAAGCAAGAAATGTACCCCGCCCCGGGGAGCATAAGAAGAGAAGAATACACCCCGACTTAGGGGCCTTCGAAGAAGGAATACATCCCGGCCTCAGGGGTCCATGAAGCAACATATATCCCCCCCCCCCCCCCCCCCCCCGGGGACATCTGAAGCAAAACAAACAACATCCCCCGGCTTAGGGAAACATATGAAGAGAGGAATACACCCCGATATGGGGGCACGTAAACAAAGAAGAAGAATTCACCCCGCCTCGGGTGCATAAAAAGCAAGAACTACATCCCGCATCAAAAGCGGCAATACACTCCACTCTGGGGGCACTAGAAGCGGAATACACCCCGTGCCGGAGGCATATAAAAAAAAAGGATACCTCGCTCTGGGGCATCAGAAGCAGCAATACGCCCCACCTTGGGAGCACAAGAAGCAAACATTCCCCCCGGTGTGTCTGGGGAGAAGAAAAGAATTCACCCCGGCCTGGGGACACTTGAAGAAAGAAGCACATCCCGCCACGGGGGCACATGAAGAGAACCCCTCCCGCCTCGGGAGTATAAGAAAGAGAAGAATACACCCTGGTCTGGGGGCTTTTGAAGAAACAACACACCCCCTCCATGGGAGACAAAGCTACACCCCGGCCCAGGGACACATGCAGAGCATCCACCCCGCTCAGGGGGCACAAAGAGGTACACTCCGCCCTTGGCGCATAAGAAGCAGAAGCATTTACCCCGATCCGGGGGTGTAAAAAAAAGCAAAGAGACATACATCCCGACCTGGGAGCACATGAAGAAAGAATATACCCCGACCTAGGGGCGTCGGAAGAAGAGACGTACACCCCGATCTGGGAGCATAAGAAGGAAGATATACTCCACCTAAGCGGCACTTGAAGAAACAACATACCCTGCTTCGGGGGCATAGAAGCCGTAAAGAGATACACCCCGGCCTCAGGGGGGCATAAGAAGCAAGAGATACACCCTCGTGCCGGGGACATATGAAGAGAAGCACTCCTCCGCCTTCAGGGGTAGAAAGAGAGCAAAATTTGCCCCCGCCAAGGGGGGGGGGTATAAGAAACAAAAACACACCTCGGCCTGGGGGCACATGAAGAAGAAACATACCCCGCCTGGGGGCATAGAAGCCGTGAAGAGTATACCCCGGCTTGGGGGGGCATTTGAAGAGAGCTACACCCCGTCTTAGGGGCATTAAAAAAAACACACCCTGGTCTGTAGACACGCCATTCCTGACATCTCCTGAGTAAATCTCATATTACACTATGATACCCCAAGGCGGCCTTCACATTTTTAATTACTCTGGTGATTTCCTATTTTTATGAATTTTTTTACATTTTTTTGAATTATTCCGTAAAAAATCATGGAAGTGTCCAGGCGCCTGGACACCTCCATCAATGACCAAAAAATAATAAAAAATCAAAATCATGGAAGTGTCCAGGCGCCTGGACGCCTCCATCAATGACCAAAAAATAAAAAAAAATCAAAATCATGGAGGCGTCCAGTTGCCTGGACGCCTCCATCAATGCAAAAATAATAAAAATAATATTAATAATCATAAAAAAACAAAACAAAAATCAAATAAAAATATATATATTTATGGAGGCGTCCAGTCCCCTGGACGCCTCCATAAAAACAAATATAAAAAAAATATATAAAATGCCCGTTGGCATAAAAGACAAAAATTAAATAAAAAATAATAAATTAATGGAGGCGTCCAGGTCCCTGGACGCCTCCATAAAAACAATTATAAAAAATCAAAATGCCAGTCTTGGCACAAAAGACAAATAAAAATAATAAAATAATATATTTATAGAGGCGTCCAGGCCTCTGGACGCCTCCATCAACTCTCTCACGGGCGCCGGCCACCGAACGACGGTTTGTCGTGTGTGAAAAAATCCAAAAAATAGAGACGTCCGGTCAGCTGGACGCGCCCATTTCTGAATCACGAGGTGCCGCTCACAAAACCACGCGTTGTGCCAAACCGCGTGCGGCCGTCGCCGGTTTTCGGTGGACCTGTTAGAGGCGTCCGGGACCCTGGACGCCCCCATAAAAGTATTCTAAAAAAATCAATAAAAATAGAATAAAATATTATTTCGGCCCTGTTGGAGGTGTCCAGGGTCCTGGACGCCTCCACCCTCCGGAGCTCTATAAATAGAGGCCCACCCCCTCAGTTCTAGGGGAGCTAAGCAGTGATCCGATAGGCTGCCGGAGCCCAGAGGCTACGGAGTCATTTTTCTAACCCGTGGGGTCTTTTGTAGGTGGAGGTTCTGCCGGCTTCTCGGGTGCCCACGCTCGCGAGAGGGAGGTCGTCTTCATCCACCGCGCTTCTACGTCGTCCCCACGCTGCCGGAGCTCCGCCGAATTTCGCCACCGGCACATCCAATAAGCCAACTCTTTCCTTTTCTTCGTAGTTCTTTTGCATTCATCGTCTCGCATCCATCATCGCATTTTCCTCCTACTCGAGTCCGAGAGGGGTTTAAAAGATAACACCAACCAGGTGTGTGTCTTCCCGTTATTTCGTCATTTTTATTGCAAGGATATGAATACTACACATTCATCTTTCTAATCCACTTGTTATTTGTTTGTCGTTGTTTTGCAAGGGTACCCGAGGAAAGCCCTCTCCGTCGGCCGGCCGGAAGGAGAGGAAGAAGCAACCCGCCATCTCCCGCTCTTGAGGTAGGCGCGATCACCTTCTTATTTTGGGGTCTTTTGGCCCCTGGCGATCACATCTTATCATCGAGGCCGCGGCGAGTCACTTCCCCAATGGCCGTTTAAATTTCTGTTTCCTATATTCTCTTTATATTTTGTTATATATTCTGCTTATATCATCGAGGCCGCGGCGAGTCACTTCCCCAATGGCCGTTTAATTTTCTATTCCTATAATCTCTTTATGCTTTGTTATATTCTGCTTATATCATCGAGGCCGCGGCGAGTCACATCCCCAATGGCCGTTTAAATTTCCGTTCTTATATTCTCTTTATATTCTGTTATATTCTGCTCATATCATCGAGGCCGCGGCGAGTCACTTCCCCAATGGCCGTTTAAATTTCTGTTCTCATATTTTCTCTATATTCTGTTATATTCTGTTCATATTCTCGAGGCCGCGGCGAGTAACTTCCCCAATGGCCGTTTCAATTCTTGTTATTTAATTTTTGCATCATTCCCGTCCCCCCGAGGTCGCGGCGAGTCACTTCCCGCTATGGCCGTTTAATCCCCATATTTTGCTATATCATACTTGTCCCGCTCGCCCCGCCGGAGCAATCTCCCGTGGTGGCCCCTTCTCTCTTCCATCTCATCTCTGTATTGCAGCAAACAAAACAAACAAAAAAGAAGGAGCCCGCGCGCTCTCCGCTTCTTCCTCTTCCCCGCTCTACTCCGAACCGCGTGACGTCGCTCACAGATTGGCGATCACGGTGGGACGTCTACTGCTTCCTTTCGGCTACCCTTGCAAGTTCGGCACCATCCGTGCCTCTCCACCTTGGCACCCGCGCGCGCCCCCGTTGTGCTCACAGCAGCACTATCAGTTGTGATTGATTGTTTGTTTATTATATGTCTGTTATTTCTGTTGTTTTTCCACTTCATATCTCTGTCAGCATTTCATTGCATGCATCCATCCCTCTTTTCTATCCTTTTTTTTTTTTTTTTTTTTTAGGATCACCCTTTCCCGGTGAAGGAAGGACTCTCCGTTTGAGAATTCCTCTCAACGGACTAGAATCTCCTACACTGGGACCTCCGTAAGTCCCCGACATCGAAGAATCTCCTCTTCGTTCACTGGGCTGGTTGTACCATTGAAGTTCCCCGGAGTTAGTCATTTCATTCGTGGCGAGACGAGAGACCCTAGCTGACACGGCGGTGAAACAAATTGGAATTAGGGTCCTTCCTATTTTGTGTGAACTTCTGATCTGGTTAAAAACACAAAAAAATTATCAAAATCAAAACAAAAAAAAGGGACGTAAAGCATTCACTTGTATGTTAATCCATGCTAATTGTTTGCTCGTGTATGTTATTACGCTCTCAAAAAACATGATGGATGGCTGAATATAATTACAATTGTTTCGAGGCCGACGCCTTCCGTTATGGGTCTCAAATGTGTGACCCAGGTCACGACTCTTATGGGGTCTACAACTCAGACTGGGGCTATCATCCTGACCCACAGGTTCATCCCATGGACGTTGGCCCGTCCTATAAGTCCTCATATGGAATACAGGCCACTGTTAGTGGAGCTTCCCCCTCCACTAGTGTTCCCTATGCCTGGGATTTCATGGCTTCTCATGTCGACTCTCTCAGCTCTCAACTTGGAGCCTTACAGGCTGTTATTGAGAGGAAATTTCTTCCTCCTTCCCCTCCTCAAGCCAACCCCCTTCACACTTTCATGAATAACATCACTAAAATGGAGAAGGATTGGAAGGAGAGAAGAGATGAGTATGGCATTGAGAATATGAGTGAGCAAGAAGTTCTCCCAAGTTTTAACGATCAAGTGGACGCCGTCTGCCCACCATCCATTCATCACACTAATCCATACGGCTCTCCGCCTCCACATCCACATCTATATACGCAAATTCCTCCATGTCAATATACGTCACCTCATCTCATCAACACGCCTCCACCACGGCGTCCATTTGAACTTGATGATCATAAAGAATTGGAAATGGCACATGATGAAATTTATGAAGATTTTGAATATACACCTACTCCGAGTTTTCTTCGTTTCCCTCTTCCACTGCTCCCACAAGAACCCCCTACTCAGGATGAAGCCACTAGTTCTACCCCTGCTTATGAGTCATCATGGTGTTACGATGACGGGTTTACACCCCAACAACCCGCATCAATGCACCATGAATCACCTTCTACCCTTAACCCCCCACGTATCACCAAAATCCGACGTTTCCTACGTACCAAGCCTTCTACTGTCACCCCTTCAATTGTACAAATGACCCCCACACCATTGGCTTCCACTGAGCATTCCACTAACTCTTGTTCCCAACCGAGTAATCCTCCATCGTCTCCACCTAAAACCTCCACTAGCCTTGTAACCCCGAATCCAGCCATTCCTATTCCTCCACTCCCCTTACCTAAACCCGTGATTAACCCGGAGCCGGGCCCATTGATTGTTGCACACGAGCCAACCTCGTCTCCTCTCGAGAACAAGGAGAAGCCCGTCGTGTCTCAACCCCCCCTTACCCTTCCTATAGCCCCCATCATTGAATCTCCATTACCCGTTGAGCCTGTTGTCTCAATCTCACTTCCTTCCACCACCTCTCGAAGTGGGTGTCTTTCTACAAATACATGTGCCAAAGATGATGTTCAAGAATCGGACAAGAAGAATTGGGCCACGGCAATGCAATTCAAGATCCAAGATTTTATGTGCCGAATGTCGATTCGGGTTCTTGTGCCGGTCACCTTTGAGAAGGCCGAATTCCCATCTGCACCAATGCCCATCAAGAAGGACCCTCAAGAATTGGTGCTGACCAAATCAGGGGCCAAAATAACTACGATCACGTTACTCATTGGCCAACATGCTTTCAAGGCTCTTATTACCCCTTGTTCGGTCATAGTCCAACTGACTAATCAAGAGAGGAGTTTCTCCTCATGCATAGTGATGACACATTCTACTGCCGAGGAGATGATGAACTCTATGCTCAGGGGTGGGTCAGGGCAGTTCTTGTTGGAAGCTTTTAACATCATGTCTATTCACCACCAACTTCCATGCAAGAGGCGAACGCCTATGTTACCCAGCATGATCACGTGTGATATTCCAACAGCCTTGAGCGGTGCCCCAAAAATGAAGCTCCTTATGACGAGCATCCAACTTCCAATGATGGACACCGTTCATCTATCACGGGAGTTTTTTCCAAGGGAGCCATTTCATGTCAAGATCCCTACTTCACAAGCGGAGCTCTTAAATCTTTGTTTTGATATTTTGCCAAGAGAATTACCATTCATGTACGAATGTCCAAAGGGCCTTATTAGAAGTCCGTCAAATAAGAGCCTGTGGGCCCTGACCATACTAATGGACCCGATTGGTCAGAGAAAGAAGAGGCCTTCTGCCTGGGCACATCATTGGGATCAGCCTGCAAACCCAGGCGGCCGAGCACTCGTGTTGAAGGTTGAAGGGCCGCACTATGAGAGAGTATTTACCAAGAAGAGGGAAAAGCATAAAGTGAAGCTTAAGGACAATAAATCCCTTGTTGAAGGAGCCCACATCAGTTCATCCACTTCCTATCCCAGTTCATCGCTGCTCATGCTGCTATTCAGCTTCTTTTTATGGGCAGTCCATTGGTTAAGGAGACGCCTTTTGTCACCTAAATCTAAGCCATCAAGCTCCTCTGCTCTAGGGTCCCCGAACCCTCACATTCCTCGTTGTCCGGAGCTTCCGGACCCCTACATTCATCCCTGTCCGAAACCTCCGGACCCCTCCCTATTTAATTCCATGTTTTTATCCATCTCTCACCCCCATCCGGAACCTCCAGATTTCTTATCTTATTCTCCATCTCTCTCAGGGCATCGCGCCCTTCCTTCCCATATCCACCTGGAACCTCCGGGCCTCTCCTTCTTTCGATTTATCCTTTTGTTCTTCCAAGTCATCACGTCCTTCATTCTTTTCACCCCTTTGAATTATCTTTTTACACACCTCCCAGGGCATCGGGTCCCTCATGATCTTCTTCCTCCGGAACCTCCGGATTCATTTCCCCATGATTCTCCTCCTTTACATCCGGACCCTTCGGATCCGCCTCTCTCGATTCATCAATTTCTGATTCCTCCCGATCCCGCTCCCGGGTTCGACCCGGTTCCTTCCACGTTAACTTCCTCGGGCACCTGCCCGTTCTCACACTGTTTCCGAGGCTTTAGTCCTCACTGATTTCTTTGATTTCTTCTCATCCTGTAAATTCTTCTAGGTATCTTTCACCTAAATCTTGTTTTATCCCCCACTTATTTAAAATAAACCGCCCTAGTTGGAGGATTATTGTATAGGAGGAGCCTTACTGGTATTCTGCTAAGATGTCTTGGTGACGATGAGGTTTGGAAATGTGTAGAAGAGACGCACTCGGGTGTGTGCGGTGGCCACGTGAATAGTCAGATGCTCGCCAAGAAGATCATTCGTCAAGGCTTTTATTGGCCCACTATGGAAGAGGATTGTGCTGTCTATGTCCGTAGGTGTGTCAAGTGTCAACTTCACGCCGATAAAATCCATTCACCATCTTCCTCACTTCATCCAATATCCTCCCCATGGCCTTTCTCCATGTGGGCATTCGACATCATTGGTCCCCTAGGTGATCCCAATTCCCTCACCAAGCAGAAATCTTTCATCCTTACTGCGACGGAATACTTCACCAAATGGGCCGAAGCCGAAGCTTACGCGGAAATCAAGGCGTCAACAGTCTGCAAGTTCATCATGAAGAACATCCTCGCCAGATTCGGCATCCCAAGCACGATCGTCACCGACAATGGGCCACAATTCATTTCTCAGGACCTACAAGACCTCTGCAAAAGGTACGCAATTACATTACATCATTCATCGCCTTATTACCCACAAGGTAACGGCCAAGCGGAGGCCACCAATAAAACATTGCTCAAAATCATCAAAAAAACCTGCGAGTCTAGTAAGTTTTCAAACTGGCCAGAAAAGCTTATCAAAGCCCTATGGGCCTATCGCACTTCAATCCGTACCCCCACCGGGCAGACTCCATTTGCCCTCACTTATGGTATGGAAGCGGTAGTCCCGTACGAGACTCTGATCCCTTCTCTCAGGGTACAATTGGATGAGGAATTTCCCCTCGACGATCGTCGTAATTCACTCCTCGCCCAGTTGGAACTCTTGGATGAGAAGCGGCTGGCCGCCGCCGAACACGCGCGTGTGTATCAAAATAGACTCGCTCGCTTTTACCAAAAAAAAAGTCGTTGAGAGAAAAATCAAAGTCGGTGAGATGGTCGTAAAAAGAATTTTTGTCAAACCTGGAGGGCCGCGTTCTAAGCTCCAACCTAATTGGGAAGGACCATTTGTAATTCAAGCCGTGTACCCTGGCAACGCCTACAAGCTAGTCAACGCCGAAGGGACCGAGTTATCCCACCCTTGGAATGGGCTTTATCTTAAGAAATACTACCCTTAGCACAAAACAAAAAAAAATGAAAAGATAAAAAACATCAAAAACAAGGAAATACTGAAAACCACTAAAAATATGGAAAATTCAAAACGCCGATGCCTGGCAGTCACCATGTAGTTAAGTCCCTGCATCTAAGCTTCATGTTAGGATAGGGCCCATTAAGGCTTGGTAGGCACCGGGTCTTGGTTTGCCAGAACCGTGGAGATCCCTGTCCGGCCACGTCGGCCTATGCTCGCTCAAAGGAAGCTAACATGTGCTCACTTATGTATTTTATTCAAAAAAATCGGTAGCATCACCTACGGTGGGGCTACACCTAGAAGATCTCCGGAAGCTGTAATCTTTATTCTTTTCTCTTCAACCAAATGAGACAGTCGGCGCCCTTAAAACGCTGAGCATGAGAAACCAAAACTCAAACCCCAAGGGCAAGAGTAGGATCCATTTCCTCGAGCACCGATCAGAGCACGAGAAGAGGGCAGTGTCCCCGCAGGCATACGAAAAGGGAGCCCACAAACGTCAAACATCTCCCTCACAAAAGAAATACAAAATCAAAATCAAGAGAAAAGCCTGGTCGTGACCGTGCCTGTTGCGATAAACGGAACCCCTCAAAGCAAAAGTCTGAATCCACAAAAGGGGCCGTAGAATGTAAATGCTCGAGATTTGGTCCGAAGTTGTCCAAAAGGAATGAGTTAATGGGCCCTTATTCGCTCGCCGGGTTAACGGCTTTGCCGGTCCTCTCAGGAGGTTTATCCCCTACGCTCTTCCTTCTTCCTCTAAAGATGAAGGTTCGATGGAGTTTCTGAAAGGTGAAAACTGCCCAGGGTCTGCGACCTTATTTTAATATACACATTTTGGTTGCCTACTTTGAAAAAGCAAAAGCTATCGCTGCGAAGGAGTCTCCGTGTTTCTGGCTGGTCAAGACCCTGTTTACCACCTTGATGTCTTCTTGTTTAACCTCGGGCTTAGGCCAATGCAAGCGCGTCACCTATGGGTGCGACGGCGTCTGATTCCGGGTCAGCGTCGCGCGGTTGGTCGTTAGGGTTCCAGGGTGTTCCATCTTACACCATCTAGAGTTGTGAGGAAACAGACCCAGGTCGGGCAAATCATTTACCTCAAACACCTTTTGGGTGAATCCCTGTGGTCGGAAGCAACTGGGAGCCTAAGCATGGCATGACGGTATTGTCATCAGGGTAAGCCTTAGCCGGCGGGATGGTCATTCGAGGGGTCTAGAGGCCCAAATCAACCTAGACGTGCACTTAAGATACCTGGGAGGTTAGTAAGAAACCCCTGTCTCACATAGATTAGGTGCCATTTGGGTGCTTGCCGGACGTTAGCAATAAAAAAAATTGAAATGATAAAAGCACAAAAAAATGGAAAAGAGAAATGTACATATTTGCAAACAAAAAAAAATCTTTTTATGATAAAACAAAAAAAATGTCAAATATAAAAAAAAGAAAATAAGTCAATTTTGCATGATTACATTTGCGTGCAGCATCTCACTTTAATACCGCTTGCATTCGTGTGCTTGCCTGTCGCATTTATCATCACCGCATCTTTCCCTTGCCTTCGTTAAATAAAGGCTTGGCCCCTTGACCAGTTATCAAGGACAGTCACAGTGACCATTTGCCTATTGAGCAAGGGGCCAAGTCAGAACAGAAATTCTGATTTGTTTGTTTCAGTGATATGTGCAGGGATTCAGGTAACTGAAGCAAAGGTAAAAAACAAACAAACCAAACCTTGTGTTTTATTCCAAAAAACCAAAAAAATTTACATCAAGTTCCGCCCTCTCTCTCTGCATTACTCGTCCCACTACTCTCCGGGCAAAACACTCTCAAAGGTGCTACCCAACTACGAAAAGCGGTACTCCTGCCGCTCTGTACTCCTCTTCCTATTCCCACATCCCGGCGTTGATCCGCGGAAGCAGCAGAGAAGCTACCAACACGAAAGCCACGCTCTCGTGCTCTTCGGTAGCGCTCCTCACCTTCTCTCAGCCACTGTTCAGCAAGACCAAGGCTGATTCGGAGTTCGAATAGTTGGGCCTCCATGGCCCTTCGTTCCTCCCTTTCAGTCAATCTGTTGGCTCTTTCTCTCTCTGCGTCTCTTTCTCTCTCTGTCCGTTCTCTCTCACGGTCTTCCCTCTCCAACTGGAGAGTGATCCTCAGTTCCATAGCATCCCTGGATGAGTCGTCATCAGGATGACGCCGCAGTTCCCTCTCCAGTTCTGCTATCCTAGCCTCCTTCTGCGCAGCTTGGGCAAGCGCTTCTTCCGTCTCCTTTTCCTGTCGAGTGTACCATCTCAGATACGCGATAAGGCGTAAACAAAGAGAACTCAACGCTGAAACTTTTACCTGTATACGAAGCATTCCTTCTGCCTCCGCAGCACGCTGCGTGGCGTGAGCAAGTTGCTCATGAAGCGAGTCAAGTTCTGAGGTGGGAATCCACAAGCTGGAAGAGGCACCACCTACTCCCATCGCTGGGGAGGCTGCGCCAATCTGGGCATGCTGCGACCATGTGAATTAGCAGCCAACATCTGGAATCTGGGGTTTTAGCTAGGAACGTACTGTACACCTACCAAGGCGCTCGTAGCTCCGCGGGCATCACCCAACTGTTGTTCCATCTCTGCCAAGCGAGTTCATAAATTCGCTATCATGGCATCCCGGACATCCTGCAGCCTTACAAGTCAGCATTTTTACCAAAAAACCAAGAAAAGGAGAAAGAATAGAAGAGAAAAAGGGGAAACCTACCTCCACAAGTCCCCGGGGTTGGAACCGTTCTGCGTACTTTGTCCTATATAGACGTAAGTAGTCCTCGCTGTCCCGCGCCTGTGATTCTACAATCGTGCCACCACGTTGCCAGTCCTCATACTGTTCGGGGAATCGCACGCGCCAGTCAATGCAAGTCGCCGGTCCCCGCGTCTTTCTCCCGATACGAGGTGGCGCAGCTGAATCCACCCATTCTTGAGCCAGTCCTAAAGTCCTCATAACTAATCGTAGCCGAAGCGGCTCGATTTCATTCAGGCAGTGCATCCATAGTTCCCGTCCGAACCGGGCACGACTTGCTAGAACCCACGGCTGGTTGGCATCGACCATGTCTGAGTAGGGTCTCCAGTTTACCATCGCTGTAGGGAACTCCTGTAGCTCCCGCCTTAACACCATCAGTTGGTAGGTTAGGGGTGCCGCACTCATGACGGGTTCCCACCGCCTGGCTAGCGGCACCATCACGGGTCGCCAATGTCGAGCTCTCCCCATGGGGAGGTAATAATAGCTCCATAACTGCTCGGCGCAGGTCATCAGTACCATGCAAAAACACAAAAAAAAATATACAAAACAAGCAAAACCAAAAAAAATACCTGGATGAATGGTGTGAAACCACTCACAGTCATCTCACGATCCGTTTCTTGGAATAGGCCTGCAAACAAGTGTGCCAGCATGGCGGCTCCCCAGGCATAATACCCTACTCTTCCAAGGTCTGACAGCAGCTCCAGGAAGCAACATTGGATACCATCCCCTTTCGAGCTCAGTACCAACCTCCCCAAAAGGAAGAGGAGAAATCTCCTCAAATCTATGTCACATCTTTCCCAGTTGCCGAAATCTGTGCAGTACACGGCACGGCATCCTATTTCTATCCTTTCCATGAACTCTTCTGAGGATTCGTCGTCCCGCCGACGAGTGTCGGTGAGCCCTAATGCATCCATGAGGGACGCCCTAGCTACCGACCTGTTCTTCCGACCATCTAGGTCCAAACCCAGTAACTTCTGGGCACCTTCTCTGTAGTCCGCGTAAGTGACTCCGGTCACTGCCTCGCCTTCTACCTTCAGGCTTGTGATCCGGACCACATCCTCCAAGCTGGGCACCATGTGCCCCCAGGGCATCAGGAATGCCCGGCTCACTGGGTCCCATCTCTCACACAAGGCTTGGATCAGGACTAGGTCAAGTTGGATCGGCTCGATCCGAAGGAAGGTACCAAATCCCATCACGTCTAGCCTCGCCTTCTGAAAATCTGGGAGGCCCCTGTACGCTGCTACTACCAACTCCCATAAGATTTGTGATTTCATCACAACCTACGCATACAAGGAATGGGGGTGAGGTTTGGTCGGAAGAAAGGAAGAAAGAATGAGAAAAGGGCAAGAAAACTTGGCTTACGAGTTGTGATTGGGCCCTTTCACTGAAGTGCCCTTCAAGGTCTGAAAGCCTCCTGGAACTACTACCACTGGACCTGCTTCTCTTCGAGGAATGGGAAGATTCGCCCTCCATCCAACTCTCAGAATTTTGAACTCCTCCTCTCCCGTAAGAAATTGTGTTCCTCGAGTTAGCTCTCGATATACCTGGAAGATAAAAGGGACAAGAATTTATAGAAATGGAAGGAGTGCGGACCAAGATTGCCTCCATCACCTGTCAATGATAGCCCTCGCAATGAGGCACCGCCCAAGCGGTCCCATGTGTCGCTTCACCGCTCGCACAGGGTGATTGACTGGACGAAGAATAGGACGAATAGCCCCTATGATTGTCTAGGGATACCCTATCATGATTTGGAGGACGTCCGCAAAATTTGACACAGCATTCGGGAAAAGAAACTAGGGCCGTCATTATTGACTTCGACGGCAGATTCCCGTGGAAAATGGTCACAATAAGATGCGATTCTCTGCTTGGGGCGGAGTCTCGACAGACCTATCACATGGGAACAGTGCAAAGGAGAAGAAGTGTAGGGAAGAAGGAACGCACAAAAGAACAAATAAACAGCAGAAAATCAAATCACTCCATTCATAATTCTACATAAGCTGTCACAAACACTACAATCATAGAGAGGTGGCCGGTCCACTAGCTCGCCAATCCTCACCATCACTCATCTCTCTGGGTACTCTCCTCCTCTCCCCCGAGGTGAGGGTCCCTCAGAAGCCTCCGGGATCCCCGTGCAGTAGCACCTGCCTCGCCTCTGGGCGCCTGCTCCGCAGCAGTGACTCGCTGCTCCTCCCCTGGCGTGGCAAAGAAGCCACTGGCGGCAAAGCGACCGGACTGGCGGAGTCGCTCCCCGAACTCTCGCGCTCTCTCGTAGCGCGTCTCCATCCCTCCTAGCCTCTGCACGACGGCCTGAAGGCCCAGCTGGAGCTCCCTCACTTGGGCCTCCAAGGCCCTCCTCTCGGTCAGATCCCGCTGTCGCTCGGACCTTCTCTCGGCTTTCTCTCTCTCTGCCTCTCTCCTCATCATCTGCAGAAGAACCCTTAACTCCAGGATGTCTGGAGAAGGTCTCTCATCACCGCGATGCCGCAGCTCCGCTACAGTCGCCACCCAGGCGTCACGCTCCTCTTCCGCCCGGGTCGCGCGGGCCACCGCACCGGCAAGTTGCTCCCGGAGGGAGGCAATCTCGAGAAAAGGGGCCGAGGAATTGGAAGATCCGCCAACCACTCCCACCGTCGCTGTCTGCTGGGCACGCTGGAACAAAATAAACAACGGCCGTTAGTGAAACTCCAAAATCTGAAGTTAAAAGTGCGGCACATAACTTACCAGGAGCGACAACTCATGTTGAGCGACGGCCAGCTGCCGCCTAGTCTCTGACAGTTGGGCGCGCGAGCCGCCGATGCCACGCGTGTCCCCAGCTTGGGGAAGCCCCGCGTAGCTCTCTCTCTGCCACCGCAGGAAGTCGGCACTGTCCTGCACCAGTATACCCCCTTGCTGTCCAGGGAGACGTACGGGCCACTCCTCGAGCCTCGCCTTGCCGCGACTCTCCCTCCTGACGCGGCTCGGCTCGTCCGCACTCGCCCACTCATCGGCCAGACCCAGGGTCCTTGCCATGTCCTGCACCAAGAAAGGGGTCCCACATCAGTCAAAAGGAACGCGTCCCCTGTCTAGGACGCGTCCATTATTTGAGTGCAACACTCGCCGAACCCTTTTCTCCTCGCCCGGCTCGCTTCAAAACCCAAAATGAATTAAAAGAGGAAGAGATCGGAGGACCTACCGGACCGTGTTCACCTCCTCCCACGCCCTCGGGCCCCTCGGGTCCCTCGGGGGCCCGAAGCGGCCCTTCCTCCTCCATGGACGCCGTTCCGTGCTCGGGCGCGTCCCTCCTTGGGCGAGGATTTCCTCGTCCCTCTCCACCTTCACCACGGTCGGGCCCACCGAACTCCATCGATCAAAAGAGGAGGAAGACGAAAAAGGGGCAAGCGAGTTTCAGCGGAAGGCGGGCTCGTTTGCGGGTAAGGCACGGGAGAAGAAAGGCCACCCGACGCTTTAAATTTGAATTCAAGGACTAAGACGCGTCCTCGCGCCTGGACGCCCCCAAAAGGAGGAGAAAGCAAACAGAATCCCCCCCGTGCAAAGCGTAGTTCCCTGCTGTTTAGGGCAAGGTCTCGTGAAGCGTGTCTCGAAACAACTTGGTGTAAGAGAAGAAGTGTAGGAAGGGAAGATCGCTACAGGACAAAACGTGTCACATCAGTTGTCATTGTCAAGATTTTGTCTGGATCTCCTTTGTACTGTGGTGCGATTCTGCTGTGATTCTGCTACTTTCTGATGTTGCTAACCTTTGCTAATCTGTGCAGGTTTTACTAACGGACGTCTTTGTCCTGTCTCCTGTCCCACCTTTCAATGGTTGGTCCCACCATGTCATGCATCATAGTATACGATACCTACGCTACTATAACATGTCAAGGACCTTGCGACCCGAACAAATCTGGGATTTGAGTTCCCCTTCAACAAAAACAGTGATGATCCCGGAAGAATTTGGGTTGTACGGATAGGCCGTTAACTTGTGGTAGCATGGGGACGACGGTTCCATTCAGTGAGTTGGTGCGCGGATAAACGGGCCCCAGCCCAGTATCAGCTCACCGGGTCGGTATCCTGACCCGTTCTTCACAAGTTGACAATATTATCCTTGGCTATTTTCTATTTTAGTTTGTTTTAAATTTTTCTTTGAACCCAGCATGCATTCATATAGGACTTTGATTTATTGCGGAAGATCATTCAAGTGATTCGATTGTGAAAGCCGTTGTGCTCCAATTCCCACAAATATGAGATATTCCACTCCGAATGAAATACTGAGTTTCCTTGAGACGGCCCCGGCGCTGCTCTTCCAAAAGAGACCCTTGTTTGGACAGACCCTCAGATATTCCTTTACCTTTTTTGACCCACCTTGGCCGCAGCACTTCCACATTGGCTGGTAACCGCTCCCCAAAGGTGAAACCTCCGGTTTATGACCCAGGTACTTCCACACCGAGAAGTTGGTCTCCTTTTGTTTCGTGCCTGAGCGCACATCTTACCCTCCCTTATTTGATCTCCGTCCAAGCAATCGTCAATATTTGAAAGACCTTCTTCAAGGTCGCCTCATTGAAACTCCAGGAAAGATTCCAAACAGTAACGTCAAAAGCGTGTCTCATCACACCTTGGCATCAACTTATCAGTCCACTCCCACTTCATTTCACTCCACTTCGATACCATTCCACTACGTGTCGCTCCCTTGCAAAGCAGATGCCAAGGCGGGGCAGCTGTAGACACGCCATTCCTGACATCTCCTGAGTAAATCTCATATTACACTATGATACCCCAAGGCGGCCTTCACATTTTTAATTACTCTGGTGATTTCCTATTTTTATGAATTTTTTTACATTTTTTTGAATTATTCCGTAAAAAATCATGGAAGTGTCCAGGCGCCTGGACACCTCCATCAATGACCAAAAAATAATAAAAAATCAAAATCATGGAAGTGTCCAGGCGCCTGGACGCCGCCATCAATGACCAAAAAATAAAAAAAAATCAAAATCATGGAGGCGTCCAGTTGCCTGGACGCCTCCATCAATGCAAAAATAATAAAAATAATATTAATAATCATAAAAAAACAAAACAAAAATCAAATAAAAATATATATATTTATGGAGGCGTCCAGTCCCCTGGACGCCTCCATAAAAACAAATATAAAAAAAATATATAAAATGCCCGTTGGCATAAAAGACAAAAATTAAATAAAAAATAATAAATTAATGGAGGCGTCCAGGTCCCTGGACGCCTCCATAAAAACAATTATAAAAAATCAAAATGCCAGTCTTGGCACAAAAGACAAATAAAAATAATAAAATAATATATTTATAGAGGCGTCCAGGCCTCTGGACGCCTCCATCAACTCTCTCACGGGCGCCGGCCACCGAACGACGGTTTGTCGTGTGTGAAAAAATCCAAAAAATAGAGACGTCCGGTCAGCTGGACGCGCCCATTTCTGAATCACGAGGTGCCGCTCACAAAATCACGCGTTGTGCCAAACCGCGTGCGGCCGTCGCCGGTTTTCGGTGGACCTGTTAGAGGCGTCCGGGACCCTGGACGCCCCCATAAAAGTATTCTAAAAAAATCAATAAAAATAGAATAAAATATTATTTCGGCCCTGTTGGAGGTGTCCAGGGTCCTGGACGCCTCCACACTCCGGAGCTCTATAAATAGAGGCCCACCCCCTCAGTTCTAGGGGAGCTAAGCAGTGATCCGATAGGCTGCCGGAGCCCAGAGGCTACGGAGTCATTTTTCTAACCCGTGGGGTCTTTTGTAGGTGGAGGTTCTGCCGGCTTCTCGGGTGCCCACGCTCGCGAGAGGGAGGTCGTCTTCATCCACCGCGCTTCTACGTCGTCCCCACGCTGCCGGAGCTCCGCCGAATTTCGCCACCGGCACATCCAATAAGCCAACTCTTTCCTTTTCTTCGTAGTTCTTTTGCATTCATCGTCTCGCATCCATCATCGCATTTTCCTCCTACTCGAGTCCGAGAGGGGTTTAAAAGATAACACCAACCAGGTGTGTGTCTTCCCGTTATTTCGTCATTTTTATTGCAAGGATATGAATACTACACATTCATCTTTCTAATCCACTTGTTATTTGTTTGTCGTTGTTTTGCAAGGGTACCCGAGGAAAGCCCTCTCCGTCGGCCGGCCGGAAGGAGAGGAAGAAGCAACCCGCCATCTCCCGCTCTTGAGGTAGGCGCGATCACCTTCTTATTTTGGGGTCTTTTGGCCCCTGGCGATCACATCTTATCATCGAGGCCGCGGCGAGTCACTTCCCCAATGGCCGTTTAAATTTCTGTTTCCTATATTCTCTTTATATTTTGTTATATATTCTGCTTATATCATCTAGGCCGCGGCGAGTCACTTCCCCAATGGCCGTTTAATTTTCTATTCCTATAATCTCTTTATGCTTTGTTATATTCTGCTTATATCATCGAGGCCGCGGCGAGTCACATCCCCAATGGCCGTTTAAATTTCCGTTCTTATATTCTCTTTATATTCTGTTATATTCTGCTCATATCATCGAGGCCGCGGCGAGTCACTTCCCCAATGGCCGTTTAAATTTCTGTTCTCATATTTTCTCTATATTCTGTTATATTCTGTTCATATTCTCGAGGCCGCGGCGAGTAACTTCCCCAATGGCCGTTTCAATTCTTGTTATTTAATTTTTGCATCATTCCCGTCCCCCCGAGGTCGCGGCGAGTCACTTCCCGCTATGGCCGTTTAATCCCCATATTTTGCTATATCATACTTGTCCCGCTCGCCCCGCCGGAGCAATCTCCCGTGGTGGCCCCTTCTCTCTTCCATCTCATCTCTGTATTGCAGCAAACAAAACAAACAAAAAAGAAGGAGCCCGCGCGCTCTCCGCTTCTTCCTCTTCCCCGCTCTACTCCGAACCGCGTGACGTCGCTCACAGTCTGGGGACATAGAAGCAAAAAATACACCCCGCCTGGGGGCACAGAAGCGAAGAGGCAAAACACACCCCCTCAGGGGGGATGCATACCAAATGAAGCTACACCCCAACCTGGGGGCATATTAAGAGGAATACACTCCAGCGTGGAAGCATTAATGAGAAAAGAAGAGCAGAATAAAGAAAAAGACACGCACGAGGCAGACGTGGTCTTCGAGCCCGTCTCATCACACAAAAGAAAAGAAGGAAAGAAAGGATACACATGAGGCAGACGTGGTCTTCGAGCCCGCCTCATCACACGAAAGAAAAGAAGAAAAGGAAGAAAAGACACATGAGGCAGACGTGGTCCTCGAGCCCGCCTCATCACACAAAAGAAGATAATAAAAGGAAAAGAAGACACATGAGGCAGACGTGGTCTTCGAGCCCGCCTCATCACGCAAAAGAAGGGAAGAAAAGGAAGAAGAGACACATGAGGCAGACGTGGTCCCTGAACCCGCCTCTTCACATAAAAGAAGAATAGCAGAACCAAAAGAAGACACATGAGGCAGACGTGGTCTTCGAGCCCGCCTCATCACACAAAAGAAGAGAAGGAAAGAAAGAATGCACATGAGGTGAACACGGTCTCTGCACCTGCCTCTCTACAAAAGAAAAAAAAGAAGAAAGAGTCATGAGGCGAACATGGTCTTTACACCTGCCTCTCTACAAAAGAAGAAAAAAAAAGAAAGAGTCATGAGGCGAACATGGTCTCTGCACCTGCCTCTCTACAAAAGAAGAAGAGAAGAAAAAAAAAAGAGTCACGAGGCAGACACGGTCTTTGCACCCGCCTCTCCATAAAAGAAGAAGAGAAAGAACAATCACGGGGCGAACATGGTCCTTGCACCTGCCTCTCCATAAAAGAAGAAGAGAAGAAGAGAAAGAACAATCACGGGGCGAACATGGTCTCTGCACCTACCTCTCTACAAAAGAAGAAGAGAAAAAAAAAGAGAGAATCATGAGGCAGACGCGGTCTTTGCACCTGCATGTTCATAAAAGAAGAAGAGAAGAAAAGAATGAACAGCCATTGGGGCGTTAAACAAAAAAATATTTAGCCATCAGGGCTTCAAGTCGATAGATACTCGGCCATCGGGGCTTCAATCCAACAAATATTCCGCCGACGGGGCGTTAAACCGACCAACTTTCAGCCATCGGGGCTTCAAGCCGACAGCTACCTCATTATCGGCCTTCGGGCCGACAGCTACCTCATCATCGACTCGCAGCCGACAGCTACCTCATCATCGGCTCCTAGCCGACAGCTACCTCATCATCGGCTCTTAGCCGACAGCTACCTCATCATCGGCTCCTAGCCGACAGCTACCTCATTATCGGCCTTCGGGCCGACAGCTACCTCATCATCGGCTCCTAGCTGACGGCTATCTCATCATTGGCACCCCAGCCGATAGCTTCCCAGTTAAAAAAAATAATAGACCTCTCACTTTGGTTCGAATCCTTCCCCGGCCAGAGAATCAAAGAATAAACCTTCCGTTTTGGTCCGGACCCTTCCCCGACCAGAGAACAAAAGAGACCCTTCTTTTCGACTCTCACATCCCGCTACCCAACGCCCCTCGGCATGGCCATTTCGGCCGGGGCCCACTATCAGGAGTAATCCATCCGTCCCTCCTCTCTTCCCAATTCTGGCTCCCGCAGCCTGCTTCCCAGCATCCTTTAGCCCTTATGGCCAACTCCCCTAATGTCCCTTGGGTTCTATAGCCCGCTTCCCTAATACCTTTTCAGCCGTTCGTGGTCTGCTTCCCTAATACCTTTAATACCACTACACTTATACGTAACAATAATATTTTCTTATGTAAAAAGAAAAAAGAAAAAAGAAAAAAACACGACAAAAAAACACAAAAAATAATAAAAAATAATAATAATAAACAAACAAACAAAACAAACAACAAAACAAAAAAAAGAGAAGAAAGAAGAGAATGCTTGATTGCCCTGCTTGCATGCTTCTTAATATAGAATAATACACCTCCTTGAAATTTTATAGGACCGTGTTTCCTTGCTAAATAATATCGCCCTGATTCCAGATGCACGTGCGTCGCGGCGTACGCTCGAAGGGAACCCAACTATGGCGGGTGCACACGTCAAGGGGAAGAGTCATGGCTGAATCGCTAAGCCCAACTCACAAAAAAAACCTGAGACAACGCCCCCACACTTAGCACTTAATGTGTTCAATAGCCTTCGACTATAGGGATTGTCCGAATTTCTTTTTGGCACTCTACGGAGACTTGAATTCCTGCACTCGCGTGAAAGGTAATCGTGATGAAAAAGCTGCCTACCCCCGCTGTAAAAAAGAAGAAGAAGAAGAAGAAAAATAAAAAAAAAGAGAGAAAAGAAAAGAAAAGAAAAGAGAGAGAAACACGGAGCCGAGTAGCCGGGAATCCCCACTGAAACAAATGAGGAGACTCGCGCGAAATGGTGAAGCGAATCACAATAAGGACGAATCTTAGTAGCCGAGAATCCCCATTGAGACACATGAGGAGACTCGCGCCGAACGGTGAAATCCGCTACCAAAATAAACAGATGGGGGCTGTGTGAAGCTACCGAAAGTCGAAAGCCTGGAACTAATGTGTAGGCGCTAGAGTGATCCTCGAGTGTCACCAGGAAAACCTGCATATCCCTATGGTTAGGGCTCTTTGTTCACACATTTGCACTGCTACGCCACAGAGAATTGCCTCGGGTGAAATGCGTGAATTTAGGCTATGCATGCAAGACATGCGATATCCTCTTGACGGGTGCACCACCCCTCAATTGTGCCTCGTGGCCCGCACCGTGTCTACGAATTATGGGCGATGTCCCTATCCAATCCCCTATAGAGGGAGCTGCCTTACTTATATTTATGTTATGCCTGCTAATGAATGCCTACATGCTTGAATAAAAGGAAATATAATAAAAAAATACTAAATACTAAAATGTGTGCATACAATAAACTCAATTTCGGCCATCGAAGCCTACGTTCCCAGTTACGGCTCGTAGAGCCCAACCTTAGCCCCCATGGCCTACCTCTTGCCCTCGCGGCTCGTTAATCCCCAACTTCGGCTCTTCAAGTCCGCTCCCAACCTTGGCTGTTTTGACCTCCCTTATCGGCTCCTAAGCCGACGGCTTTCTAATCATCGGCCTTCGGGTCAACAGCTTTCAATCATCGTCCCCTGAGCCGACAGCCTTTTAATCATCGGCCTTCGAGTCGACAGCTTTTCAATTATTGGCTCCCATGCCAACAACTTTTCAATTATTGGCTCCCATGCCAACAGCTTTCAATTATCAACCCCTGAGCCGACAGCTTTTCGATCATTGGCTCCCATGCCAACAGCTTTCAATTATCGGCCCCTGAGCCGACAGCTTTTCGATCATCGGCCCCTGAGTCGACAGCTTTTCAATCATCGGCCCCTGAGCCGACAGCTTTCTAATCATCGGCCTTCGGGTCGACAGCTTTTCAATCATTGGCTCCCATGCCAACAGCTTTCAATTATCGGCCCCTGAGCCGACAGCTTTCAATCATCGGCTTTCGGGTCGACATCTTTTCAATTATTGGCTCCCATGTCAACAGCTTCCAATTATCAGCCGCTGCGCCGACAACTCTTATATCATTGGCATCCACGCCAGCAGCCACTCGGAGTTCTTAAAAAAAAAGAAAGGAAAAAAGGGAAGAAGAGAAGAAGAGGGAAAGAGAGAAGAAAAAAAAACAAACAACAAAAAAGAGAGACGACAAAAAAAGAGACGACAAAGAAGAGAAGAAAAAAAAAGAAGAAGTAAAGAAGAGAAAAGAGAGAAGAAAAGAAAGAAAAGAGACAAAGAGATCAACCAACCAGGTCAACTCCCGACACCCCGTCGGCACTGACGAAGAGACAAAGAGATCAACAAACCAGGTCAGCTCCCGGCACCCTGTCGACGCTGACGAAGAGACAAAGAGATCAACAAACTAGGTCAGCGCCCTGACACCCCGTCGGCACTGACGAAGAGAAGAAGAGACCAACAAACCAGGTCAGCTCCCGACACCCCGTCGGCGCTGACGAAGAGACAAAGAGACCAACAAACCAGGTCACCTCCCGACACCCCGTCGGCACTGACAAAGAGAAGAAGAGACCAACAAACCAGGTCAGCGCCCGACACCCCGTCGGCACTGACGAAGAGGAGAAGAGACCAACATACCATGTCAGCCCCCGACACCTCGTTGGCACTGACGAAGAGAAAAAGGGACCAGTATACCATGTCAGCGCCCGACACTCTATCGGCACTGACAAAGAGAAGAAAAGACAAATAAACCATGGCAGCTCCCGACACCTTGTCGGTACTGATGCAAAAGAGAAGAAGAGACCAACATGCTACGGCAGCTCCCGGCACCCTGTTGGCACTAATGAAGAAGAGAAGAAAGAAGCATGCTACGCCAACTCCCAACACCCCGTCGGCACCAACAAAGAGAAGAAGAGACCAGTACACCCACGGGCACCGCCCGGCTCATCCTTCGCCTGTGCTACCCGTGGGTGGGGGGCATTTGTGGACGTGCAAAATTGCACACCCATACATCCCAACTAGTCCAGCACCAATAACAACTTCAACCGAAGAAGCTGTGGAAAAGCGGGGCCGTCCGGACTCCCCGAACGCACATACACTGTCGTGGAGCTATCTCCGGGGTCACGACAGTGAAGAGAACTCAACCCTCGAGAGCCCCACAATCCATGGGCCTCGAAGAAAATCAAATAAGCCATAACTCGCGCTCACAACGGGCTCATAACTGCCCATTTAGGCCTTTAGCGGCACGCCCCTGGGCCCTTCAGCGGCACAGCCCTTGGCCCTTCAGCGGCACGCCCCTGGGCCCTTCGGCGGCACAGCCCTTGGCCCTCCAGTGGTACACCCCTGGGCCCTTCAGCGGCACGCCCTTTGGGCCCTTCAGCGGCACACCCCTTCTAGCCCTTCAACGGCACACTATTCTAAGCCTTCAACGACACACTATTTCAGGCCTTCAACGGCACACTATTTCAAGCCTTCCACGGCACACTATTTCAAGCCTTCCACGGTACACTATTTTAAGCCTTCAACGGCACACTATTTCAAGCCTTCAGTGGCACACTTCTTGGGTATTGGCCTTAAACGGCACACCTGCGAGGCTCTCCAGCGGCACGCCTTCCTCAGCCCCCAGCGGCACAGCGTTCAGCCCATCCACGCCGGTCAACGCTCGTAGCTCTCGGCGCGCAGCGAAAGCATGGCAGGCCCATGCCTGCACCTTGATGGGCTGTCCTTGCCCCACCTACTACCGTCCTCGGTTTTTGTTGACTTGACCAGGGGTATAAGAACCCCTCGCTCTGATGAAAAAGAGAGGCGGAGAGAGGGAAGGATACACAAAGAGAGAAGACAGACGCAGAACCAGCGACAAGAGAAAGCCGCCGCCAGAAAAGAGAAGAAAGAAGAAAAAGAGAGAAGAGAAGAAGGAGGGCTCCGGCGTGGGGTTTCTCCGACAAACACCGAGCAAGAGAGAGTAAGAGAGAGAGAGGGAGCTCGATGTAGTAGGGGGAAGTGGGGGAAAGGGGCAATGGGTGGTCACCCTGCTCCGATCCCCAACACTTCCCCCCTTTTCTTCTTCTTCTTTCCCGTTCTTTTGTTCTTCCGTTTTATTTCTTGTTCGTAGCCTTAGCTTGGGCATGATTGGTAATGTGTATGGCTGGCCACGGCCTTTTGTTCCCCCATGAATGAGTATTGTCCCCTTTGATGGGTTTTCTCGTCATCTTGATTGATTTGTGCCGCTGTGTGCTTGATCGTCCTTCCTCCCCCTCTTCCCGGTGTTTTCCTTAACTCCTCCTGCCGACAGTTTCCTCCGGACACCGCACCACCTCGGGTGGTATGAGGTCGTGAGCCTTTCCAGTGCACAGCCCCTCCGCGTTGTGATCTTCTGGTAGAAGCCCACCTGCAAGTCCCTTGCCTGCCCTTTGAGCCACCTCCCAAAAATCTTTTCCTCGTGGGCTTGATCAGCCCAATGCCCCTGCCCCATTAGCACGCCAGCCCCTTTTGGGGGCCTTGCCCGGTGTGCCTGCACCCCCGTCCAGCGGTACACCTTCTGGCTCCTTGGCCGGCACACCCTTCTGCGCCTTCAGCGACACACCTACACTTTCCCCCAGCGGCACACCCTTCCGGCACCTTGGTCGGCACACCCATAGTAGCCCTCCAGCGGTACACCTCCCCTTGGTGCTTCAGCGGTACGCCTGGCCTCTCCCTAGTCCGGTACACCCCTCAAGCACCCTGTGCTCGTCCTTGGCCGATACGCCTTGGCTAACCCCCAGTCCACCCTATCCAGTCTTAGAGGTCTCCCGCTCGTTGTTTTCTCCGAGGTTTTCTGAAGTTTCATTAAAGGTGCTGCCGCCTTTGGGCGCCCACCTCCAGTTGACGAGTTCCGCCACTCCCTGTGGGCGCGTTCCCTTTATCTCCCTTACGCTCGGGTCAAGGGGAGATGCTGCCGAATTTTCGCTAGAAACGATAACATATTAAAAGGATAAAAGGAAGCAACCAACAAATGGAATAACAAAACATTATAAAGAATAGGCTGTGAGGAAAAGGAGGAAAGACTTGTATAAAACTACTCAAAACCCAAAGAAAAGAAGAAAAGAAAAGCCTTAAAGCAAGGAGCAGGGGAGTGGGCCTTCATCGGTACGTCTATTCCAGCCTTCACCGGTGCACCCTATTAGCCCTTCAACGGCACACCTTCTTGGCTCCTCACTGGCACACTCCTCCTCCGTTTCAACCTTCCCCTCACCGGTACACTCCCATCCTCCTTCGCCGGTACACTCCCACCGTCTCTCCCTCACCGGTACACACCTCCTCACCGTCCCACTCTCTTTCTTACTCTCCCTCTCACCGGCACACTCCATTCCCCCCCTCACCGGTACACTCTCTCCCTCACCATCATACTCTCTCCCCCCACCGGTACACCCTCTGTCTCTCCCTCATCTATCTCTATGTCTTACCTCTTCTTCCACCGTCTCCCAGAAATAGAAACCAATGTACAGACTTGACAGGTTGAGGCACGAACGCAGCAACAAGCAATGTACAGACTTTGAGCTGCAATGTGTAGACTTCGAGCTGGCCAACGTACAGACTTTGAGTTGGCCAATGTATAGACTTTGAGCTACAGCCAATGGCCAATGTACAGACTCTGAGCTGTAATGTACAGACTTTGAGCTGCAATGTATAGACTTCGAGTTGGCCAACGTACAGACTTCGAGCTGGCCAATGTATAGACTTTGAACTCCAGCCAATGGCCGATGTATAGACTTTGGGTTGGCTGACGTACAGACTTTGAGCTGTAATGTACAGACTTTGAACAATGTATAGACTTTGGGTTGGCCAATGTACAAACTTTGGACTGGCCAATGTATAGACTTTGAACTCCAGCCAATGGCTAATGTACAGACTTTGAGCTGCAATGTACAGACTTTGAGCTGCAATGTACAGACTTTGAGATGTAATGTATAGACTTTATGTTGGCCAATGTACAGACTTTGGGCTGGCCAATGTATAGACTTTGAACTCCGGCCAATGGCCAATGTGTAGACTTTGGGTTGGCTGATGTACAGACTTTAAGCTGCAATGTACAGACTTCGAACTGCAGCCAATGGGCAACGTACAGACTCTGAGCTGCAATGTATAGACTTTAAGTTGGCCAACGTATAGACTTTGGGCTGGCCAATGTACAGACTTTGAATTGCAGCCAATGGACAATGTATAGACTTTGAGCTGCAATGTACAGACTTTGAGCTGCAATGTATAGACTTTGAGCTGGCCAACGTACAGACTTTGGGTTGGCCAATGTATAGACTTTGAACTGCTGCCAATGGACAATGTATAGACTTTGAGCTGCGATGTACAGACTTTGAGCTGCAATGTATAGACTTTAAGCTGGCCAACGTACAGACGTTGAGCTGGCCAATGTATAGACTTTGAGCTGCAATGTGCAGACTTTGATCTGAAGGATGTACAAACTTTGTATGCAGCAACCAGATGATGTACAGACTTCAGGTCGCAGCGACCAGCCAATGTATATACTTTGGGCTGAGGGACGTACAGACTTCGTGTGTGCTAGTAGCCAGTGTACAGACTTTGAGTTGTAGTAAATGGACGATGTACAGACTCTGCGCGTGTCCTAGCAGACGATGTACAGACTTCGAGTTAGCCCGGCACGCCCGCCAACTCCCTCCCCGGCATACTCTCTTGGCGCTTCTCCGGCACCCTCTAACCTACCCGGTACACTCTCCCAGCCCCTCTCCGGTACGCTCTCCCAGCCTTCGCCGGTACACCCCTTTCTGCCCCCAACGGCCCACTTTTCCTCCCAAAATAAATATGTATATAAATATGTCATGATAATGATAATAAATTAATAAAAATCATGATAAACAAATAAACCTGAATATATATATATGAGAAATAAACAAAAAAGTGAAATAATAATAATAATAGTAAAAAAGGGTAGGGAAGATATAATAGTAATAATAATAAACAAAATGGAGAAATCATCCAGAATAAATACATAAAAGGGAAATAAGCAATAAAATATATATGCACATAATTTAAAGCCCAGATAAAAAAATAGTAAAATCTATGTTGCAGCCCCGTCTCCCCCGTGACCCGATGCTGAAGGAACCACAATGTCGCCCTTCCAGGTTGGGCCCGAGTCTTGGAAATTATCTCGAAATAGCCATGGCCTGACCTCGCCTCAGGTTGACATTCCGATTAAACCGGACTCGTTCCTCAGGCCGGATCCCTTCCGAGCCACTATTAAAATTGCCACACGTTCGGCAAACATTTGAACGGGTTCACCTCGGTTTTCGCCGCGTTTCTATTATGGACCTGTGTCTGAATATGAAAAGACCCGTGAGCAACCAACATGGCCGACGGCTCCTACCCCGACGTGGTCGTGACCCAGTATTGCTCCGGGCCGATAGCTCGTCATATCGGATTCACTCTATCGGGATTCGTTCCCGCCCTTTCATCGAAATTGCCGCAAACTCGGCATATATTTGTACGGGATTGTTCCTATCTACGTCGCACCTTCAATATGGACCCTTGTCCGAATATCAAGTGGTCCGCAAGTGACCGACAGAAATCTGAATAGAACGAGATGGCTCCTGTCATCCCTGGACCCTATACACGGGAATATCAATAAGGCCTTTGTGGGCTGTGCTTGGACCTCGGGTCCGTCCCGATTGTGGTCACCGTCTGACCCACACCCTCGGCCTATAGCTCGCTTCCTTCGATCATGTTTTGGTTTTGGAATCTAGTCCCGGGACTCTTTCCCGTTGCCCTCCGGCACCGAGAACATTAATGATGCCCACGCAAGCCCCGTTTGGACCGCGAGAGGCGCCCCCAGTATGGTCCCGACTCGATCTCGCACCGGGCCAATAAATTCGCTAGTCTCCTACTACACTAACCGAGGTTTAACAGAATATTTTCAGTGTCTCGTAATAATGTACTTGCCGTATCACGGCATACATATGTTCCAAGTCCTCCTGCGACGATTATGATATTTTCAAGTCGGACACCCGTCTGAATATTAAACGGTCTCCCGAATGACCGACACGTTTCGAACTTCCGCTTCCATAGACACAGGGCTTTTCAGCCGATTCAAGGGATATTCCCTCATTGCCCCTTGGCACCGAAAATATTAATGACGCTCATGCAAGTCTTGTTTCGACCGCGGGCTGCCCACCGCAGTATGGTCGCAGCTTACTTTTGCATCGGGCCAACAGATTTACTGGTTTGTGACCGCTTCAACCGAGGCTTAGCCGAATGTTTTCCGCTCTTCCGAACAATAAATTTGCCGCACCTCGGCATACATGCGTTCCGGTTTTCCCGCGATAACCGTGATTTTCTCGAGCCAGACATTCGTCCGAACATTAAATGGTAAGTACACGACCGACATGACCGCGAATGCTTTCTTCTCACCCTCATACGGGGATTTCAATGCTCCCTAATAGGCCTTTCCATGCAATTAATTTTCTGGCCATGAGGCCCTAAATCCCGGCGATTAATCAAGGGTGTTCCCTCGTACGGAGGATGTAAATGACGTCGTGACCTTTATGGTGCGGTGGGTTTTGGTCCTGACACGAACCACACAATCGTCTAACCGAGTCAGATCGAGCGCACCATGGGCTCTTCGGAGCCCGAATAAATTGTCACTTCGTGACTGGCACGCCCACGCACTTAACAGACGAATAAACCATCCGAATAAACGAAGAACACAGTAAGCGTGTCGAAAAGTGCGTCCACAAACCCCCCCTTAACTTTTAGTCCAATGACCAGCTGATTTTAAAGACTATTTACTCTATTTCGTCAATTTCTCAGATCCAAAAGCTGAAAATCTAGAAATGATAGTCTTTTGTTAGATAGTTATATTTTCTTTTTAAAAAATGGGGAGGTGATAACCAAGTTCGAATTTGAGACCTTCCCCAAATGGGGAAGGGTGAGGAACCAAATGCATTAGGCAGTTAGTTCTAATGATGATAGAGAACATAGTATATATAGCTTATAAATCTTAGGCTCACATATCTCGAGGATTAAATGCGAGTCAAGTAAATCCCCTGAGAATTGAACACAATCGAGACCTCCCTACTCAAAATGGGCAACCTTAGAATACTTCACACAGTAGGTGCACCAGTCCCCAAGATCTCCTCCTCTAGTCTCCTACCCGTAGAGTGGATGACCACTCTCTTAGTTTCCTGAAAAAGGTTAAACTATAGGTGTGAGTCCTAAGAATTAGCAGACGTGAAGAACTAGTCACATGCATAATATATAATAAATTTTTGCAAAACGCATGAAGGCTTTCATACTTGATATATATATGTCAAAGCACACATCCCATCATGTTCTAACATATGCATAAATCAAGAGACGTAAATAAGAGATGGTGTCATATATTCCAGATCTATGAATCTATGTTACAGTTAGGGGTTTTCAAATTTATAGGAAGCATGCATATCGAATCACCTTAAAATCATACGACTACATGTAGTCAATCATTTACACTAGCCTCGCATAATCAAGTTGTTCTCTTCTATACAATTTAAACCCCACCTATATGGAATATTCAAATTATCTTTGCTTGCACATTTCAAACATACATTCAATTCACGACACAAGGAGTTACCATATCCATTGTGGCTCAGAGGCGGTAGATAATTTCACGAATGGTCTAGCTCATGTACCAACCAGTCTCGATCAACTATTTAAGATCAAGGGTTATTGCCCCACCATCCACCAGATCATCGTTCGATCTGGCTTTCGGATTCTACCATCCATTCATCCTCGGACGAGGGTCAAATCCCTGGGCAAATGCTTATCTCGGGGCACCCATCCCCCTCCTTACAGTGGCATTGTCTATGTGTTTAATCTCATATTAGCATTTTCATTGTCTTTTATCTAAACCATTTTAAACATATAATGAATATGGATAATATCACAACTATGGTTCACGGCAAATCAAGAGATCAATCCATCTAAATATCCAGGTCATAGATATACTATTAACATGCAGATTTAAGGTTCTAGCCATGCATGATCACTAGCTACCACCCTTATATACGCATTTTAATTTTTGAATACTAAAATAAATTCAAGAGAAGTAACAAAAAATATATACTCGGTCTATCACATGCCTACCTGCACCGAGATGTCTTTAACCACTATAAGGTCTCATTTTCTAACCCTTATTGTATCCCAAAATTGCTCCTAGGTATGTATTCTTCTCACGCTAGGAATGATCATTTTATCTTGACACCACAAGATAGTACTATCTGATTAGGTTTTACCTCTAGAGAACCTGATCAATAACCTAGAACTCACCTTCCAACTCTTTTTTCTTCTACTACTCCTATAGTTCCTCCTCTTTTGTCCTTACTCAGGACGTTCTAGGTAGGCGAAGGAGTAAGAAGAGGGGTGACAAAGGCTTAAATAGATGGTCCTTGAGGCTAGTTAGTGGAGAATTATTTAATTTACTTTCACCCAAGACATTTGCCACCTATCCTAACTATTAACACCTAGCATAAATCCCTACCTTATATTGCTAACCCTCATCATTCATCTCCAATCTATGTCATATAGCACTTGAATTTTTAAAATTTTTAGGTTTAAATCGACTCTCCTATGTTAGCCATTTGGAGCTCCTAAAATTGCCACATGTTAACCCATGCAATATAGCTCATCACTCTATTGAGTGACAAAATCATGATTTCACATAAGTCCTTGATCATCTTCTGATAACTTATCATCATCTATCTTTTTATTAGTTATTTTTCATATTATCTTCTTCTTCAATTTATCGTCAATATATCACATATCTCCCCAATATATAATTAATATATCATATATCTCGTCAATATATCATTAGCATATCGAATATCTCCTCAACATATCGTCAATATATCACCTTTATCATCTAATTCACTTTTTCTTCCACCTTAGTCACTTGTTTTGCCTTCCCCTTCGCTTTAGTTGGATGGCTCGCCTTCCCTTCTGTCTTGTTGCCCTTCCGCTTTGTTGTCCTTCCGCCTTATAGCCCTTCCACGTTATCACCCTTCCACCTTGTTGCCCTTCTGTCTTATGGCCTTTCTGCCTTAGTTGAATGCTTCGCCTCTCTGCCTCTCCTTCCGCCTTAGTCAAATGCTTCACCTTTCTCATCTATTCCACCTTATTGCCCTTTCATATTGTTTCCTCTATATTTCATTATTTAATATTTTTGACCTACTAAATGATGGAATATCAAAAAGTTTTTAACATAAAAGTTGTAGATAATTGAGTTATCTTTCCAATAAGACTAATTTCATCTCATTTGGATATTCCTACACTGAGTTATATTATCAATAATGGACTACCCTACTGAAGTCATGACTTTCTCCTAATGGGTTTAAATCCACTAAATGGCCCAACTAACAAGATTCTAACCATTACTAATCTTGTATACTAAGGGTCCCTAAAATTGGGGTGTTTTAAAGATACATGAAGCTCTCCAGACATATTGCACAGTCTACAACACTCCCATCAGATGCTCACCCTTCTATCTAGTCTACATAGCAGAAGCCATGGTGCTACTGTGCCAGTCGAAATTAAAATGACATCTTATCGGGTGGCAGTACATACCGGCCTACAAAGCCAGGAACAAAGTGAAATAGAGAAAAGGCTCGATGAACTTTTTAGTCTGGAAGGTAAAAGAATGAAAGCTTACAAACATCTGCAGGCATACCATGCCCGAATGACACGAGCATATAATAAACTCGTAAGACAAAGGGTGTTCAAAAGGGGCGACCAAATCATGGTCAAGGAAAAAAAGGTCCAATTACAAGGCAAGTCCAATTACAAGTTTCAACCCAACTAGCATGGACATTATGTCATCATAGGCGTTTATGAGAGAGGCGCGCGCATACATGATCGTTGACCACAAAGGAGAAAATCCTTTCCCTCCACGTAACGGTAAACATGTAAACTTGTATCATGCATCGGAGCATGATTTCATGCAATAATCATTATGATATATTTCCCTTCTTAGTGAAGACAAAAAAAAATAAGAGGCTTAAAATAGAAGTGCCTCGACTGACTTAGTCATTCCCATCATAGGAATGTCTAAGGGTAAAAATGCCTAAAATCCGGCTGAGGTGAAAACTTGAAAGGGAACTTCAAGCAAAAATGAGAAATCTCTCGACGTGAAAACCCACGAGGGCACATCGAAAAAAGTTAAAGGGACCAGCTTTGCCAAAAACCCGAGCGGGCACTGAGGTTGGTAATGTGAAAAAAATACACAAAATTTACTACCATCACTTAATATGAGCCTCCTCTCCGAGCACCTCCTGTCCAAGTGGGTTTGTCCCATCATAGCAAATACCTCCAAATTACAACTGTCAGAGCACTCAAATACCTAAATCACAATCCTCGACCTCGAAACCACAAAGGTCAGCCATATTCCAAACTCTAAAACCCAAAACTTAATCCTTGGCTTCCAAACCACAAAACTCAGCCAAGTCCTAAATTCCAAACCCCAGGCCCAATTTTGGCCTCCAAATCACATAGGCTAGCCAAATGTTAAAACCCAAATTTTAATTCTTGGCTCCTTAACCACAAAGGTCCATCGAACCAAATATTCAACCTTTGGCTTCTAAACTACGAAAGTCAGCCAAGTTTCATAGACCCACACCAAATCCCAAATCTTGGCACAAAATCACCAAGGTCAGTCAATCCCAAATTCAATCCTTACCTTTAGACCACTTATATCAGTTGACCTTATCATTGTTTCCATTCTCCTTTGTCCGACCAAAAAAAAAAGAGAAGATAGAAAAAAATGGAGAGAGAAGAAAAAAGAAAGGGGGAGTGCTGATGAAGGCAACAACAAGTTCATTAGCTCTATCAACTCATTCAATCACTATCATTCATTTGCAAAATTGGAGCCCGAGACAAGCCATTAGGGTAACCACAAAAATGATGAATGCTGAAGAAAAGGAAAGCAACAACAACAGCAGAAGAACCAATAAATGATGAAAGTATATAAAATGAACTCAGGAATGGTCGGGCTTCTCTTTCAACTCTTCAATTTAGGCTCACTTGGTGGTGATTTTATATCCGAAGCTCCAAGACTTTTTGAATGACAGTTGCCTCTTCAGTTTGCAAATGCCACACTTTCTCAGCACTCAATTCTACAACGGCCATCAACTCTTGGGCTTTATTCAACAAGGATTGAGCTGCTTGTTGAAGTTGTATCACCTTTTCTTTATTCTAGACTTGCTCTACCTCCAAGGCACTCCTGCGATCTCGGGCGACCTCAGCCTTTGAATGTAGTTCGTGGGCCTCTCCTATTAATATAGAAATTTCATCCTCAAGTTGCTAGATCTCCGAACAACGGGTCCATTCTGAAGCTTCGTAAACACGTTGAAGTTCCTCTCAAATGCTATCTATGGCAGTCATCTAAGGTTCCTTGGGCAGCCCTAATGCATGATAAGCCTGAGTATTGCCCTTGAGGGCATTCCGTACTATCTCAACTGGAGGAGGAGTATCATGCTGAAATAAAGCATGTATGCTATTTATAAGTGTATTAAGCATCATCTCTGCTCCTACGAGGGGGATAATCTGAGAAGAATCTAGTTATTCAACCCCATGACCCGAGAAATCAATGAGTTTGGCTGGTACGTCATCTCCCCCATCATGCCTGAAGGGATGATGTCCAATGAAGCTACTAAAGAAAGAAAGGAGACAAACAGTCAAGACAATTTTACTCTCAACAAGAGGAGGAAATGGGAAGTATGATGTTTTCAAAGGAAAAAAAAAAGTGGCTAGCATTTTCATACCTGGTGGAGTGTCCACTCTCTTAGAGGTCCCTTCTCCAGGCCCTAGCATGGAGTTGCTTGCTCCATAATTTCTGAATTGGAGCTCAAGGAGTATATATATGGATCCACATCAACCCTAGTTTCCCCCGTAAAAGCACGGGAAAGAGCATATCAATTTTAACATAATCAAGGCTTTTAAAGAAGGGCAAGTCAGGAATGAAAGGGGTTACCCAAGGATGCGATATTCCCGTCATCTAAGGATGTGGTCCCCCTTTCCTCTATGGTGGGACTGGCTGCCAACTCTGTGATGCCCTTAGTTGCTCCTGAAATGTGGATGTTATTCAAATCTCATGGAAAGCTATCAAAGATAAGAAAAAAATAAAGCTACTTGGTGGCACAGTACTATCATCTACATAAGGGACTGGAGCTGCAAGTAGCTACACAAACAAAGAGGCTCATACATCTTCTACACCGGTCACCACCTACAGCTAGGAGATTTTGCCATGCAATCCATCTAGTGATCGTCTAGTGATGAACCCGTTGAACCATAAATCTGCATGACAGAGTGTTCAACAATCTTTGATGAGAGTTGGGGAACTTTTCCCTCTACTTGTTGGAGCGGATTGGTACCATTCGTGGGTGGCCAACCTAAGGGCAATAAAGAAATTAAGCCTTGGCGAAAAATATATCACCATCAAAGGGGCTAATGAGATTCTAAACAAAAGTAAAGGAAGGGAGGAGGCTCACCTTCAAACTCAACACCACAAAATTGATCTTCCATCAAACGAGGGCAGTCCTTGCCCATGCCAGGCGAAGTAGTTGGATGAGTCTTTACGTTCGACAATGCAACACTGGTGTTCAACCTTGTTATCAAAGACACCCCCTCTTTTCCTCTCACAGCATCAAGAGGCTCTATCATGGAGGTATCTATTGCTACATAAAACAAGAGGACAACGAGCGGGTTAGACAAATGCCGGAGAGCAAAGTAAAATGAAGAACAGAAAGGTCAAGGGCCATAAATAATCACAAGTAATGTGAGGGGCCTGGGGCACCATCAAACTGCTAGAAATAGGTCAATGGACAACCCCAATAGCTAGGCCAACCACCACGATCACCTCAGAATATGGCCGTGAGGTTTACCTAGCACAGAGCTCAGCCAACAAGACTTCAATGAAACCATCCATGGCCCCTTCTTCAACAGTAAGAGGGTTTGAATAATTGGGTAGATCCTCATTCAACCCACAATCCAACAGAGCAATGAACTCCTTTATGGAGTCAGATGAATTGATGCTACCAGATCCCGTAAATAAGGCTTGTCAAGTTGCCCAATAGTCGAAAGAAAGGGACATGCATAAGGAAGTGTGTAAATGCTTACTCAATTGGCCAAGGTGATTTACAATGCTTGGGTTTATCCTATGCTGTGGAGGGGTAGCTACACCCTCGGTCTCAAAGTTTCCTCTTGCAAAAAAAACAAAAAAACAACAACAATAAATGCAATCAAAAGAAATGAAGGGGTCATTGCATAGAACCTCGCAACAAAAAAGGAGACGAGAAGAATGGAAGGGATTTGTCTAAGCTGAGCGTACTTGGTAAGGTGTTGTTCGTAGTCTCCCCACAAGAAAAGGAGGTTGAACCACCTGACACCGGGTTGTAGTCATCATTGATCATCTCTAGATCCTAAAGGTCATTCTCCTCCTCACCCATCCTGAGGTCAAGTGAGGCATCTTCTTCCACGGGAGGGAGATTTCCTGTATTGTTTGGCAATAATATCATGAGGGCCAAGAAGTAACAAATGCAATCTAGCGAAATTTCCAATAAGAAAAGCTAAGCGGGAAAGCAAAAGTTACCATTCTGCTGCTCTTGTGAAGTTGTAGGGACGAGACGCCTTAGAGACATGCCGATCATCCTTAGTCTCCCGTATTTTCTTAGAGGGAGTTGAACTCTTCTTCTTAGGGTGCCAGAGGTGGTGGCAACAGTGACAAATCTCACTACAAAAAGCAAGAAAAAAATTAACTAACAAACATAACAAAATGGAGTTTAGCAAAAGAAATAAACCATGATTTGAGGGAAGAAAGCTCAGTTGATGGTTACATATCGACAAAGGCAAGAGAAAGTTTAGGTTACAATACCACCTGCTCAAGTTGAAGGCCTACAACCTTACCCACCTCTTCCACAGTGTCTCAGATTTCTTGCAAAGTCGTCCTATTCTCTATCAATGAAATGTACTAAAAGGGCCTAGCACACACGATGGCATTCATCAACTATTTCTCCCATTGTGGCTAAATATCAGTATTGAAGCCTTTTAGAGAAAGCTCTATCATCTTGGAAGAATTTGGAGGATAGCTACAATTTGATAAGAAGTGCTCGCACCACAAGTAAACTTTTTGGGTCACCATTGACTCGCCTCTTTCTAAAGAAGTATCAAATGGGCACTTTAGAGGCTTGATCGCCCTTGAGTAAAGTCCCAAATTTATCGAGATAGGCCCATTTTCAACCTCCCACTTTATACAAAACTTACAAACCTCTTTGGCAATATATGGAAATTGGGTATAGAGAAAAGAATAATCAATTATGAGAGGAGACAAATCCTTTCTCTTCAAACGACTCTCCTCAACCTACTTCAACTTTTGCAGAAGCTACCTAAACACATTACTGTGTTTAAACCGCCAATGTGCATAATACATATTAATGACACCAACCCTTTTTCTATCTGGCGAGACACAAGTTGGTTTCGGCTTCCTCCTACAGAAGTAGTCCCACTAGTTGGCTACAACCAAGTGGGTATCATGACGCTTGAGCAATTTGCCCTATAGTGGAAATCATCATTGGGAGGAACTGACTAGTTATACCTAAAGTTCTTCACAAAGATGTGTGAATAGTAAGTGTAATGTCATGGATCCTTGCTGGATCTTTATTGGGTCTTTCGGATCCTTTCGGAGAGTTTCGGTTCGCTTTTGTAGCTCCCGAGTTGAGTTTTACGATCCGTGTGGGTTTTTCTCTCGTACTAGTTACGGAACCCTAAGGTGAATTTATTTCTCAGTTCATCGACTTGCGGACGCTACAGCGACGATGTGCTCTTTGAGCCTGTCGTTTCGACTATTTTTGTGTATTTTTATGAGACCGGGCCAAAAATCGGATTTTTCAGAAATTAGGAAAATTTCCTAATTTCTTTCTATAAACTCAATTCCACTATCTCTCCTGCTCATTTTCAACTTCACGCTATCTCACTCCGTTCTCTCCCGTCTCTGGTCCGTTCGGCGCGGGGCGCGCACCGTTGCGGAGCTGGCTGAGGCGTGGACGTGCTCGAGTGATCGGTTCGCGGGAAGGAGCAGCGGAGGAGCGTGGCGGGCGCGATCCCTCGGTGGATTCCGAGAGGGCGTCGTTCGTGATTCGGTGGTTTTCAGCGTGGTTTAGTCCCTTCGGGGCACGGTTTCTTCGGTGGAGGTAGGGAGACGGATCACCACTTCCTTCTGCACGTTTTCCCTGCTTCTGTGCGTTGTTTGGTGCTCGATCGGAGGAGATCGAGTCGGTTTAGTGAAAATCGTAGTTTTTGGGGTTTTCAGGGTTCGCCGGAGAACGGCAACCATTTGTGATGTGGTTAGTGTCAAACTGACCGTTGGGATGTCTAGATCCCATTCACGTAAGTTTCGTGTCGATCAGTTGTCATTCGAGACCGGTAGGAGTCCGGGAACCTCGGTGACCCGTTTTGGGTCGATTCGTCGGAATCACCCCGATCTCTTGTTTTAGGGCTTGCATGTGGGCTTTTTAGCCTCCAGATGTTATTTTTCATGGTTTGCCTTTATTTCCCCTGCGTTTCGACGTGAATGGGGTGTGGAACGGGCCGACTGGGCGTTTCCACCTTTTTCCCATCGTGGCCGGTGTGGCGGTCGTATCAGTGACCGTCAGAGGCCGTTTCCACCTTTTTCCCATCGTGGCCGGTGTGGCGGTCGTATCAGTGACCGTCAGAGGCCTCTGACGGCCCCACGATAGACCGCCACAGCGTTCGTGGCTTTTAATTGTTGAGGGCTGAGTGAGCGTGACGGTCTAGCCCTTGACCGTCACACTCCTCTGACGCGCCCCTGGTGGTGCGTCACGGCCTTTTTGTCGTTTTATGCTTGGGTTAAGTCGGTTCCTCTGACGCACTTGCCCCCGTGCGTCAGGTGAGTGTAACGCGCCTGCCCCAGGCCGTTACATTCTGGTTGACCGATTTTGACAGGTTGAGTCGGTTCGTCCAACGGTAGTGTCCCCGTGCGTCACAACGTTGTAACGCGCCTGCCCCAGGCCGTTACGTGCTGTCTGTCCGAGTTTTTGTTTTGGGTCGGTTGGCGTAACGCGCCTGTCCTCATGTGTTAGGTGGGCGTAACCCGTCTGTGCTCGCGTGTTAGGCTGCTGTAACGCGTCCGCCCTGGACCGTTACGTGGCTCGCGTTTTGGGTTTGAGCCTGTTGGCCCAGATGCCCCTGTCCTGGCACGTCAGAGCGGTGTAACGCGCCTGTGCTAGGCCGTTACAGTCCTTGTGGCCGTGATGGCCGTTGGTTTGTTTTGTTCTGTGTTGGGCCATCTAGGTGATGTTAGGGGATGTTAGAGGTAGGTTTGTGGCGTGTCTGTGTGATGTATGTTGCTCCCGTGGTCTGGCCGCTTTTCCCCGTGGACATCTGTTGATGCTCCTATGAAGGCTAAGATTACGTTTCTGAGTTTGTCGGCAGTTTCTTGTGCTGCCTTCGGTGTTTGAGGTACGGGTGACAGTGCATGTTCGACTGTCTGTACTTCAACGCCGCTTTTCGAGCTTCCCTTCCTCGTCGCCCTAGACGTCCAGCAGTCGAGGGGTGACCCCGATGTCCGGTTTGTAAGCTAGTTTCTGTCGGCTCCTGCGGTTACCGTAGCATCCTACGGGGGGAGAAAACTAGCTAGAGGCCTGGCTCTAGGCAAGAGCTAGTGTGTGTACACGTGGTCAGGGGCTGAGGACTGACGCCAACGGGTGTGACCCTGACTAGTACTTGTACTTGTGGTTCCGCGTGGGTCTACGACTCGGCCGAGCTCGCGTAGTCCGCGATCGGTTCGTAGTCGAGACACTTGTGGGGTTTGTTGTGACCTGTCCGGGTTGGCCTTTCCGTGGCTGTACTCGAGGTCTGTGTGTTGTCCTGTGCACGACGCTCCGGTCGTGTTGTCTGTGCCTGTCTAGGTCTTTTCTAGACTTTCTTTTGCATGCCTGTTGTAAGTGTAGGTTGGGGCGTTTGTGCGTGGTTTTCCCCTTTTTCCTCATTGCTCCCTGCTCCTCTTTCCCTTTCTAGGCCTGCTTGCCTGTTCGGGTTATTCCCCTCATCCTTACCTGTTCCCTACCCTTACTTCCCTTTCTTTTACAGCTTTCTAGTGTGGTTTCCTGCGGCTATTCCTGTCATTTCTGTTGATCCGTGTTACTGCGTGTTTTTCAGTGGGGATCCGCGTGACCCCTACTGAGCCAGTGACACGAGGCTCACCCCTGCTTTTCAGGTGGGGTGACGTGTTCATTCTACTACCGCGGATCCTGGAGTTCGAGTCGTAGCTGCCAGCTGGTACCTCCGTCGGGCTTCCCCCGACTTCCCGGTACGTCTTTCTTTTCTGTCGACTGTACTTGGTAGACTTGCTGTCTTTCCTTTGGACTTGACTCTGGGTATGTAATTGTGTAAAATCTGTTAATAATAAAAAGTAATTTTATTTCTGCTACTTTAGCAAACCGTTCTAATGAAATTTAATTGCTTGTTGCTATATCTGTCAGTTCAATGTACTACACGACAGTCCTTTTTCCCTTCGGAGCTTTACTGCTCTTGGGAGGTCTCGCGGGTTCCAAGTGGTATCACGTGTATTCGGTAGTCCTACTAGGTATACCCGGTATCCGGGATCTGGGTCGCCACAGTAAGGCTCCAAAAAGGTGATGGTACCTTTTGCGAAAGATAAGTACACTCGATCTGATGCATCACTACCAATCTTCATAAAAAGGAATGACTAAGAGCTAAGTGATGAGGAAGATGATAAGTTGCACTACTTGGACCCTCAATGTTGTATGGCCTAAAGTTATATGAATTGCTTGCAAAATCTAGGTCCTCCCACCTCTCAATAGGAAGAAAAGAAAGTGCCCTCTGAACACCAGTCAACTAATCCAACGAGATCTGATTAAGGTGATTACAGAACATAAAGATTAACAGAGCTACTGGGTTTCCCAAATCAACATGTTGGCACAGCTCAAGAAGCAACTAATCGGCCCAGCACTCAAGTAATGGGTAGCCATGGACACAGTCCTATCTCTGGGTGAACTATGCACTGTCAAATTCTCCAATCCATGTTAAATATTTCCCAGGGCGGTAGGTGGAGTAGAAAGCCATTGACCATCAGCTAGAAGGCAAGTCAGATATATCAACTCAGGCTGCACTTGACCCTCCTAGCCATGTGGCATGACAAAAGTGTGAGCCAATATACGAAATACATTGCTAAATAAACCTTGTCTAGCAAATTGTAGGGATTCCACCCCTCGTCATTGGGCGCAGGCAAGTATCGGTTATTCTTCTGCAGTTTCAACAGGAGCTAGTAATAATGATCTAGAGGCCTATCATCCTCGGCAAAACCCTCATAGAAATAGAATGGTCCATTATAAAATGGCAAATCCATGCACTGAGACTGGCCCTCACAGTATTAGTAGAAACAGATGGGATCTTGTCCTTCCCAACTTGGGCTAAATCTCTCCAAACTTAAACCAAATATCGAAAGCTCCAAAGCAATCCATACGGTCTTGTGCCAGTAGAATAATCTCTTTGCAGATCATCAAGTGTTACCTCTTAATAGGGGTGCGCAGAAATAGGGAGACCAGAAATTCTGTGAAAGTTCCATAAATCAATCATTGTTTCACCCTCTACAGTGGCGAAGGTATTGAATCTCTCGACCAAAGCTTGAAGCAGACCCGTATAGCAAGGGTATCCATAAAGGGTAGTTGTCACTGCATGATGAATGTCCAAGTGATCCAAAATCTCTTAGTAATGATGTAATATCTCCAGCAACCATTCTATGGCTCCTAAATAAAATCAATGGGAAAAAATCACTGACCATCTCCCATACTAACTCAGACCAGAACCACCTATCATCTTGTCAAGGTAACACAATTTATCATACCCCTCGGTTGCGAACCGAGAACCGAATGGCAGCAGAAGCAAACTAGAAATTGGAGCTCGACCTGGCTTGTGTTGACCAAATAATTCCCATATAGTTGGCTTCATTATTTATGCTTTTGTGTGACAAGTGATATCAACACTGAAGAAGCCCGACTATGTAGCTATTGGAAACTAAGCTCAGAATGCATAGTCTAGCAAGAAGCTGGGATAAGAAAAGGTGCATGGCCAAAGCATGTTGTCTCGCCCCTACCAAAATGGCCCTCTCAAGCTGATGTTGCTCAGCCAACAAAGTCAGATCATCCTCATCCATATCCTCGGGAACAAAGTGCTGAATGAATGGGAATAGATGCTCATCTAGTAGAAAGTGCCTTGGATAATCGCCAATATGCTGGAACTAGTTAAGGCCTATGTGCTTGACAATTAGAGTTGGGTCAACCTCTCCATCCTCTGAAGTGTCCTAAGGAAGTAGACCCTTAGCAATAAAAGTTAGTCCTCGATTAAGAGAAAATAGGTTCTTCTTGGTGACTCTTGGAGGACCCAATGGAGGAATCAACTTCTTTGTTAGCATAGGGGATGTATCTCTGTCCTTGCCAGTGGTTCCCCAGGCACAACTCTCTTTGGCACGAGACATGTTGTTCACCTAAAAAATGAAAAAAAAAAGAGAAGCAATTAGTATCAACATATATGCAAGAAAGCAAGGAAAGCCAGAAAGGCTGTAAGCTGTCAAGGGATCAAGTCGTGGAAGCTAACAACATTAACAGGGTGCGTAGGCCACCCACCTTCACCTTTGGGTCCGACGGACACCCCATGGGGGGTATTTGTTCAACCTCAAAAATTTTGTAATTTTTTTTTGATATTTTCAAATTTTTTCAGATAGTTAAATGAATTATGTGATAGAAAGAAACGATGCAAAAATCATCATTGTTACATAAATACCCTCATCGGGTGACGTTATTTATTTAAGCCTTATTTGCTTTCATGCACATGAATTTTATCAAACAGTTTGTGGGTGGCACGAAGCCACGCCCCTACGCAGCAAATTAATAATGAATAAGTTGATCTGGTCATTTTGGACCGACATTGGTGTTCGAGAAGAAGTTCCTATGCTGCAAAAAGGTCGAGCAACATGGTGTCGTCAAAAGCAAACAAACAAAGCCTCCACGTGCTGCATCTCGAACTCTCAGCAATAAAAATTCGCTTGACGAGATGGGTCTAGGCCTTTATAGCCCTTTGAAGGCCAAGAAAACCCAAAGATTCCCCTTCCTCTACCTCTCTTTCTCTCTCCTTAACTAACCCAAGGCTGGAGGGACTTCCCTCCGGTTGCCTAAGCACCAGAGGGAGGGCCCTCCGGTTGTACACCATCAGAGGGAAGCCCCCTCTAACTGCACGCACACTGGGGGAAGCCCTTTCGACTACGTAGGCTCCAGAGGAGCTCTCTCTGATCACATGCAGGCACTAGAGGGACTCCCTATGGTCGCGTGCACCTGAGGGACCCCATGGTCATGGGCACATCGGAGGGACCCCCGCCCCTGGTCATGTACAGCACCGGAGGGTCCTCTTACGGTCATGTACAGCACCGGAGGGTCCCTCTGATCATCTCTATCACACAAAAGAAGAAGAAAGTATAAAAAAGGGGGGAGATTTACCTTCCTCCTTACCTATCATCGGAGGTGCCCAATGAACAACCAGTGGAGTTCCCTCCTCTTCCCACTCCCAAACTCCTATAAAAAGAGGCCAGTCAAGTAAGGAAAGGAGCAAAGCAATAAACACTTGGAGAAGGAAAGTTTGAAGAGTTTGAAGACCTTATGTTCTCTTGAAGCCTTTGAAGAGGTTGAAGCCCTGCGCAGACTTATTGGAGGTGGCCATGTCCAAGGCTTGAAAATTTGTTAAGTCTTAACCATTTGTGTAAAAGCCTTCATATGGGTATATTTACAAAACATACCCAATCTGAGGGAAATTTGTTGTATTTCATGAAATTTGTTGTGAACAGGATTTGCCGACCCAGTCGACCCGATCTCAACGCGGGACGGGTCGGGCGGGTCGCCCAGCGACGCGGTCCGCTCTCTCGATCAGTCACGCGATTTTTTAATTTTTTAATTTTTTAATTTTAGTTTTTAAAAAATAAAATTTTATTTAAATATTGAATGTTATATACATTTAATAATATTAGAATGAAAATGTAATTTGTTTCTACAATGTTATATAAATTTAATTTTATTTATAAGATTAAATGTAAATTCAATGTACAATATTTTTAACAAATAGCATTTTATGAAAATAATATCATTATTTCTACAACATGCAAAACTATATGTTAAAAAATCTTTTTTTTCTACATGTTAAATTAAAATCATTATTAATACATAGTAATTTCAATTTACATCTACAAATTTTGTTATAACTAAATTTTAATTTAAACAACAAATTTAATTATACAACATATAAAAATGAATACATTATTTAATATATCTAAATTAAATCTTAATTTTTTTTACAAATTAAATTTTATATAGAATCATCTAATACAAATTAAAATTATTTGTAATATATTTATCACTAAATTTAAATTTAAATTTAAATTTAAATTTAAAATTAAAATTTCTACAATTAAATGAATTACATAATACATCAAAAATAAATCTAAAAAACTAACAAAATATAAAATTTTCAACTAATAAAATTCAATTTATTTAAATAAAAAATTTAATTCAAAATTTTTAATCCCCCCTCCCCCACCGGCTGCAGCGGTGCCCCCCCCCCACCGGCATCAGACGCCCAGACAGCCCCCCTCCCTCCCCCCCTCCCCCACCTCCGGCAGCAGCAGACGCCCTCCCCTCCCTCCCCCACCCACCGGCCCAGACGCCCTCCCCTCCCTCCCCCACCTCCGGCGGCCCCCCACCGGCGCAGACGGCCCCCCCTCCCTCCCCCACCTCCGGCGCCCCCCCTACGGCCCAGACGGCCCCCCCTTCCTCCCCCACCTCCGGCGGTCCCCCACTGGCCCAGACGGCCCCCCATCCCTCCCCCACCTCCGGCGCCACCGCTCTGACCGCCGTCCAACACCGCTGCACCGTTGCTCGCCGGTGGGAGGGATGGAGGTAGAACCGACCCGACCGGCCCGTTAAATGGGCGAACCGACCCGACCCGCACGTACCAGACTCGGCCCGCCTCGGACCAGTCCGGTACGCGGCGGGATGCACAAGACCATGCGGTCTAGTGCGTCCTGGCCACGACCCCCAACCCGTGCGACCCGTCGCCCGCCTGGGTCGGGTCATGCGGGTCGGGGCGGGTCGGCAAACCATGGTTGTGAATGATATGAAAAATCATGTAAACCCCAGAGGTATCAAAGTTTAGAGAATTTGATGTTAAATTATGGGAAAAATCCTATAAAATCTAAAAATTATATGTTTACTTTGAAAATTTGTAAAATTACATAAATACCCATGTAATTAAAGAATGAGTCCTTAAAATTATGAAATTCAATAAAAATATTCGACTTTGCAAAAATATTCTTCAAAATTAGATAAATGTCCCTATATTGTTCAGAAATCTAAAAATTATAATTCTACCCTAGATCTTTTAAAATTGCATATATGCTCAATAAGTTACAAGAAAATTCAGAAAGCTTAAAAGGTTACACTAAGGTTTGCCAACCCGACCATACCGATCATGGCTCGATACGAGACGGTACGGTCGGTAAGGGCAACGTACCGGTATGGGCTGAAGGGGGTGATTTTTTGATTTTTGATTTTTTTGATTTTTAATTTTTTTGTAAGTTTTCAAAAATAAAATTCTAATAATAATTTGTTTAAGTTGTAAAATAATATATGCATTGAAAAAATAGAATGTTGAGTTCCTTTTTTGTGATCGTACATATGTACTAAGTTACATATGATTAATTTTACTAACTCTTCCAACTATTATTAAGATACAAATGGTGAGTGACTATGCATTAGTAAAGTTATTATGTAACAATAAGAAGTTATAATTTTATACACATAACTAAATAATTACATATATGCAATTATTAATACCTTATATATTTAAATAACATGTTACACCTCTCAATTAAACAAAGTATTTGAAGAGAGCAAAAAATGATAAGTTAAATTGTTAAAGTGAACATATACATAATTAACTTTACTTATGATATCATTCAACTCCACTCATAAAGTACAAAATGTCGAAAGTCACTCATATGACTCATCTGTGAATCTCGAATCCCAATTAGAATCAGATATATGAGACTCGTGACCTATATAATCTAACTATATCCTAGTGGGTGGAAGTGCATATAGGTGACTCTGAAAATATGTAATCATCTGCACAAATAATGCGTCATGTGGAGTGGTGGAAGATAAATGAAATCATCAAAAAAAAACTCTAACTGCATTTATACATGTAAGTCTATCATCTGCTACTGGTGAGACTGGTGTTGATGGTGCTCGAACCATGGACGTGGAAGAAGATCTCGATCTGCACAGTGCTGGTAGGGCTGTCAATGGGCCTGGCCCGCCCGACAGGCCCGCGGGCTTGGCCCGAGTTCGAGCCGGGCTGCAAGCTATTTTTCGGCCCGTGGGTTTTTAGTCGGACCTAAAAGCCCGGCACGACTTGGCCCGCGGGTCGGGCTCGGACTTTGAGTTCGGCCCGTTCTCTTTTTTTATTCTCACTTTAAATTTTAAAAACTATTTAGTTAAAATTATGTTAATTTATTTAATTAGAAATGTTTAAACTCTATTTTCACATAAATTATGTGATTAATATCAAATTTTTAATTAATTTAGTGAGATTATAAATTTTATATTATTAAATATATTGATTATTATTATTTTTATTGTTTTATTTCAATTATCGGGCCGGGTCGGGCTTTAGTCGGGCTTTGAATTTTTTAAATAATGTCGGGCCCGGCCCAGCCCGACGTAGGGCTGGCCCGGGCCGGGCTTGGGCTTTAATATAGATAAGTCGGGCCCGGGCCGGGCCGACCTAAGCCCGGCCTAGGCCCGGCCCATTGACAGCCCTAAGTGCTGGTGGTGGGGGAACCCTGTACGTAGAAGACGATGTCCCGACTCTACTACGAGAAACATATCCCTCCCGTAACTATGTCCAAAAGAAATCTTAGACATCCTCTGGAACTAAGGAGTATGCACGGCAATCCCGCCCCACTCCCGCAAGGTGCTCTACAAATTTGTGTTTGCCGCTGACACGATATCCGTAGTATCTATAGTGCACATGTTGATCACCCTCAATAGTGTACCCGTGGTCCCACACAAGGTGGTATCGTCCATCCATGATGACCTACAAATGTTGAACAGTTTTGCATCAGTAACTTGAAGGGCAAGTGCAAAAGTCAAGACATGAAGAAATAAATGATTAATTTATAGTTGCATACAAATATAAACAAATGATACATACTCATAATCATATGGGCCCAAACTCGGCCACATCTCATCTCCAAAACAATCTAACATTTTGCGTGCTCGTAGATAGGACAAGTAGTCTTCATATTCCATAGAACTTGCATAGTGCTCTCAGTACATGCGTAAGTAATGTTCATATTCTTAGGAACCCTGTAAGTACACGATCGATGGTGGTGTAGATGAGAGCTGACCGTATCCTTTGGTATATTGCGACATTGAAGCATAGCTATGAGGATATTGGTATGATACGAAAAATGAACTACTGCTCCCAAAATCGTCATGATATCTGGGTTGCTGCTGCCATGATCGTCTATACTCACTTCTAAATCCCTGAGGCCTTGATAGCTGGTATTGTCTGCAACAGAACTTCCATATAGTAGGAATCCTAATAATCAACTGCCTGCCTCACCCCTGGCGGTGGAGCACCGTGATCATCATTCTGCGTGGCATGTGTAAAGTGTTGCTCCTCTATCCATAGTATGCCTTCGTGACGACCACGTTCATGGCCCCCATGACCTCTCCCTTGACCACTACTATACGTTTGGCCACCAGTACTAGTATCCCCACGACGACTCCATTGACCACCACTAGAACTGTCACGACTATGGGATGAAGACCTTATCGGTGTACTATCGTCATCGGAGTCACGACTCTCATTGATGCAAGACTCTACGGATGACTTCCCCATGACCTGCAAACTCGGTCGGACCCCTCCTCCCACCTGCGCCCTCCCCCCTCCCACCTGCACTCTCCCCTGCCTCCCACTGCCCTGCCGAACCCCCCTCCCACCTCAACCCTCCCTCCTCCCACCGCTTTCTACTGCCTCCCACCGCCCACCACCTCCTCCTCTGGCCTTCCACCAGCCAAATCTGGCCAGTGGGAGGCCAGAGGAGGCGATGGTGGGTGCTGGGAGGCAGTGGCCAGACCCCCCTCCCACCTCCACCCTCCCACCCACGCCTCCCATGGCCTCCCACCGCCCTCCCAAGGCTCCTTCAGCCTGCCACCGGCCAGATCAGGCTGGTGGGAGGCCAAAGGAGCTGCGGGAGGCGGTGGTCGAACCCCCCTCTCACCTCTACCCTCCCACCACCCCCCTCCTCCCTCTCCCACTGCCTCCCTCTGCCCAAGCCCACCTCCTCCGCCCTCCCACAACCCCCTACGACCATCCACCGCCCCCTTCACCCACCCACTGGCCACCCCCTTCCTCCTCCTCTCTACAAACAAAAAAATAAAATTAAATACCTCACCGGAGGCCTCTGATCGTCGGTCCCCGCCGCTGGGACACTCCTCGCCGGCCTACACCACCAACTCCACCACTTGCACCACCACTGGACGCCGCCCACCATTGCTACATTCGACGCCTCCACCCCCATACCCATCGTCAACTTTTAACATTGAACCAGCGCGAGCCGAATAGCCCGCATGTAGCAGGTCGATCCCCCTTCGAAGGGATCTAGTACGCAGCGGGACGCACGGTCCCTTATGGTCCAGTGCAACCCTGCCGCGTCCCGCACCCCGCCCGTCCTGCCTACCAGCTGGCACGGTTCGGTACAAGCAATTCGCCCTATACCAGGCCGGTTTGGAAAACTCTGGGTTACACAAGAATGTCTCGATTGTGCTAAAATTATCATTTTACCCTTATTTAAGAAAAAACTTAAGAATAAACCCTAACTTAAGAGAAAATTACACAAAAAAGTCTCACTTGAAAAATTACAAATATCCACCTTAGGGCTTAAAATTCTTTTTTGAATTAAACCTCTAATATCACAATGGATATCGTAGATGTTGAGAAGATATTTGACATCTAATCAAAGGTGTTTAGACTAATACCGATATAAATTTATACCAACTATGATCGACGTGGAAAAATCCAATACATGAATCATAAATCATCTGCTAAATATGAAACATGGAAATAATATGCATGCTAGTCAAAGAAACGTGCTTCGCGCGTGGTTTAGTTTGAAATCTTTTTCTACGATCGTGCCCTCGTACCACCTCCACTGTCGTTTATAGTGGCAGCCAATGTAGACGGGTGCGATCGTCAAAAGGTTTGCCCTCCTATGCATGAGCTTGTTGCTTCGCAAAGAGGAGAAAGGGGGAGACGTCGTCGAGGTAACTAACCAAAGGTTATTTTGGTATTTTTGTAAATTATGGTCAACTTAACCTAAGTTGAGTTTAATTTCGTCGACTGGAAGAAACGACGACAACTTATGTGTTTAACTGCAATAATTTTGTGGGCTCTTGAGACAATAGTCGAATTTAGGAGACTAATCAACAATTAACTAAGTTTATAAAGACTAATATGTAAAAATCTCTGAAGATAAAATATCAAACTTAGTTAAGTTTAACCCTAATTAAGTTTAAACCTCCAGTATCTTACCCAGGCTTATCCTATTTTCTCTCTTATGAAAGCAGCCCGTAGCGTATGAACAAACTACAACTCGCGCAGATAGAACATGGCCTTAAATATAGGAGCCACCATTCGGCAGTGTCCTCAAAAGGTGCAGATGGCAATATCGGAGCCTCCGGTCCACAAGCTTGCTATCCCTTCCAACGACATTGCTTTACATATTTTGTTAGGATTTTTACATATATATCTTTATAAAATTTAGATTTATCAAATAGATCTTTCATCGAATTATATTATCATGAATATCTTCGAAATATGAGTAATGTCATGATTATGTCTTTGCCGTAATTCCCGTGTGTTTAACCCGAATTAAATGTGAGTTAAAGAGTAAGATTTATATATATATATATATCTCTGTAAAATTTGATTTTGTCAAATATATCTTAGATCTAACGACTGTAGATAGCATATTTTACAGAATATTCTCATCCGTCGATGATAGTAAATTAAAGAAGTATAATCGTAATATTTCTATCTAAATAAAATATATTCATAATAATATACTCAAATGAGAGATATATTTGATAAAATTAAACTTTATAGAGATACATATGTAAAAATCCCTGTATTTTTTTAACATTTTATGCTGCACAGTCTGCAGCAAGAATAAGAGCCAAAGATCCTGGGGACAAGAGACAACCCCATCAGACAGTACTCGAGAGTAAACCTCAATACACTCGGTGGCATGCTCATTTGTGTTTGTACGGTAAACCTCAATAAACTCGTCTACAACATAACCCCATTAAATCATCTATCAAAGGATGCAAATGCTATAATTCGGGTCAGTGGGATCCGAAAGTGTGACCCGGATCCGAAAGTTTTTTGAGATTCGGATCGGACCTTTGATCCGAAATCTCTACGTTTCGCACATTCGGGGCGGTATGATTTTTATTCGAAATGCCCCATTCCGGATCGGATATCGGGGCGCCGCAAGAAGCCCCATTTCGGGGCGACCATGTTCCCCCCTCCTCCACAAAACCCCGCCCTTGATCCCTTTCTTCGCACCGATTTCGGGGCGACCCTAGCGGCGCTAGGGTTTCTCCCATCCGGCGCCAGGCGATGGCGTTCTCAACGTTCTCGGCGACCACGACAGCCTCCCGCGACAATGATCTCGACGGCGGCCATGGCGATCTCAGTATCGGGGCGACCCTGTTCCCCCCTCCTCCACAAAACCCCGCCTTGATCCCTTTCTTCACACCGATTTCGGGCGACCCTAGCAGGGCTAGGGTTTCTCCCATCCAGCGCCAGGCGGTGGTGTTCCTCAGTGTTCTTGAAGACAATGACGACCTCCCGCGACAATGATCTCAACAACAGCCATGGTGATCTCGGTATCGGGGCGACCCTGCTCCCCCCTCCTCCACAAAACCCCGCCTTGATCTCTCTCTCTCTCGCTTTGCCTACTATGCAGCTTTGACGTAGGAAGCAAAAGCTGGAGCGAAGAATGGTCCGAGGGAGGAAGAAGTAGTAGGTCGGGGAGCGCGCCGTGAGTACGAGAGGTGCAGGGACGAGAGGATCAGGGAGAACAAGGAGAGGATGCGGAAACTGGGCATCCTTGATCTGGCCCACAACCTCAAGTCCTCCATGTGGGGACGTTCTCTTGCCTCCAACCGGCCCTACAAGCGGAGGGCCTGTCCTTCTTCGAGCCCATCAGCGCCGGGTTTGCCACCGCGGTGCTCTTCCAGGTTTGCACATTTTTTTTTGTATTTCGGACTGCCGTGCATATGGGCCTCTGCATTGGGGGTATGGTGTAGATTCAGGTGCAAAAGCTCGGCTTTTGGAAGGGTTTATGTGTTTTTTGACCCTGTTTGCTCTCGCTGGTCATTTTGCTGATACTTACCTCGACTGCATTCTGTATTATAGATTCGTAGGTTTTGATGGGTTTTGCATGAGTCTTATTCTTGATGCTATATGAGGAACCCTTTTGGGTTACACGAGGATAGAATGACTTCTCCATTCGTCACAACTTTGTTCCTTCTTTCGCACTTCCTAATCTTTCTAGAAGGTCTTGGTTTTTTTTTGTCGTCGGTTGTCCCTCTTTTATTGTTAGATCTTAGAACAGATGGCATTTTGATTTATTTAACGTTTGTATTTTATTTTGCATCGACGTAGTTTTGTGGGGTTTCCGGGTGGTCATTTAGCTTTCCATTTGGAATCTTCCCTCCTATTTGGGTTTCTGATTTTCTTTTATTCTCGAGCTATTTCTTTGACGTGATGGTACTGTTTCTCTTTAGGATGAGCGTTAGAATTATTTGTTGGTCATTATTTTTCTTGTTCTTGCTTTGTTATTATTTAAAAGTTTGCTCGACAAATTTCACTGATGAAGAAGAACATATAATACCATCCGCCCGGATAGTTATCATTCAGTTATTGACATTGTTGATTCCTTGTTCGAGAACTATATGGTGTTTAGATTGCAGAATGTAAGTCCAGTTAGCTACGTCGAACTTCCTGTAAAAAGAAGAGATGAAGGCCCACCAGAAAATATCGGAGTTACTCTGGAAGATGGTCCAAACAAGGAGGTTTATATGGATGAGCATGAAAAGTTGTTGGGTACATGTGAAGAATATGACTTCCCCCACCAGAAAATATCGGAGTTACTCTTCAAAATTCATGTTTTACCTTTTCCATTTTGTTTTTCCTTTCATTTGATCACTATGGCTTTTTGATACCGAGTCTATGGCTTCCTTCCCCCTCATATTACTGTTTTATTAGACTGGACAGAAGAAAAGTTGAATCTCTATTTTTGACAGAGTATTGTTTGTGAAGAATATGACTGCTACTTCTTTAATTACATTCTCTTAAATATTATTTATTTTTCAACCATTATAGATAATTGCTAATGATTTTGAAGTTGTGCTTTGTAGATGGAACCCATTAAAGTCTTTTATCCCTTGGGCTCCTTAGATTCCAAGTTTGGATTACATGGAACCCATTAAAGTCTTTTATCCACTTTTGTGAAGTGAAGATATCATGTTCAAGAGATGGGTCGTAATTATGTTTTAGTTCAGATAGTTTGATGCATTCGTAGTTATGTCTTAGCCCTGCAAACTGCCAATTACATTCTTCAGGGAGAACTCTGCAATTACTCTGCAGTTTTCTCATTTGATGTTCTTTATGTACTGCACTGAGAAGAGCTGAGCCATCGCCTTCTTATCTGTTACATTCATGGCTGAAGTTATGGAGAAGAATTGAAGACAATAGTTCATCTTTGCAGAGTCAAAGAATTGCAACTCTAATTACAGGCCAACTCCCCATAACTGAAATGCCCTTCGACTCATCTCATCTAGTGCAAATGTTGCAGGAATTCCGAACCATCCTCCGGGAAGATTTGAAGTCCAAGAATTCAAGCTATGGAAACTATTTCCGATGATAGTAGTTGCAAAGCATCTCAACAACATGAATCTGACATGAAGTTTGTAAATTCAGAATTGCCTCGAATGGCTCCTTAACTAAACCGTCCGAGCTAACCTCAGCTTTGTAAACATCACCCTATTCTAGTGAGCTACTGTGGACTGAAATCCTTTCCCTTATTTTAACTTGGGTATTTTCTGCATTTTTTTTCTACAGAATTTTGCCTCGAAAGTCAGTGGGAAAGAATGTGCCTATGTAACTTTCTATTGGGAACTTAAATGTTATATGTTTTACGAATGTGCCTATGTAACTTTCTTTTAGTTGACGGTCGAGGCAAACCCATGTGATTTTTTTATTCTAATTTATATCCTTAGTTTCTTACTTTCCTGAATCTCAAGTAACATGTCGATTATTATTTTCAATCCATCTCGTCAATATTTAGTAATCCTAATGGCTCTGGTTTTTACTCTGAGCCTTTGTTTTTCTTGTGCAATACAGGCTATACAAGGTGCATTACTCTTGAGCATTCTTGCAAAATACTGTGAAGGTAATTTATGCTTGCCAAAGTTCTTCTTTTTATTTGTTTTATTAGTCAAAATACCTCAATTACTTTTTTTCCCTTGAGTCTGCAAACCATTCCTCTTATGCAAACTAAACCATTCCTTGTTTCCAGCGCCAATCCAGTTTCTAATAATTGATCATTATTTTGTTAAAAAATGGAAAGGATCTAAGGAAACCTTTTCTTCTCTTCAAGTATATTTTTTCTCTCAACAAACATATGAGCTTAAAATATTGGGTTTCTATCAACTTCGGCATAGACCATGCAAAATCATAATTTTTGCTTTCTGGAAGGGTGCAATGTCTCTCTCCATGTCCATATGCAGTAATATTATTAGCACACCTAATGACTCATGTATCGTGTGCTTTTTATGTTCAATCTAGCACTTGCTAGTTCCATTTGACATTTGAGCCATAAATCAATATCATGTTTAGCCAGAATAATTTGAGAGGAATCTTGGAGTCTCCTAGTGTAATTATTTTCCAGATTATTTCATTTACCAGATTAGAATTTTTTCCCAGAGAGATGACAAATAAAAGAAATCCTCTAAAACATACTTTGGACAGGCAAGAGCGTCCAAATATGACAGTAGATGACAAATTAATGAATTATCTGGCTTATTGTTCCTTCCAGATATGGGATGTTTTTAATTTTTGGATGATTTTTGTACTGCTTGGAGATATATATATGACATTAATTTTCCACTCTCCTAAGTAGTTTCATTGACTATAATTTTTTAAGCAAGTCTTTACACTAATAATAGACATATTTTGCTTACTTTTGATAGGGGCTTCCTCTGAATAAGTTAGAATCGAGATAAAATCCCGCATCATCAATATCTTCATGAATAAATATCCGCACCATATTTGTCATGACATTTAAAATCTCCTCCTGAATTTTATGTGAAGTGTAAGTTGCATTTTCAGGTGCATTTGTTATAAGTTTTGCAATTTTGCAAGCGGTTCGTTATATGAAGTGTTGTGTTAACCTGCAACTTGTTATTTTCAATCTGTGTATGTCTTTGCTTATCAATTTTTGCTCTCTCAACATGTTGTGGCTGATTCAGCAAATCTTTTGCTGACTCCACAGCCATATTATGCTTTGACATTAGCAAGAGCCTTTCATGCTTATAATGAAGATAGGACTCAGAACAATTAGGATCCAGTACTTAGTTCCTAGAAGAACAGAGGCTACAATCAAATTAAAGGATCAGGGAGGTGGTGCATGGCCGAAGAGTTAAGATAATTCCAAACTTATAACTCCATCCTACCTCCATATGGAAAAATTAACTATGCCAGATTCTTGACTTTAAAGGCCAGTGGGTCACTTCCCCCTTTCACTCAAATGATAATAACCCTAGAGCAACCAACCGATGCTAGCACTAGCCATGATCTAACTACTCAACCAGCATTGGATAATGCTCGGATTCAAGCCATTCTAGAAAGGAGTTATTTTTCATTCCTTCCAAGTATTGGAGATGAGCTTATTCCAGGTTTCCCAGGAGGGCAATTCACCATTTACTTATATAATTGTTGACAGCCAAACATGAGAATCCTATTCTAACCACATTCCAATCTATGTAAATTATAATATTCCATGTTGCTGGTAGTACTATGCTATATTTGGATCTAACCATTATCTTAATTTTAATATGTACTTGTTCTTTACATGTCTTTACTTTTCGCATGGTATTGTTGAAGTAACTCCTATTCAGAAGCCGATTGTTTAGAATTTTTAACTTCTAATCTGCTTCATTGTGGCCTCATGAGCCTCCCAGTTTCCAACATGGTTCTTATTCATCATACTCTGTTTACTTTTCTCACCAGAGGCTAACATGCACAGTGAACAGAAAAATAAGATTAGTTACAACCTTGGGGATTTTATGACTTCTTATTTTTGTTCGTTGATGATATATCACTTATTTAATAATGCTCTTGGTAGAAAGTAACAGTGTGTATTCTGTTGGAAGGTTGCGAGTTTGACAAACATCGTTATTCCCAGAAACTGCTTTAGCTTTTGTCATGTATGTTATGAGTTTACACAGATAATTTGAGCTGAACTTTTCCTTTCAAGGTGGTGTATAATGTTAGTTGCTTTTTGTGCTGGTACTGGTGGATCGATGCTTATTATTGGCTAAGCGGCGGGTGTTGCATTCATGGGAATGGAAAATATTGACTTCTTTTGGTACTTACACAAGGTAAGAAGCTACATGCCCTTGTTTCTCGATATGGTCTTTTGGTTATTCTAATCAAGAGTCATATATTGCAGGTAAGCGGCTTTGCTTTTGCAGGTTATGCGGCTGGCATTATTGCATACTTGGCAACTCATAATCTACATATGTCGCTGCTAACTGCTATCGCTCAGTTGCCTTTTCTGTCTAGTTCATAGATCATTATTTTCTGTTCCGAGTACTATTGAGCAGCTCTTGGCTTGCTGTGAGTCTCATGCTGGAAGCCAACTCACCCTGCCAACTTTATAGCCAATGCTGATTTTCTTGGGTAGGAAGTTTTATTTATATGATGGAATGAGATCAACATCATGATAAGTGATCTTGATAAACATCCAGATGTGGTATATTTTTTATAACTAAGATTCCAGAGCAAAAGGTCTTTGCAAAGAAATAATGCATCCATGATTCAGGGAATCCAATAAGATACTACAGGCGGAAGAAAGTTTTGCTTGTGAAAAATTTCGCAGAATAAGTTGCAGAACTAAATATGTCCGGAGGTTTCAATGCTGTTATTTATGTATTTATCTTATGTTTCCCCTTTTTTGTCTTGCATTTAGAATGTTAAAGTGAGGAGATTAACTCCATGAACATAATTTTTTTGCTTTATTTATTTCTGTGTTAAGGTTTGGGGTATAGATGAAGATTATCAGTTGACTCTACAAACAATACATTGCAGAGCAAACGGTAGACAAGGTATGTTGATTTCATTCTTAGCATCTTGGTACAGTGACTGTGGCTTCTAGTGGATCAGGACGATTTAGATCCTGTGGATCCGAAAATGGATCCGAAAAGACCTTTCTGTATTCAGATATCTCTGGCCTTCAATGTAAAAAATGTGTACACAGGATTTTCGGATAGATCCGAATCCGAAAATCCAAGTTCGGATTTAGATAAGATCCGAATCCGAAATGTCTTTCTATTTCGGATTCGGGTCGGATTCGGATATGAATTTATCGGATTCGGATTCGGATCCCACAGGATCCGACCCGAATCCGATCCATTGCCAGGGCTAGCTATAACCCCGTGACCAGACTGAGCCATCATCTGCCGTTTGAAAGTAACATATGCAAGAGAAAGGGAATATTATATATATCACTACTAATGGTCTGATGAGTATAAGAACACGTGAAAAGGCTATAGCACATACTATACCAAGATGTTCGGAGGAGAAAAAAAGCATGAAGGGAAGCAAGGGGAGATGGTGGTCAGCCCCCATGGTGAAGAAAGGGGAGTAGAGAAAGGGCAGGCCTAAGGTGGTGGCTGCGCCGGGCGTCGGAGGGGAATGGCTGGGATCGCCGCGCCATGGGGGTGGTTTGGTGGAGAAGAGATGGGGACGCTCCCCCCGCCTCCGCCTCCGCCTCCTCATACTCCTACCGGAGGTGATCTGCTTCTCCCCAATGCACTTTCCGCTGGTGTGTCTCTCATTCCCAGTTATCTACGTGTTGGCGCTGTGCTTCCGGTTCGGCGGCGATCAGCGTGGCGGGAACGGCGGGGCGATGAGGGCGTTGTAGGGTGAGGAGGGGGCGGCGGCTACTGCTGCACCGGTACCTGGAGGACCAGATGAGACGAAGAAATCATACTCGAACCAAAAAATCACTTGAATCGGCGACGAAAGATCTATCAATTCTCTTATAATATATGTTATAGATTTTCCGCGGGTTAAAGATAAAGTAGAGCACACTATGGCAGGGGACTTTCGGTAAGAAAAGTAAAAAGTAGGGCACTCTTACTACGGTGCATTCTGATTGAGGCAAGGGGGGGGGGATAAACTTCGGACATTGTCGGGAAATCATAATTAATTATCCTTAATAAAAAATAACTCTACAACGTATACTAGTTAACTTCTAAATGAGCAAAGCTATAGTGCCATTCATTTTACCTCATTTTTTTACTACAATAATCTCAAACTGTACATATCTCGTGATAAGACCATCAAGTTGAATGACTTAAGTTGTGTGATATAGAGTTTAGAATTATTGAACTTAATTAGGGATGTCAGTGAATTTAGTATAATAGTTGGGTCTAATTTAGCCTTTTAAATTATCACTTTGACTTAAGAGTTTGAATTTGACTTAAAAAATGTGTTGGGTTTTGGCCGGATTGTAACGAGCACGACATGTGTGGTCTATTGATCGCCCTAATTGAACTAAATCATCTTTTATTGTTATGTAGTTTTCTAATCATACTACATAATAAGGATGCAACAAAAGGTGCAGTTTACTCTTTTGAAATCAAATGAATTTAACGTAAGATGGGACGATCGAGTTAAATGACTTAAATTTTATTTTTTTATTATTTGATTTGCAAATCTTGTGATGAAAAAAAGATGGGACAAGAAGGATGATATCAAAACATTGCTCTTCTTAAATTGGATGAATCTAACATCTTTCAGGTCAGTAACACCTTACCTTCCATTTGTCCAAAATATGATAAGATGAGTTATAGCAAGCATCATCATTCTTAAAGTTATGCTCTAATTCAATGGGATGTTGGCAATAAATCTAAAACCCTTATAGGGTGTTTGGGAGCACTTTTTTTTCAAGATTATTTCTCCCTAAAAAATTATGGTAATGTGATTTTTAATCTAACTTTTAAAATTGATGAAAATCACTCTGGACTGTTTGTCAAAAATATCACAATTTTTAAATTTTAGATAGCCATGTTTGGAAGCCGGCCGCAGGGGGGAGCCGGTGCCGGGGAAGGGGGGGGGGAACCGGAGAGAGGAGGGGGGGGAGACGGCGCCGGGGAGGGGGGGCCGCAGGGGGCCTGCGCGGGGGGGGGGGGGGGGGACCGGAGAGAGGGGAGGGCACCGCACGGGGGGGAAGAACCGGAGAGAGGGGGGGGAGCCGGTGCCGGGGAAGGGGGGCCGCAGGGGGGCCTGTGCACGGGGGGGAACCGGAGAGAGGGGGGGAGCCGGCGCCGGGGAAGGGGGGGCGCAGGGGGGCCTGGGCACGGGGGGGGGGGGGGGACGGAGAGGGGGGGCTGCGCACGGGGGGGGGGGACCGGAGAGAGGGGGGGAGCCAGCGCCGGGGAAGGGGGGGAGCTGCCGAGGGAGGGGAGGGGGCCGCAGGGGGCGCCAGGGAGGGAGGGGGCCGCCGTCGGGGGGGGCACCGTCGGGGGGAGGGGAGGGGGCTGCAGGGGGCTTCTGCGCAGGGGGGGGGGAGCCGGTGTCGGAGGGGGGAGGGGGCTGCTACGCAGGGGGGGAGCCGGTGCTGGAGGGAGGGGGGGCTGCTGCGCAGGGGGGTTAGTCGGAGCCGGAGGGGGGAGGGGGCTGCGCAGGGGGGGAAGCCGGAGGGAAGGAGAGACGCGGGGGAGGGGAGAGATCGCGAGTGGGAGAGAATTTTTTTAAAAAAATTGGTCCGATGTTATTTTTTTTTTAGGAAGATTTACACGGGAGTAAAGTATCTCCCTAAAAGTTAGGAGAGACATACCAAACAGGGTTATAAGACCTCTTCCTCTTTTTTTTTAAATTGAGAGAAAAAAGAGGTAAAAAAGAGCAACCAAACACCCTATTAGGCCCCCTTTGCTAACCGAGCACGCTTAACGTGCTCGACCCCAGAGGGTCGAGCACGCTAATCATCCCGGGTTAGCGGAGGCTGTGTGAGGGGGGAGGCGGGGCCCACCGAGAGCTTCTCTCTCCCCGGTTGCGCTATCCGCCCGACTAACCCGATGTCAAAGCCGCCCTTAACGAAGGAAGGGAGGAGGAAGGTGGGATAATATATTTCATCGCTTTGACCTTCATAATGCTAATTCCTTTCCATTCATTATTCAAAATCACTTGCCAATGAAGGCAATATCTACCCATATTAAAACTCTAAGGGGGACCTTGTTAATTGAGCTCAGTTAACGCGACTGTATGCGAGGAGAGAGCGGGACCCATCACACACACTCTCTCTCTCTCATCTGTTCGGTTAATCTAACCTGATGTCAAACGGGCCCCAAGAGGATAGAGTATTGTATCACAATATGTTCATAGAAAATGAGAACCATCTCTTCTTGAAAATCAAATCAAGCAACATGACAAGAGGCTTGAACATTTATGACCTTGAATGGATCGACGTCGATTGCTATTAGTTATTGAACTTATTCACAGCAATTTTCACCCTTTTTAGAAAGGTATGTTCAGGGTATGGCGTTTGGGAACACTTTTTTTAAAGTTTTTTTATCTAAAAAAGTATGTTATGTCAATTTTTAACTTAAATTTTAAATTTGAAAAAAATTGACAATTTTTGTTTGACAAAAATATCATAATTTTTAAAATTTGTGTAGATTTATTTGACATATATTTATTTTTTTAAATTATTAAAATGATAATAACAGTTCAATATAAATTACTATCATTCATAAAAGAGAAAAATAACTATTAAATAAGTTATAATATAATGTCATCAAATTCATTAACATAAACATAATGTTAAGAAAATCTAGAATCATCAAGATATGTGTCTTTTGTTCAATTAATCTTTCCACATTTCCAATACAATTTTATTCCGAAGTTGTTTACTAAAACGACGATGTGAATGTAACGTTGTTAAATGATGCTTTTTCTTCGTTCTACTTCTCTATCAATATCTGCACCATATTCTCTTCAATTTGTATCCAAGTTTCATCTTTTTCTCCTTTATGATCACAAATAAAATTATGCAAGGTACATGCGGCAATACCTATCTTCGTTTGCACAACAATAGGATATTCCACCTTTGACGAAAAATACGAAACGTTTCTTTTAACACACCGAACATGTGTTCAATAACAATTTGTAGTGAAGCATGTCGCAAATTAAAAAGCTCTTTTGGGATATGCGGAGCGGAGTGATTTGAATCAAATTCCTTCAAATAATATCTTACTCCTTGATATGATGCTAAAAATTGTGATGTGTTTACGTAACCTGTATAACTTATATTGAGTATATTCTTTATTACAATATAATCATTTTTCATCATATGGACTTGAGTTTTCAATTATTTAGTAGTAACATTAAATCTAAACATATTGTTAAATTCTGATTGCATTGATTTCTATGCTTTAGGCTTCCGACTAGTTGATGCCTTTTTTTCAACACGATGATATTCTACCAATATTTTAGTTAGGTAAGTTAATCGAGTTTGATTCCAAATCAACCTTTCATTAGGATCACTGGCTGAGGATATTTGTGTTTCATACTCCATATATACCATGTATCAAAATATATAATAATAAAATATTAATTCCCCAAAATACATAATCTTTTGATTCTTTACAAAGTAGAACTTGATATCTTAACGGTCATGCCCCATACTCTGTACCGTCGAGGTACCATCAACTTTGGATTATCGACCTCACGATTTTGTCCCTTTCTAAGGGTGATCGACTTCAGAATAGTGGATTTTCGAGAGGTCACTCATCTCAATACTACTCCATATTAAGTACGCTTAACTTCAGAGTTCTTTACAAGAACTGAGCCGATACTTCAAAAGATGTCTCGATGATACAGAGTACAACTTAACTATATTTGAGGGTGTTACATTAACAAAACACATGATCCATATACACACAATTACACAATATTCTCTTAAATACACAAATATAAATTAATACACATGTTACATAGTTACAAAATTCACACGCACATATGAAGGAGATACCTATATCAATACAAAATTGGGAGGCAAGTAGCAAGAATGACATGAAGCAGTATATAACTTAGATGGAATATCTTAAGCAACATCCGCAGTGGGATTATTCCAAGCACACATTTGGCAATCAAAGAAAATTGGGGAATAATATTCATTGCTTTTCTTTTTGGCAAAAATTGGTCAAAATAAAGAAATATTTTGACCTGATAAAAAAATTTGGGGAATAATCTTTGATGTCTCCTCTGTAACAGAGGAGTTTATCTAACATTACATAGGAATTTATTTAATAGGGTTCGGCGGTGGATGTGCTGGAGGAGGAGAACGGGGAAGGGAGGCCGTTGGCGGTACCTACGGAGGAGGGGGAGCGGGGAAGGGGGGCTATCGGCGGAACGTCGGAAGAGAGGAGAGAGTGGTCGGAAGAGGGGAGGGAGAGGGATGGGGGCACCGGTGGTGCAAGGCCGACAGACACCTGCTGAACGCCAATCATAAGGAGAAAGAAATTGCGTCAGAAGAGGGGAGGGGGAGGGAAGGGGGCTCATCAGAGGGGCATGCACAGTTGGGCAATAGTGAAATGCCAATCATGACCAGGGTGATGGAGTGCGGCCGACGATGCGCCGATGGTGCGTCGGTGGTACAAGATGAAGGGGGATGCGTAGCGGGGCACTGGCGGTACGCCGACCGTGACAAAGATGAGGGAAGGGAGAGGGGATGGAGAACGCCTATGCACGACGGTCATGAGGAGGGCGAGGGAATAGTTTCGGTTGGGCACCTGTGGCACGACACGATAGTCACGTTGACGGATCACTGGAAGAGAGGAGGGAGGGAGGAGCATACCTGTTTGACGAGGGAATGAGACTTCACAGAGTCACGGTGCGACGGAGGTCGGGTTGCCAAAGAGCATTCTCAAAAAAGTCGGAGAGTTATTTTTATTTAGAAGGAGATTTTAATGGGATGAGTTCTTCCCAAGAAAAATTAGAGAAACAACCACTAAACATGGTTGAGTGGGTTACGTATTCCTATTTTTTAATTTGAGCAAAATAATAATAAAAAAACTACCAAACACTCTATAAGTCATTCAACTTAATGCAAGAAGACCCTTTTACAAATTTTAGGGCGCCCCTCTTTATGATCCAGGTGGTGATAAAAAGCTGGTCCAACAAGGGTGATTGATGATATCTGAAAACAAATCCAAAGGTAAAGAGGGTGGACAGAGAGAGAGAGAGAGACGAGGTGTCACTAACGAGCCGGGCCACACAGGGGAGCAGCATTCCGGAATCCCGAATTCTCATCTGCTGTTTGGCAAGGAAACCTCCTCAACTTTTTCCCCATCTGAAACGTTGTTTTCACTTTTCGGTTTCCGGGTTCTTCCTCCCGGAAATCGTTTGCGACGTCCCTTCCACTCCGAGAAATCGCGGAGAAACCACGAATTCTCCATCGGATCGCGCGCAGACAACTCTCTCTGTCTGTTTGGATTTCCCGTTGGTCGGAGTTCTTCCTCCCAGATCTCGACGAGTACGTATTCTTCTTCTCGCTGTTCCTTATGTTTTTCGTGTCAATCCATCTTTTCTTCTTATTTGATTTTTTTTCTATAATATGATGCTGATATATTTCTCCCTGGAAAAAAGTTTGCCTCTTAGTGTTGGATTCTATTCGTGAAGCGGGCCTAGATTTAGGGCAGAGGTGGAATGTCCTGATTTTGAATATTTCTTTTCATCTTTTTCTTTTCTGAATTTGGTCACCGATTTTGAAAAGATGCGTTTTTTCCCCTTAGAAAGATGATTTATTTTCGTGGAAATCACGGTATTGAATTGATTATGATCTTCCTCTTATATTGGTATCCATCCATTTTAGTTGGAACAGATCGAAGCCTTAGGTGTTTTGAAGTTTTCGATTTCGTATTGGCGGATGGGTTCAAGGAAACCCTAGCGTTGTTGGCGGGGTTGGAGTTCTAGCGTGATCAAATTGGACCGCCGGGAGTTATGCGCACCTAGGGTTTCAGGTGTGTTGTCTAAACATGCCGCCGCAGTCGGAAGTGAATTCTAATGTGCAGGCAAGCCCTCCACATGAGAAGGGTTCTGCAAAAGTTGCGGATGATGGTGATCCCCCTGCATTATCGTCTTCAGCTGCTGCGACCTCTCAGAAGCCCGGTAAGTTCCTCGCTTCATGCTTCAGACTTCCAAATTTGATTTTGGAATTTCTTGTGTTGTATATATATGATATATATTTCTAATCTTTGATTGGTAGATGCTAAGCCGGTTCTGCTTGCTGACCTCCCCCACAGTTAAAGTCCATCAAGTTTCTACGTTTTGTTCCATTTTGTGGAGAAGTGTGGAATGTAACACCGATTTCTATGAGATAATAAGAAAAGGATGTACATCCGTGAGAAAGAAAGACCCACTCACCGCATTTGGCAAAACTTAACTATGTATAAATTCCAGGAACATTTATATTTGGAGCAGTTGCATGTCAGCGGAGTTGACAAAGCTTAGATTCCAGCTGTCTTTTCCTATCTCATTTGGGAAGATAACCTTGGAGTGACGATGGGCTAGAGGCTTTCTTATGGAAAACACCTTTTCCTGTACCATCCCCTCTGTGACTTTTCGAGGACCCTCCCATTAACCTGTGGCATAGCAACTGTTGGCAGCTTTCATGCATACCTAATGTGAGGTGGTGATGGCAGAGTGGTGAATTGGAAGGCATGGATCTGGCTCTTTTTTCTGATTTGATATGGGACATTTTAGTAAAAAGATATTCAAACTAATGAGTGTCAATGGTTCCCATCCCACCCCATTTTTATCGGATGACATGAGAATCTACATGGATGCATTTGTTGAGTCTAACAGATCAAATGAAATAGCGGGAGAATCTAGAAACTTTTTTTTTTCATTTGCAAACAGTTTTTCTTCTGATGAAATTTGAGGAATTTGAGACCTCTAAATCTATTATCTGATGTGTTCAAATGAGGCTTAAGATAATGTCGTCATAATGCTTCTCAGCTGAGATGAGGGGATTCTCAGAATTACTGAAGCCCATTGAATAATATAAGTAGCAACCCCGGAAGAATATTCCCAATACATTGTTTTCTGCTTAGAGAGGAAAAGCAATGCTATTTCCCTCCTTCCCTATTCTCCAACAGACTACATGCTGAATCAAATTCATCAGTTTTGACTTTTAGCTCTTCCTTCCATCCATCTTTATGTGAATATATGTTTTGTTGCTGTCATTTGGCTTAAAATGTCCTGTGACACTTTGGTACATATTTTATGAAATGAGGATGTTTGTCAGTTGTGGTGTTTATTCTTTTTCATGCAGTGAAAAAGCCAACACGGCAGTGGGCTGCTTGGACACGCCAAGAAGAGGAAAGTTTTTTCAATGCATTACGGCAAGTTGGCAAGGTAATCTGCGGCCCACTTCTATCCATTCACTTCTGAAAGTTGAAATTTACCGTGGATGATAATTGGATGCATAATCTGTGGGCACAGAATTTTGAGAAGATAACTTGTCGAGTTCAGAGCAAAAATAAAGAGCAGGTATTTAATGTTCTTCTTTTGTCATTCATTTTTTATTCTTTAACATGTGCCATGTGACTAGTACAGAAGCGGTAGGCACTTTAGTTTATTCTGTGTTTCTCTAGCATTGGATTACGAGACTGGACAACACAATCCTAATCAAATTTTAATTACCAAGAAAAAAGTTTCGAAAGAGATCACATTCTCAGAAGGGAATGAAAACGGTAGAAAGTAATGTTCTACATTATCATCATCATCATCATCATCATCAGAGCCTTATCCCAATTATTTGGGGTCGGCTACATGAATCCTGTTCTATCAAAGATTTCTATCAAGTGTGATATTCATATTTAAACCCAAGAAACTAATCTCCTTCCTAATAACATTGTACCATCGCATTTTAGGCCTTCCCCGAGCTCTTTTACTGGCATCCACTAAGATTCGGTCACATCTTTTAACCGACGCTGAGTGAGGACGACGAAACACATGTCCAAATCACCTGAGTCTATTTTCTCTCATTTTACTATCAACTGGGACTATCCCCAAGTCCTTAAGGATGCGCTCATTCCTAATCTTTTTTTTCTTAGTCTTGCCACACATCCATCTCAGCATCCTCATCTCTGCTACACACATGTTGTGAATGTGTTTCTTTCGTACTGCCCAACACTCGGTGCCATATAGCAAAACATGCCTTACAGCTGTTCTATAAAACCTCATTTTGAGTTTCACAGGCATACGACGGTCACAGAGGACTCCTGATGCGCTTCTCCATCTTAACCAGTCTGCCTTAATCTTATGTGCAACGTCGTCATAAATCTCCCCATTCTCTTGTACGATAGACCCTAAGTACCGAAAGTTACTACTCTTTGGAATATTATGTCCATCAATTAGAACCATGTCTTCCTCTACCACTCTCTCATCACTAATATTACAATACATAAACTCTGACTTGCTCCTACTAATTTTAAAACTTTTAAACTTCAAGACAAGTCTCCAACTCTCTTAGCATTTAAAGCATCAATACTCATCAATTAAGACAAAAAGTAATGTTCTACAAAGGATTGAATTTCTGAATAATGTGAAAATCAATAGAAGTTGTAAAGAATATTTAACCCAAAGATTTTTCTGACCTCATAATGGAATTGAGTTCGCTGTCTCGGGAATTTATGAATCCCTGAGTGCCACTTTAGAAGGTTACTCTAGATAAAATTGGTTACTGCTCTCTTAGCTCTTTTAGAACAACTTTCTTTTTCTTGATGATGCTACTCGCATTTTCTAAAAAGAACTTCCTTTAGAAACGGCTGTAATTTCACTAGCCATAATGTAGCATAGTGATGCAGAACAATTACGAGGAAGACCGTGATTTCTTTGTCTTTACAAACTGATGCGGGACAGAAAGAGATTCTTTCTTTTTTTTTCTCAGAAAATATTTTTCCCTCGTATGTTCTCTCCTTTTCTCCTTTTTTTTTGAAGATGTATTTTTTTATTTTCTTTTGACCCTGTCTTAACACGAGAGAGAGAGAAGAACGGGGGATTGGCGTGGGTCGTGCTGTTCATGTCAGGCAGGTGAGGGGAGAGAGAGGGGGGATGGGGCACTTTGTACAAGGGTGAGGGGAGAGTGACTTGGGAGGGATGGCCGGTGGGGTCACTGTACGGGGAGGGTGAGGGGGATGCGTGCAGGAGGGGGGGCAAGCAGCGGGCTCCGCAGGCGGGATAGTGAGCACGGCGAAGTGGGGGTGGCGTCACAGCTGGCGGCTGCAGGCAGTACTGTGGCTGCCAGTTCGGCTGATGGAGGATGACGCCGAGGGCGTCACTACTGGAACCGGGGATGCCGACGATGGCTGGTAGGACCGCGGCAGGGGCGTCGGGTTCGGTGGCGGACCATGGCAGACAGGGGGCTGGCTGGTCTGATTGTGCAGGGGGTCACAAAGCGGAAGGCGGGCCGCTTTTGGATGTCTGGCTAGGTGGAGGGCCGCTCAGGTACAGGCGGCAGCACTCGAGGGCAACATGTGTCGCACGATGGAGGTGGGGCCTGTGGGTTATGGGGCCTGGCCAACGAGGGCGAAGGTGGGTGGTGTGGAGGCCGTCTCTGCGAGCGCCTGTCATCGTTGACATGGGGCAACAGGAGGAAGGGGACAGAGTGGCTGTGAGGGCAAGCTGCGGGGAGAACATCGGGCGGACGGGGTGCACCGGGAGGCCGCCTGTGTAGGCTGCGGCGGCGGTGACGGCGACGACCAGGCCGGGGCTCTAGTGCCCGGGGCTGGATTGTAGCGGGGAGGGGGTAGGGAGCAGCTGGGTACGCAAAGAGGGCAGAGGAAGAAGGCTGGGATGTTCGTTGTTGCAACAGGCGACGGTGGATGGCAGTGGTGGGAGGTGGATTTAGATATTAGGGTTGGGAGCGGTGAGGCTTGACACCCGGACCTCATGTCCTCTCCCGTGGGTCCTCTCACCCTGGTCTCCCCCTCAAAAACGCTCACCCCGGTCTCCCTCTCAGAGATTAACAACAAGACATCGCATCTTGATTTTTTTTTCATTTCATTCATTATCCATTCTATTACAAGAGTAGGGGCTCCCTATTTATAGGGAAAATTACATGCGACTTGGATCTTTTTGCCCCTTACAAAGAGACAGTTACCCAGGCCCACTCATAAGGCCCAATTACTATAACATATTCCAAATAAAGATAACACATTTTTGTTTCCTTTTGACTCTAAAGCTAGACTCAAATAAAAGTCAAAATACATAACAAAAAAGTAAAATTGACTCGATTGCGACTCCGATCAAATCTTGCCATTGTACGACGCCAATCGATGTTCGATGTCACGAGTCTCGCTCCACGTCAATCACCTCCGGTTCGAGAAAATTCGTCCTCGAGTTTTGATGTGTTGAAGCACCAATGGGACGATCACCGGAGGCTATGCCAAAGAGCTCGGGGCGGACAATCATGCGATGAATGTCGAGTTGTCGCCTCTCATGTGCTTCGCAGAACTCCTGCCACACGACATCAACATAGGACAGCTCTAGAGATAATATCTCATCAGATGGATCAATTGCCTGATCATCTTCGAACACCGTGACCCAATCAAATGTTGGGAATATAGAGTACCCAGACGAGGAGGACAACCAGCAGAGGAGGAAGAAGAAAGGAGAAAAAGAAATCAAAACCACAAGAACACAGGGATTTTTTACGTGGTTCGGAGGCAAGATGCCTCCTACGTCCACGGCCGCAGCAGTAATCCACTAATAATCACCGACTAGGGTTACAATACAAGGAGAGAGCTCATCCTTTTATACTAGGAGATTAGGGCGTCATTAGTCAGGGTATTAAGGACAACAATACCCCTGTTAAACAGAAATCCTCTTCTGGGATACAACATACGTGCATGCTCGCCTGTCTCAAGGATGCTCTCCTGAGACCGAGTATGCCCTCCAGAGACTGCTAATGCTCCCCCACCATCAGTCAGATCAATGCATTGCCAAGACCAGGTCGACACATCTTCATACAGGTCGGCCTGCTCCAAGTGACATCGAAATGTCTTGAGCCCGCAATGCATGCTCCCCTGACATTGAGGATGCTCTCCTGAAGCAGCGATTGCTCCCCAGAGACAGTATGTGCTCGCCATGCTCCCCTGACGCTGAGAATGCTCCCCTGAAGCAGTGGATGCGCTCCTGAGGCAGAGTGTGATCCCGTGCAAGGGCGCATGAGTTATGACTCCACACTCTAACAATCTCTCACTTGGAGTCTGAACTCCAAAGAAAGCAAACAACTCAATGTATTAACCCTGCTCAATATAACAACGGAAATACTGCTACGGCATCTCTCCATCAATCATCCATGGAGGCCAACTGAGACTTTGCACAGCCTCAGTTTCTCCGTGGTTACCACCTTGGTTAACATGTCTGCTGGATTCTCTGCACCAAGTATTTTTTCCAGCAACAAAACACCATCTTCAAGCAAACCACGAATGAAGTGATACTTCAGTTGTATGTGCTTAGTCCTTACATGAAAGACTGGGTTCTTGGCAAGGTGAATTGCACTTTGACTGTCACAAAACAGCACACTATTGCTTTGTTCCTTGCCCAAATCCTTCAGAAAATTTTTCAGCCATACCATCTCTTTGCTAGCTTCAGAGATAGCAACATACTCTGCTTTTGTTGTTGAGAGAGCAACAACCTTTTGATGTTTTGAAACCCAACTCACTGCAGTGTCACCCAAGGTGTAAACATAGCCAGTGGTACTTCTTCTGGTGTCCAGATCACCACCAAGATCTGAATCAACAAAACCTTGTAGGATAACATCACTTTTCCTGAAACAAAGTGACTTACTTGAGGTGTCTTTTAGGTATCTCAGAATCCATTTCACTGCCTCCCAGTGTTGCTTGCCCGGTTCTCCCATATGTCTGCTCACAACTCCCACTGCATGTGCTATATCCGGCCTGGTACAAATCATGGCATACATCAGACTTCCTACAGCTGATGCATAAGAAATTTTCTTCATGGACTCACGTTCTTCAGCAGACTTTGGTGACTGCTCTTTAGATAGCTTGAAGTGACTTGCCAAAGGAGTGCTAACTTGTTTTGCATCCTGCATGTTGAATCTGCTCAACACTTTCTGGATGTAACTTTCTTGAGATAGCTTCACAGTGCCAGCTGTTCTATCCCTTCTAATTATCATCCTAAGAATTTGCTTTGCTGCTCCTAAGTTCTTCATAGTAAATTCCTTTGATAATTGCATTTTCAAATTGTCAATCTCTGTCATACTTGAACCTGCAATAAACATATCATCCACGTACAACAGCAATATGATATAACAATTATCAAACTTCTTAAGATAACAACAATGGTCCATGTTGCATCTAATGAAACCATTTTTACATATGAATCCATCAAACTTCTTGTACCACTGTCTGGGAGCTTGTTTCAGACCATATAAACTTTTGTTTAACTTGCAAACAAGGTTTTCTTTACCATGTTCATGAAAACCTTCCGTTGTACCATATAGATATCCTCCTCCAAATTACCATGAAGGAAAGCAGTCTGAACATCAAGTTGTTCTAGGTGCAGGTTTTTCAGCAGTAACAATACTCAACACCAATCTAATGGTAGTTAACTTGACAATTGGAGAGAAAATTTCAGTATAATCAATACCTTCCTTCTGTTGGAAGCCTTTCACAACCAACCTTGCTTTGTACCTCTTACTGCCATCATGTTCTTCTTTTATTCGATAAACCCATTTGTTGTGCAAAGCTCTCTTGCCAGGTGGTAGTTCAGTCAACACCCAAGTTTTATTTTTGTGTAAGGAGTTCATCTCATCTTTCATTGCCAGCTCCCACTTGATAGAATCTTCCACCTGCATAGCTTCATCAAAACACTCAGGTTCACCAGCATCAGTCAACAACAAATAGTACAAAGAAGGAGAAAACCGCTCAATCGGTTTAGGCAATCTGCTTGATCTTCTTGGTTGAACCTTGGGTGTGATTAACTCTGGTTACACTACAGTGTTTTCAGGATTTCCTTGAAATCCCTTCAACACATCATCTTCTGAAATTTCCTCCAACTCAACATGTCCAGATTTCTGAGTTTCTTGGCCTGCATCTTCAGATTTCATAACAGATATGTGCTTGTACAGTAAATTTTCATTGAATATAACATTTCTTTCTCTAATGATTTTCCTATTCTCATCGTCCCAGAAACGGTATCCAAAATCATTAGAACCATATCCAATGAAAAAACACTTTTTTGACTTGGGGTCTAACTTGTCTCTGCCATTTGAATCAATATGCACATATGAAACACAACCAAATACTCTCAAGTGCGAAAGAATTACCTGTTTACCGGTCCAAGCCTCTTCAGATATCTCACCATTTAGAGGAACACTAGGTCCTCTATTAATCAGGTAAGTCGCACAGTGATTGCATCTGCCCAGAAGGTCTTCGGTAGGCCAGCATGTAATCTCATGCTTCTAGCTCTCTCATTCAAGGTTCTGTTCATGCGTTCAGCAACCCCGTTCTGTTGTGGAGTGTTTGGAATTATTTTCTCCATACGAATGCCATGCAGTGCACATAAATCTTTGAATTCCTTGCTGCTGTACTCTCCGCCATTATCAGACCTCAGACACTTGATCTTTGCGCCAGTTTGATTTTTCACTTCTGCCTTCCACTTCACAAAGGTAGAGAAAACATCAGATTTATTTTTCAGAAAATAAACCCATATCTTATGAGTGGAGTCATCGATGAATGTGACATAATAGAGTGAGCCTCCAAGAGATCGTACAGGGGTTGGTCCCCACACATCTGTGTGTACATGTTCTAACCTTTCTAGCTTAGAACTTCTTCCAGCTTTGGAGAAAGTGACCATTTTCTGCTTTCCGAAGATACAGTCTTCACATAGCCCAATGTTTATGGACTTCAAATCACCCAACTTCCCCTTTGCTGTCAGCACCTTCATTCCTTTCTCACTCATGTGTCCAAGTCTGCAGTACCAGGTCTTTGATTCAACTTCTGAATTTGCCACTGCCACTGTGTCTTTGTTGTTTGCGGTCATATAAAGGGTTCCAGTCTTGTTACCTCGTGCTATGACCATGGCACCTTTGGTTATTTTTCAGCACCCACTAACAAAGGTAGTGACATATCCTTCATCATCAAGCTGACCAATGAAGATCTAATTTCTTCTCAAGCCTGGAATATGTCTGACATTCTTCAACTTCCACACAGTCCCGTTTGCTGTCTTCAACTGAACATCACCCTTCCCCACAATGTCTAATGGCTCATCATCAGCAAGATAAACCTTCCCAAAATTTCCAACAACATAATTTTGCATACTTTCTTTATGTGAGGTAGAGTGGAAGGATGCTCCGGAGTCTAGAATCCATGATTCAATGGGACTATTAACACTTAAGATAAGTGCATCATGGACCTCTTCTGTCGTAGCATTCGCAGAATCTTCTTCTTGTTTCTGACTCTGATTCTTTTTCTTCAGGAGTCTGCAGTCCCTTTTCAAATGTCTCTTACCACAATTCCAACAGCCATCTCCGCGGGGCTTAGACTGACTCCTTTTCTTGGACTTGGATCTGCTCCTATTTTGTCTGCGCTGGTTTGTTCTTCCCCTGCTCTCTGTATTCAGAGCAGAACCTGAGACTTCACCGGATTCCCTTTTGCGAATATCTTCGCTTAGAATCAGGTCTCGAACCTCATTAAGCTTCAATTTGCTTGAACCGGAATAACTACTTACAGCCGTCACAGTAGCACCCCAACTTTCAGGTAAGGAGGATAAAAGAATCAAGGCCCGAATCTCATCCTCAAAATTTATTTCTACAGAACTCAACTGAGTTGTAATCACATTGAATTCATTGATGTGATCTGTAACAGAAGCACCTTCGGCCATCTTCAGATTAAATAAACGACGCATCAAATGTACCTTGTTTGAAGCCGAGGGCTTTTCATACATATTTGATAGTGCCTTCATCAATCCTGCCGTGGTCTTCTCGTTCACGATGTTGAAGGCGACGTTTCTGGTCAACGTCAAGCGAACAACTCCGAGTGCTTGTCTGTCTAGTAGATCCAATCTTCTTTCTTCATCCTTGTCGGCATCGTTCCAAGAAGCGGTTCATGCAGCTTCTTCTGATACAAGTAGTCTACGATCTGCATCTTCCAGAAATCGAAGTCCTTGCCATCGAACTTGTCGATCCTCACCTTTCCTTCATCCGCCGCCATTGCTCCTACTGTTCTCCTCGAACCAGAACAAGGCTCTGATACCAGTTGTTGGGAATATAGAGTACCCAGACGAGGAGGACAACCAGCAGAGGAGGAAGAAGAAAGGAGAAAAAGAAATCAAAACCACAAGAACACAGGAATTTTTTACGTGGTTCGGAGGCAAGATGCCTCCTACGTTCACGGCCACAGCAGTAATCCACTAATAATCAACGACTAGGGTTACAATACAAGGAGAGAGCTCATCCTTTTATACTAGGAGATTAGGGCATCATTAGTCAGGGTATTAAGGACAACAATACCCATGTTAAACAGAAATCCTCTTCTGGGATACAACAAACGTGCATGCTCGCCTGTCTCCAAGGATGCTCTCCTGAGACCGAGTATGCCCTCCAGAGACTGCTAATGCTCCCCTACCATCAGTCAGATCAATGCATTGCCAAGACCAGGTCGACACATCTTCATGCAGGTCGGCCTGCTCCAAGTGACATCGAAATGCCTTGAGCCCGCAATGCATGCTCCCCTGACATTGAGGATGCTCTCCTGAAGCAGCGATTGCTCCCCAGAGACAGCATGTGCTCGCCATGCTCCCCTAACGCTGAGAATGCTCCCCTGAAGCAGTGGATGCGCTCCTGAGGCAGAGTGTGATCCCGTGCAAGGGCGTATGAGTTCTGACTCCACACTCTAACATCAAATCAAATCATGAAGAAATAAATAAGTCGTGGTCCCAAACGATAGTGAAGGACTCTGAAGCAAGCACCGAATCGGGCTCAAAGACTAACACATCAATTCGATCCAGGTCTGACGTGACAAATAGAGTTGTATCCCTAACATCATCAACATGCATAGAGTGAGTAGTTGGAACCTCTGCAGTGGCCTGGGTGATCGTTGTGATAGAAGCACGCGGTGAAACTACGGGAGGTGGCTCGCTGACAAGACGAAATATGCTTATGAGACGTGGGGGCCTCAACATGCAAGTGTGGCTCTCACGATCGTAGATCGCATTTGGTTCTTGCAACCAATTTCGGCCAACCCGAATATAGAGGTCCGGTGATGAAGTGATATTGGCCCAGGCTCCATCAAAATATTTTGCTCGATGTCTGGTGGTCTCTACTATGAATATCTTTTCAAATTCTACAAATGCACGATGGTTCTTGGCAATAATTTCCCTTTTTTGTGAGAGTAGGATGACCACACCTTGGGACAGATCGTTGCCAACAAAGTAGTCACTAAGATATAAAAAGATAATCGTACCATTTGGCAAATGCACTCTTGTTGGAAGGAAGAACAAACACATCATGCACTAGGCAAGACCTCAGTTTTTAGGAAGAAACTGATTTCCAAACTTGTGATACCAAACTGATGCAGAACAATTACTAGGAAGGCCGTGATTTCTCTCTCTTTTCAAACTGACGCGGGACAAAAATGGTTTCTTTCTCTTCTTTTCTTTGTTTTCTGAAAAAATATTCTTTTCCCCCCTTTTTCTGTTCTCTCCTTTTTTTGAAGATGTATTTTTTTATTTCTTTTGACCCTGTCATAATTAGAGAGACAGAGAGAAGAACGGGGGATCGACGTGGGTCGCACCTAAAGACGTACAAATTTGGGGTGTCTCCTTTGAGGTACTGTCCCCGCTACGCCCGAGGGGCGACTAAGGTTTTATCCTTTTTTGCTGGTAAAAGGGCCCTCAAAGGAGAAGACTTGGGTCTTGCTTATAAGCACATGCCCATCTTTGTAGTTTCCAATATGGGATCTTTTGAGCCCCCTTCTTAGGCCTCTACACTAGCCCCCCCAGCAAAGGTGGGCTTTGTGCTTATTGGGCCGGGGTTCCCACAGACGGCGCCAATGAAGACATACAAATTTGCGGTGTCTCCTTTGAGGTATTGCCCCAGCTACGCCCGAGGGGCGGCTAGGGTTTTGTCCTTTTTTGCTGGTAAAAGGACCCTCAAAGGAGAAGACTTGGGTCTTGCTTATAAGCACATGCCCATCTTTGTAGTTTCCAATATGGGATCGTTTGAGCCCCCTTCTTAGGCCTCTACAGTGCCGTTCCTATCAGGCATGTGAGGGGAGAGAGAGGCGGGATGGGCACTCTGTACAAGGGTGAGGGGAGAGAGACGTGGGAGTGATGGACGGCGGGTCACTGTACGGGGAGGGTGAGGGGGATGCTTGCAAGAGAGGGGGGCAAGTGGCGGGATCCACAGGCCAGGGCAGGCGAGCTCGGCGAGGTGGGGGTGGCGTTGCAGCTGGTGGCAGTAGGCAGCACTGTGGCTGCCGGTTCGGCTGACGTAGGATGGCGCCGAGGTTGTCACCGTGGGAACTGGGGACGCCGGCAATGGATGGCAAGACTGCGGCAGGGGCATTGGGCATCGGTGGCGGACCAGCACAGACAGGGCGCCAGCTGGTTGGGCTGCGCAGGGGGTCACGAAGTGGAAGGCGGGCTGCGGTTGGACGTCCGGCGAGGTGGAGGGCCGCTCGGGTACAGGCGGCGACATTCGAGGGGAACAAGCATCTCACGACGGAGGTGGGGCTTGTGGATTATGGGGGTTGGCCAGCGAGGGCGAAGCTCGGTGGTGCAGAGGCTGTCTCTGCTAGTGCCTGTCGTCGTTGATGTGGGGCTACGGGAGGAAGGGGATAGAGTGGCTGTGTGGGCGACCGGCGGGGCGAACATCCAGCGGACGGGGTGCACTGGGAGGCCGCCTGTGCAGGCTGCGGCCAGCAGTGGCGGCGGCGACCAGGCCGGGGCTGGAAACAGCGACGATGGGGTGAGTGGGGGTGAGCGGGGCCGCGAGAGGACGGGGGGAGGGCAGGCACGAAGGGGTACGAAGCTGCCACCGGCAGAGGCAGTCCTGTTTCACTCTGGGTGTGAACAGGAAATGAGAGAGAGAGTAGGGGGCAGTACTGTAGCCGGTGATTGGGGGGGATTGCAGCGGGGAGGGGGTAGGCAGTGGTTGGGTATGTAGAGAGGGCAGAGGGAGAAGGCTGGGATGATTGTTGTTGCGGCAGGTGACGGTGGATGGCAGTCATGGGAGGTGGATTTGGATATTGGGGTTGGGAGCGGTGAGGCTTGATGTCCAGACCTCACGTCCTCTCCCTTGGGGCCTCTCACCCCAGTCTGCCTCTCAGAGACGAACAACAAGACATTGCATCTCGAAAATTTTTCTTTTCATTTCATTCATCATCCATTCTATTACAAGAGGAGGGGCACCCTATTTATAGGAAAAATTACATGTGACTTGGACCTTTTTGCCCCTTACAAAAAGACAATTACCTAGGCCCACTCATGAGGCCCAATAACTATAACATAGCCCAAATAAAGATAGCACATTTTTTTCCTTTGGTTCAAATAAAAGTCAAAATACATAAAAATAAAATAAAATTGACTCAATTGCGACTCCGATCAAATATCGCCTTTGTATGACGCCAATTGATGTCCGATGTCATGAGTCTCGCTCCGCGTCACATAGGTTTCAGGAAATTATCAATTTATGATACTTCCTCTGCCCAATGTTTTACTGGATTCCCTATTTGCATCTGCCCAACATCTTTGCTTCTCCCTAGTCTATGTGACTAGGCAACACAAGCAGCTTACCTTTACCTGTGTAGACATATAACATGACTAACATTCCTTTTGGCAAATGATCTGTGTTTTTTTTAATCTTAGTGTTTTTTTTTTCCAGAAAAGGTAGTGGACTGTACCACCAATTTTATAGCATAAACAGAGGCAATAACATTTAAGAGGAGAGGAGAGATTCCTCTACCTCAAAAAAAACTAAAAAAGATTGAGCATCTTCAGCTCCTTATGCCAATAAGTTTACCCCAAGAATATATCTGCCCCAGGTATACAAAAAATAAATAACCCTCAAACAAATATTTTCCATATACACGATGGTTTCCCGAAAGATGTTGTCGATGCATTCCTTCCAGATGCTCCAGTATATCGCATGAGGAATGATAAGGAGCTCTGCATATGCGGGTCTGCCATGGACTGCCTGCTGTGTCCTGAAGAAATTCCCCATCTCTTGGACTCAGTTAAAGGTAGGCTGAAAACACAATAGCTGTGGAAAGAGACTCCAAACAGTTCTACTCACTGAACAAGTGATGGACAAATGATCAATGCCTTCAGATTCAGTTCCGCATAGAACACAAGTAATGTCACAGTACGGTTTCCATTTCTGCCTATATAATTTAGTTATAATATGTCATTGAAAGACCAACCACATGAAAGCTTGGACTATAAGAGGTGATTTCACCTTCTAGACGTGGGGAGTATTAGGTTCTGGTGTACTTCTGTCTTCCAGCAATGAGTAGAAGGATTTAACTGCAAACTGTCCATTGAATCTTTTCCAGTGCATTTTATCTTCTTGAGTGATATCAAACTGCAAAATATACTGCATTAAGGATAAGTACTCCTCTTCCTCATCATCCTTGAGAGCATGCCTGAATATCAATTGCCAAGGTTGCTATTGTTCACCTGATAACATTGTTGCACCCTGACCCACTTGTCGCAGACAACGGTAAATACTCTCGGGAACCTATCTTTAGAGGATAACTCCTCACACCAAATACCATACCAGAAAATGTATGTTGTCCATTACTATAGACCACCTGATTTCCTTGATGGCTAGATAAGCATAGCAGTTAGCACAGAGTTTAGCAGAGTTATTCTTCCTCCCAAAGATAAGCGCTTAGCTTCCCAACCTGCTAGCTTCTCATGCAGTCTCAGAATGAGAGGATCCCATTCTTAACAAGTCAGAGATCTATAATGCGGTGGTAAGCCTAAATAAGGTACAGGAAGGCTACTAATATGACATCCTAGGACATTGGCACACTGCTGCACCACTGAGTTATCCATACTGATATATAAGGGACAGTGGTAGCTCTTTAGTGTTATCAGAAACGTGATGTCAAAATATTGATATATATACTTTTCAATCCCGATATTTATGGATCTCAGCGATAACCAGTAACGTGACCATTTATTAGTTGCTCGGGTGGTCTTTAGATAGGTTTTCTAAGCTGATAATGTAACAGTTCTGGAAACGGTCCAGCCCCACAAGTGAGGGGGCAGAACCTCTCCGGGCCCCCCAGTGGAGCTCTGCTGGCTGTTACCTGCGAACTATTTCCGGATGCCACCTGGTTGCTGTGGAAGGGGGGCCCCGAGGCTCCGCCTCCCCCAGCCGAGGAGGCCCTTGCTGTTCTCTTCATGATATCCCCTAGCAGGATGAGGCACAATTCCACCTGTTTGATGAGGACCATGTTACCGGGACGGAAGAAGAGGCCTTAGGAAGTCTGGCCCACAAACATGGGTCCTCTGAGGCGGGTCAGCAGGATGAAGACGTCTAGAAGGACATGTAGGGGTTGGGGAGGGAGGAGGTTAAGGAGATGGTGGGTGTGGTTGAGAGAGGAACTGAATCACAGGTTAGAGAGTTGGCTGAGAAGGTGGTTGTGTCCTTCTCTGGGATTAAGAAGGACATCAAAGGAGTGTTCATGAAGGTTCAGCAGAGAAGGTGGTTGTGTCCTCTCTAGACTCGACTGATTCCTTGTCTCTACTCATTGGCAAGATCATTTCCCTCATTTGGAGGCCTTGGCTTTGGCCAGACCTGTCTCAGATCACAAGCCCATTATGCTCAAGACTAACTACAGGAGGGTGAGAAAATCCCAATTCAGACTGGAAAGATACTGATTTAGAGAGGAAGACTTCATGGACACAGTCATCAGAGTATGGGGCATCCAGAAGCAGTTGACATTTGCTATGGCCACTTTAGTAGGCAAATTGAAGAATCTAGCAAAGGGGTTGACTTAGTGAGGTGCTAGCAAGACTCTACTATACAAGGCAACAAAGGACAGAATCTCGGTCCAACTAGAGGGACTTGATGCACTGGAGGAGGTAGGGCTATAACATGAGCTAGATAAGATTCAACGAGATAAGCTTAAGGCTGACTTTTTGAAGAGATCATGAGGAAAGAGGAAATTTGCTGGAAGTAGAGAGCTAGGGAAACATGGATCAAGGAGGAAGGCAGAAATACTTCTTATTGCCAAAAGATTGCTTCCTGAAGGAGGAGATTGAACTGCACTAAATGCATTAGGGAGGGGGAGCAGCTCTTCACCACTCTGGAAGACATCAAGAGCCATGCCAGATAGTTCTACTCTAGACTATTCACTGAGGATGAGCTAGTCAGACTAATCCATTGTAGAGGACTTCCTTCTGTGCCTTATGACGGAGGAGAGTAGAGATCTTTCTCGTACCTTTAACGAGGAGGTGAAAAAGGCTATCTTCTCTCTTAGGGGACAAAGCTCCTAGGTCGGATGGCTTCCTTATGACTTTCTTTCATCATTGTTGGGACATCATAAAGGCAGACCCTCTCCAAGCTATCTGGGAATTCTAGGAAGGGAGAACTCATTTGAGAGGCATCTACAAGACTTTGCTCATCCTCATCTCAAAGAAGCAAGGTGTTGAGAGCCTCAGAGATTACAGGCCTATAGTCTGCTCTATGGGACCCATAAAATAATCACAAAGTTGCTGGCTATGGTACTTGAAATGTCATTGATAGGATTGTCAGTGGGTATTAAGGAGCCTTCATCAGAGGTCGTATCATTCACAAGAATTTTCTAGTGCCCATGAATGTTTACATGCTATCAAGGCATGAAGAAGGAGAGGGTTGGTGATCAAGTTGGACTTGAGAAAGCTTATGATAGAGTCAGCTGGCAATGTCTGCTTGATGTTCTTACCAAGATGGGTTTTGATAACCGATGGCTCGGGTGGATCTGGGCATGCATCCAATCCGCCAGAGTCCTCATCAACGGAGAACCTACACCTTAATTTCATGGTGGTAGAGGGTTTAGGCAAGGTGACCCTAGATCTCCACTTTTGTTTGTTCTTGTGGCATAGATTCTGAGCAGGATATGGTTGAGAACCGAGTCTCAGGAGTTGGTCAGGGGGTTCCAGGTTGCTCCATAAGGACTATACATCTCTCACCTACAGTATGTTGATGATACAATTCTGAGGGCGATGGAAGGTGAGGAACAGTTGTATGACATCAGGTTGATGCTGGAGTTGCTACAGGAGGTCAGCGGTCTTAAGGTGAATACCACAAGAGCTAGGTGATCGGTGTGAATATAGAGCAGAGAGCCATCAGGAGAGGTACTGTTATTCTTAGTTGTCAGGTTGGCGAATCCCTATTCTCTACTTGGGACTTCCCTTGACTCATAGTGCTCTACAATGCAGGGATTGGCAGCCAATGGTATAGAGATTTAATTCCAGGCTAGCAGGTTGGAAAGGGAAGTTGCTTTCATGTGGGGGGCAGCTAGTGCTCTGTAAGTCTATCTTGGACAGTCTCCCTATTTATTTTTTGTCCACTTTCTAGATCTCTCTATTAGTGGCAAGTAAGCTTCAATCTATCTAGGCAATATTTATCTGGTATGGTAGTGAAATGAGGGGCAGAGGCTGGCATGACATTGTTGGGGGAGAGCTTGTAAGTAAGTGGGAGGGCTGGGTTTAACGACATCAGGGATTTCGATTTGGGCCTCTTGAGCAAATGGCTTTAGAGAATTGGCACAAAGAGTGGGGGACTATGGAGTACATTCATCACTTATAAGTACTACAACAGAGCAAGGATTTGGGATTTGTCCAACCCATCCCGGCATCACATGTCTCACCTATGGAGGGACATACTGCAGAGTAACAGCATTGTCAATGCAGTAGTTAGAGTGGGGTTGGGATATGGCCTTAAATGTCGATTTTGGAAAGACAGATGGTGCACTGATCATCCCTTCAACCTATTGTTGCCTCAGCTTTATGCAGCCTCGGTGGAGCCTTTGACAGTGGTGGGTTAGTTGTTCGAGGGACAAACTTTGGGGGTTGGAGTCCACTTTTCAGAAGACATCTGTGGGAGGAGATTGATTAGCTTGGGAATTTGCTTTTTATGCTACAACAGCACTCACCCGATGTAGGGAAGGTAGATGAATGGAGGTGGAGATGAGACAAGGAGGGTCGCTTCTCAGTCAGATTGGCATACCAAGTAGTTACAGATGGCAGAGTGCGCCGTCCTCGGGAAAGACAAATATGGAAACCTGGAAGCCCTCTTAAAGTTAAGGTGCTGCTATGGAGAATCTCTCACGGCAAACTTCCAACTTGTGATCGGCTCGCTACTTTTTTGGAGGGTATCCACACCCTTTGCTGCCTGTGTGGGGAGGAGGAGGAGAATATTGACCACTTCTTCATCGGCTGCCAGTTTTCCCAAGATGTTTGGCTGCATGTTCTCAACAAAATTCAGTGTGGATTGCAACCCACACTGACTGTAGCAACTTCTGAGGGAGTGGCATAGGAATTCACACTTCAAGGGAGATAGGCCGATCTGATGGCTCATCTTCCATGCCACCCTATGGGCTATCTGGGGAGAGAGGAATAGCAGAATTTTCAGGAAAGAGGCCACTATTCCAGAGAGGATCTGGGACTTTGTTACGAATAGGGTGAGAGAATGGGTTAAATCTATTTGTAATGCAGGCACAAACAATTCTTCTCTTTTGTCGTCGTTGAGGGGCTTCAAGGTTCCACATCTTGATGTGTTCTTTTTGTATAGGGATGTATAGGGATTTTTTGAGAGCATTCAATACACATTTGTAAATCCCTCCTGTATTTTACTTTAATATACATAGTGGTATCATCCACTTAAAAGAAAATAGTTCTGGAAACTGGGCCACCTTCCTGGGGGGAAGGTTCTGGAAATGGATATATGTTCTAGATTGGAAGTCTATCAGATTTAGAAATGGATAGTGGTATTTATGAAACTTCTCTGTGATGGGTAGTATTAAGCTTTTTATTATGTATTCTATTTGTATTGGAGAAATGCTAAGGTGCCACACTTTTGGCCACCAGTTTGCCACACTCTTTTCCCACTAAAGCGGATGGCGGGAAAAGCCGAACTTAAATTTGGTTCTCCTGAGCTGGGAAGCGTCAAACTTAAGTTCAGGACCGACTTTATCTTGATTATCTAATCATCTGATTGGACAACCGAGATGAGAATAGCAAATCAGGTGGCAAAAAGTGTGGCACCAGAGTAGTGCTCTTTGCATTGATATCTGCACTTGGATTAAAATCAAAGGGCTGATGTCAAAACAGCCCTAGTGGATTGCCCTAATTCCTCAGAGTAAAGGGGGCAGTTCCCAATCTCCCTCTCCATCTCATTCTCTCTTTTTCTCCTACTAAAGTCACAGCTGTGCTGACTCCCGATGTCCTCGTCTATCTGCCGTAGTGTTCAGAAGGTGATGATTCATCCCCTATGGTTCTTATGTTCTTGTTTAGTTCACATTTTAAAGTTAAAGTGTATCAGCTAAGGGGCTAGGGCTTATTAGGGTTTTAAATGTAAAATTTCTAATAACTATTCAGTTGACATGCTGATAACATTATTATATCTAGCCTGTTGGCATCTGCACCCTGACCTATGTTGGTGTTAACTCCAACTTTCATCATGATCCCTTGATAAGGTTGTGGTACCATGGATCTGAAGCAGTTCCATAGCTTCTTTTTGTTTAGTAAACTCCATAAAACCTCATCCACATGTGGTCCTCATCTTCTCTTCGTTATCTATAAGCTGCAGAAAATCTTTGCAAAACTGAATGCACAGGGGATTCATCCATCTTCATCAGTGCATCATATGCAAATTCTGATGGTACCAACCTTCCCATGATCTCTCTGCAGAATTAGGAAAGATTCTGAACGTGAAGGCTTAGTTGATGGAACCTACTTGTATTTCAATTTTAGCGACATCTTGCAAGTTGATCCATAACCTCACTTCTGCTATATTTTCTCTAGAGTTTTGTCATAGTCTTAAGTTCACATAGTTCTGAAACTTATCATCTGTAAGATTTAATTCAACTGCCTTGTTGGCCAGTGCCTACAGTTGTTCTGTCTATTGTACAATAAAGACAGTATGTGCCACTGGTTATCTAGTGCTGATGACATCTTGAGGCTAATGAGAAAGAACACAAATGCGCTCTTTTACCTAGGTGCCATTCGTTGTAGTGGAAAATGAGATGTCTGCACACCCTTTTTGTCTGTGTTATTTATCTTTGACATGTTAAATTTATGTGAATTGATTGGAAAATCTGTAAATTCTCAAATTCTTTTACTCACACTTGGGACATGAAAGTACCCGTACGAGAGGTTTTTTAGAAAATGAAATTCAATTCAAGTGTTTGTATCAGAGGTTGTCCAAGATTGGGTCTTGGGGTGGGGTGATGGAATGGTTTGCCATGCATAGGTTTTAACTGTTGGAAAGTATTGCTTAATTATATACTAAGACGAATTTCTTTATGCCCAACTGCATTTGGATGTAGATCTGTGTAGTTAAAGGTGACAGGTGAACAAGGCAACAAGGGGCTCACTTTAGGCTTATATTCTTAGGTGCTTGGTGATGCAGTTCCTCCTCAGAACATCAATGGTAAGAGAGATGTAGAAGAAGAAATAAAATCAGAGGAAAAAAAGTGATGGCATTGAGGTTCAAAAGACCATCTCTCCCTCTCTACCAAAGAACAAAAAAGGCACTCCTCTCTTTAACAAATAATCATGAAATTCACTCTAAATTTGTAGCATGTGTCAATTCTGAGTGCTAAGTGTAAATTGTTTAATCTTTGCTAATTCTACTTGGAAAAGAGTTTCTATTCCTACTTGAATTGTGAATAATTATTTTTAAATTATTTCATACCTATTCCGTAAGCCCAATACACGAAGCCTAGTCAGTTGATTTGAAATCCAAGTTTAACTTGGAATCAAATTTCTTGACAAGAGATTTTCATAATGGCATTTTTCATAATTTTTGTCAGTTTTCATTTTTCCACTTTTGAGATTATTCTGACTCTTAAAACAGTGAATCCGAAAAATATGTTGGCTTGTACTTTTTTCAGATTCCCAATGCTGCAAACCAGACCTTAATTAGATTTTCCATTTGGAAGCTGTACCCATTTTATAATGGTCCACAGTTCTGATGTGCTGATCATTGGATGCATGATTCCTCTTGGGCTGGAGAAAACTTGTCCTTGAGTTTCTTGATTGTTCATGATCTAACAAAATAAATACAATCAAAATATTATGATGTATTCCCACTGAAGATTCTTGGTACATTTTTTTTTCAGTTGATTTTAGTCTGGATAATATCATGTACTTAACGAAGATGACTTATGTGCTCACTGCAGCAACTGTTCCATCTTGTGACCTAAATCAGTTTGAAACATGTGAAATATCTTTAAACCTAAAATTTTGCATTATCTTCTTGAGGGATTTATTGAAAATAATTTCAAGAAATGCCTATCATTATATTTTGCAGAGCATAACATAGAATGCTTATACATTTTAACTTTGAATTCTTATCTACAAAGAAACATTCTTTTATTATTCCTGACTTCAAAATTTCCTCTCTCAGAAAAGATTCTTCTGTTGGTGTTGGAGAGTTGATAACTTATAGACAAGTCGACATGTCCATTAGATATTGCACCTTGATTAATGATCTTCATCAAAATCTTTTCTTTATCTATATCTGGTGTAAAAGTATCATCTTTGCAATTATACACTTTATATTTCAAACTAATATTATAAAAAAGGGGAAAAAGAAATTCATCGTATGCATTACCATCACTTGCTGAAATTTTGTTGCATCTTGGAGATAGACATCTTACTATTGACTTACATGATGAGGATGATATACAATGTTTGCATAATCTTATCTTAGATGAGGAAACACATTGACTTTTTTTATAACACTAAGAGAGTGAACCCATGCACCCAGGATCGAGCCTTGCATCACTAGTACCCAAAGCCATGGGCTCGCCAAACCTTACTCTCAGGCAGTGGGCCCCCCACCTACTTGCCGAATCACGTGGGTTGTGCAGATCTTGAGTGGTACATGCCTTGCATTTCTGTCCATGATGGGAGTTGATACTGAGACCTCATGGTTACCTATGAGGTCCCTTATCCAACTCTCCCATCCCCAGTGGACTTATCGTGCATGTGTTGACTTAACTAAACACATCCGGAGCATGAATCTTGTTTTGTGTAAGCATAGAGGAAACACTTCACTCTGCCTTCTTTACTCTTCATTCATTAGCTCTTGAACATCCACTTTTATCATATAGTGATGTTGATGATACCACTATGCATCATCATGGCTGTGGAGAGAAACAAGTATGAATTGTCCAGCTCTGTTGCCAACTGATGCAGATCCTCCTTGGAACTGCTCACAGTAAGAGAAATGTGAAAGAAGGGACATCAGAACAGTGATGTACAGAGGCTGAGAAGGTCATCCATATTTTTTTGACAACAAATAAAGCACTTTTCATTTTTTGAGGAATAATCATAAAATTCACTCAGAAATCATATCCTTGTGTTGACGAACCTAAGTATTAGGTAGAGACGGAATTGACTGATTTTACTTGGGAAAAGGTCTATTTCTTAGTTCTTCCTATCCTAATCATAAATAAATATTTTCTAAATTATCGTGTACTTATTTTTATAAGCAAAATACTCCAAGTCTGACCAGTAAAGGAATTCAAACTCAAATTTAACTTGAACCTGGAAGCCTTGACAACAAATTCTTGTAATGACATCTTCATGTTTTATGACAGTTTTGTGCTTGTTATTTTAAAGCTTATTTACCCCGAGATATCCTTGAAATTATATCAGAGATGACAATTGTAGAGTTCTCCATGAGCATTCTAATCAAACCAGCCCCTTATGTATCCTGGGTTCCTTGCATGGTGGGTTGGACTGGAAGGTAGCCCAATCCAGCCCATTCCACAATCTGCCAGAACCGGGCCTTCATCTATTATGAACCCATTTCCCTTCATGTGACTGACTAAATGATCCCAAAAATAATATGATCCAGTATGCTGTGTTAGAGGCCCGAATTCTAATCCAAAACTTAGGCGTTGAGTTGAGGGAATCCCCCACATTCCCATGGATTTCCAATATGGGATCAAACCACAACACCGCCCCTCACGCCGAACCAACTGGTTTGGGGTGCATCATAGGTAGGGCCAAGTGTCCACATGTAGATCCAATGGGTAAACGAGACTCTAATACTATGTTAGAGTTTATTGGATTGGTGTATCCAACTCAAAATGTTAAGATGTTGAGTGGAGAGGGTTCCACAATTATAAGCACGTCTTATTTAGCCCATTGTTAATATGAGACTATTCTAACACGCCCCCTTACGTGTAAGCCGATTTAGGCTCTTTCACGTGGACCATGATAAAGACGGGGTGCGCGACCCATATCATAACTTTGGGCTCTGATATCATGTTAGAGGTTCGAACTCAACCCAAAACGTAGGTGTTGAGTTGAGGGATTCCCTCACATGTATAGAGAAAAAACTCATGGATTTCCGATATGGTACTAAACCATAATAACTCTCCTCGCACCAAACCAACCGGTTTGGGGCACATCACAGGTAGGGTCAAGTGTTCACATGTGGATCCAATGGATAAACGAAGCTATGATACCATGTTAGAGGTCCAAACTCTAACCCAAAAGTTAGGCGTTGAATTGAGAGAATCCCCCACATGTATAGAGGGAAAACTTACATGGATTTTCAACCGGTTTGGGGCGCATTATGAGTAGGGCCAAATGTCCACAGATAGATCCAATGGGTAAACGAGGCTTTGATACTATGTTAGAGGCCCAAACTCTAACCCAAAAGTTGGGTGTTGAATTGAGGGAATCTCCCACACATACAGGGGAAAGACTCCCATGGATTTTCGATATGGGACTAAACCACAACACCTTACCTCGCGCCGAACCAGCTGGTTTGTGGAGCATTACGGGTAGGGCCAAGTGTCCACATGTGGATTCAATGGTTAAATCCGCTCAGATACCATGTTGGAGGCCCTAACTCAACCCAAAACTTAGATGTTGAATTGAGAGAATCCCCACATGTATAAAGGGAAGACTCCTATGGATTTCCGATATAGGACTAAACCACAACATACTGAATTATCATTAACGAGTCCAATGGCAAACCTCGGCCTACCTAATTTGTACACCATTTAATTGAGCCAATTTCATCACCTTTATAGATAAGTAGAGCCTCTTCTTACAATGGCATCATACTTGCATAGTGCTTTCTTTTTGTCCTACTTCCACTAGGTTTGCATGCCCATATCTTTTTATGTGCAATGCATGACACACAGAATCAGAATGCTAAGATTTCTTCTCATAGCATGCATCTGTATGAGATTTATTTCAATGCAATTTATAATACAACACCTGCACAGCAAAGCAGTAATAAGTATAGATGATATTATTTTATCTGATAATATGTGCACGAAGTACTTACCGATAAATGATAAAGTATATGAAAATGCTAAAAGAATTCCACAATGCCCATTTCTTTTTCTGAGAAGTGGATGGTACCACATATGTATAAATTGCAAAAATAAAATGTGATATACAAGTATAGTCAATCAGTCCTCCAAAAAACCCTTTACAAAACACCACACCGAGTTAGTGCCCCTTGCTACCCCCTCAACAAAAGGAAAAGCGAGGAGTTGTGCGACTCCACGTTACATAAATGTTTTACCCAATTGCTCACTCTCTCACAAACAAAGGAGATAAGGCTATCCTCAATTCTTGTTGCGCCTCTGAAAATTCTACTATTTCTTTCTCCCCATAGTGTCCAAAGTGTAGCATGAAGAATGAGCCATTATATAATCTTATCCACCTTCAAGTTCCATCCCTTGTGCCATTTGAGAAGTAGGTGCTGCACACTCTCAAATGGGCCAACGCTAAGGTGGATCTTGCCACTGATCTTAAGCCCAAACCTCCTTAGAGAGGGAACATTCTATGAAGAGGTGGTTAAGGTCTTCCTCCACTTCCCCATCTAAACAACACGAGATAGGTTTGTTTTGAAGGAAAGGGGCAAGTCTGTCACAAGTGGGCAACCGCCCATGTGGTAACCTCCAAATCAACAACTTTACCTTCAGTGGGCTTTTAGGGGGCCCAGATTTGTAGAGCAAAACAGTGGCGCATTCTACCATCTGATATGAGTGAGGATGCAGACTTGATTGAGAAGGTTCTCTCCTCCCATCTCCACCACCACTTGTCGGCCCTACCCTCCACTGGATGATAGTCTAGGTGGAAAAGCAAAAGATCCTCCAACCGATCCTTCTTCTCGTGCGTCAGATTCCTCCTAAAAGTGGGTGCCCATATACCCCCAGATAGTTGTGTATCAAAGGTATGAGCCACAAATGTCGTAGGAGCAACCGAAATAAGAAATAGCTTTGGGAATAATTCTTCTAAAGTGAAATCTGCACACCATCTGTCCTTCCAAAACATACACTTTTGTCTATTATCCAAATGGACCTGAACACTCGATTTGATGATATCCTTACACTGAAGGATGTCTCCAAATCGGGGAGACATTGTGCAAAGACGTCGGTATCAAATCCCAGTTTCTGGCCTACTATAATATCTCTGCCTGACTAGTTGTAGTCATAGCCTACTGTCTTTCGCTCCAAGCCCCCACAACTATTTACAATGAAGTGTGACGTTGAAGTCTCTGAAATCCTTGATGCCCAGTCCTTCTGCTTCTTTGCTCTTACACACTATCCCATGAGATATCGTGCCATCCTCTGCAACTATCACCAATGCCATGCAAATTATCTAGCTTTAATGAACTCCAGCTTTTTGGCCACCGTTTTGGGGATCTTGAAAATAGAGAGGAAGTAAATAGGAAGGCTATCGAGCACCGATTTGCATAGCATCATTCTCCCCTTGTATGAGCGAAGCCTCGCCTTCCACTCTGCTAGTCTGGACTCAAATCTCTGTACAACCACTTGCCAGTCACTGTAAAGTAGGGCCCCTGGGGACAGCAACAGACCTAGGTAGGAGAAAGAAAAGTCTCCTATCTGACATCCCAATACAAATGTTGCTCTCCTAAGTGCCCTTTCCTCCATATCGATGCCCGCTATACGCCTTTTGCTGAAATTCGCCTTCAGTCCACAAATTTTCTGTAACAAATCTAACATCATCTGGTCTTATACAATTGGCTCTCCTCATCTGCTAGGAAGAGGATACTGTCATCCATACTACAAATGGCTAATGACATCACCATGGTACCATGCCTGGAAGTCTCTAATCAAACCTACCCTTTGAGCCCTCATCCACATCCTATTCAAAATTTGTGCAACTAAGACAAACAAGAGGGGAGACATAGGGTCTCCCTGTCGGATCCCCCTGTCACTATGGAAAGATGAAGTAGGTTTCCTATTAACCAAAACCGAAAAGGATGCCGAGGAAATACAGACTCGGAATCCATCTCTGATCAAAACCCATGTTCGCCAAGGTCTGCAGTAAGCAATGCCAATTAACACTGTCATATACCTTCTTAAAATCTAGCTTAAACACTATTCCCTTTTTCCTCTGGGTCTTTATTGCATACAAACACTCACGAGCAAGTAGAAAGTTTCATGTATGTGTCTTCCCTTGATGAAGGCCCCGTGTGGTAAGCACTCACCACTCTACCGATCACTCTATCTAGTCTCCTGGCGAGCAATTTAGTGATGATCTCGTATGTGCTGTTCAGCATGCTGATTGGTCTGAAGTCCACGAAGTCTTGTGCACTTTGTTTCTTAGGAATGAGGATCAAAAGGGTTTTATTTATACTCCTCAAGTGAGTCTTACCCTCCTGAAACTCTTCTAATGCGTGGAACAGGTCTTCCTTGATAATATCCCAGCACTCCTGGACAAGGTTTGATGTATCAGTCGAATTGGCCGTACCGATCATGGCCTGGTACGGTCCGGTACAGTCCGGTACGCCATCGTACCACATTGTATCAAGAAAGTGGCCTTTTCCCAAAAAAATTGTATTTTTTATGGAAACTTAATTTTTTCTTTTTAAGATTAACTATAAACTTCTAATACTAGTTGATTTAACTTGTAAAATAGTAGATTTATCTGAAGAATAATAGAATTTATTATTTCTTGTTTATGTGGTTATACTTAGTTACATATAATCAACTTTAAACTTCTAATAATAGTGGCCCAAACATAATTGGTTACACATTAGTAAATATATTATGTAAGAAAATAAGAATACATAATTAGTTACACATAACTAATCATAATTAAATATATTACATCACACGAAAGTAATTTATTTTTTACAATAATCTACCACACCACATAATTAAATGTATTATTGAAAGAGGCAAAAAAGATAGGTTTAAGAGAACAGATTCATCATTCAATTCCACGTACGAAATATACAAGGTCAATCATCTGACTCATCTGTGAATACCGTGTCCCAGTCAGAATCAAATACATATAGCTCATGACTTGTAAAATCTAACTCTATCCTATTGGGTGGAGTTGTATGTGGGTGACTCTGAAAAAATGTAACCATCCGCACAAATAATGGGTCATGATCACCTCTTCCTCCTTTTTCTTATTTTTTTTCCTTCTGTTGCATCTCAACTCTCTTCTCTCGCAGGTGACTAGCCATTGTAAGTTTCACTTCTCTGAGCACATATGTACAACCAGTAACCTCAGAGTATCCCACACCTGCCCCTCCTACCAAATGTTTCTTCAACTGGGAGACACCTCCTCCCCTATGTTTTTCTTTGCAGTAGTTGCAACGCCAATAGTTACCTTTCCCCCCCAACGTAACTCCATACTGCCATCCTATGTCATTCAGTCGTTCTTTGGGAGCCATCTATTACACAATATCTAATATAATAGTAAGGGATGTTTAAGAAGAGTATAACGGTATTTATGTAATATATTACATAATGTGTAATCTAAATTTATGAATTAAGAAATTTTATGCCTAAAAATAAAAAGTAAATAATCAATATCGAAATATCGTGTGAAGATCCAACAGACACGCTCGTCTTCTAATCTGCTGACCAAAGTTCCACATCACACTGAAAACTTGAAAAGTGTAATCAAGAATCAACAAACAAGTCAGAACAGACAAATTTAGCCGACCAACAAGGCAACAAGCAAATTTTCAGTGTATTTAAATGGTAAATAATTTCTAGAACATGACCATCGAATAAATTTTACAAGTCTAACCCTACGGTAATACACCGTTGTTCTGTAGATCTGGTTTCGAGGAAAACGGATCGAGCGCCCCTCTGCGTTGATACGACAGGCTCCAGCCGGTCGACGTAGGAGTCCTGTCAGATCTGCACAGGCGAAGGGTCACCTCTACATCCTCATCGCCATATCCAGTAGCGTAGGGACGGATTAATGCCTCTCTAGTATGTACGCACATCCGACGGCACTCTGTTGTCGACCAGCCAAAGCGCAGTTGGATTTGCACATGGGGCGGCCTCATCCACCTCACTGCCAACAGATCTGGCCTGGGGGAGGCCAGAGTAGTAGCTCGTGCACAGATCCGGCAATGGCCGATGGACTGCAGTCGGATTTGTGCATGGGACGGCCCCATCTGCCTCACTGTCGCTGGATCTGGCCGGGGGGAGGCCTGATCAGCCTCCTCGTGCATAGATCCGACAGTGCTCTGCCGTCGGTTGGCCGGAACGTAGCCGGATTTGCGCACGAGGCAGCCCCATTCGCCTCACTGCCGTTGGATCTGGCCAGGGGGAGGCCAGATTAGCTGCCTCATGTGTAGATCCGACAGTGCTCCGTCGTCGGCTGACTAGAGTGCAGCTGGATCTGCACACGGGTGACATGACCCATCTTCCTTCTGCCTTAATGTTGTTAGGTCTAACCGGGCAGAGGCCGGATTAGTCGCCCTGTGCGTAGATCCGATAGTGCTTTGCTATCGGTATCGGCTGATTGGAGCGTAGCCGGATCTGCACACGGGGTGGCTAATCCGCCTCAATGCCGTTGGATTTGGCTGGAGGGAGGCCCGATTAGCCACTGGAGCCACTCCTTGCCTCCCAATCTTCAAACCATAGTTGTCAAGGCGACAAGGCGACCCAAGGCGTTCACAGGGTCCCTAAGCGCTTAGGCGACAAGGCGTCCGCTTAGGCGTCGCCTAGGCGACACTTCGGCCACTAATTAAAAAATCTAAAATATATATCCTCCAAAATATAAATCAAGAATAAAAAATATGAAAAATACAAAAAAATAAATTACATGAAGAAATTATTGTAATTAAATTATGTCAGGATTCATCCACAGAAGAAGAGTAAAGGATGCTTCTCTGCAAGGCTCATGACATTTCATTTTCCCTCAAACAAAGTAACAAAATGATGGTGGCATGCTAATTAGTTTTCAATGAAGCTTGTGAAAGAGTAGTGTGGCAGAGCTTGTGGAATATAATATCCAATCATGACTTTCCTGTGCAGTGAATATCTTGGCTGAAAATTTGCATATGTATAGTTTGATTCACTGTTATTATGAAAGGCAATAAATATGGACTTTTCCAAGTCTGATCGAACTAGACCAGGTGATTCCCTATCATCACAACTATTTGTGTTAGTTGCCAGTGTGGCAAGTAAGATATGTAAGATTGCTGAGCAGCAAGGTTGGTTGCATGTTGTCCAAGTCAGTGGTCAATATTACTTTTCACACAATATGAAGATGAACCATTAATGCTTGTGGTAGGCAGCTTTGACCAAGCAAGGACTCATCTTTATACACCAAAGTTTTTGAACACTGTTCTGTGCTTAAGATAAACTTCCATAGGAGCTGTATCTTAGAAATTCATATGGAAGAACATATGATGAGCTAATAATTTTCATGGGCTGTAAGACAGAAAAGTTTCCTATCATATGTTTGGGCAGAAAAAAGGTCTCTGTTTTGAACGCTGAAAGCCTCTCTCTGGAGGGAGGATCATGTTACTCAAATCTGTCTCTCAAGCTTGCCAGAACATTACATGTCTGTTTTCTTTATGCCTGTCAATGTTCAAAGACAACTGGACCGGATTAGTAGAAACTTTGCATGTGTGGGTGGGTGGGTGGGTGGGAGGGACAAATGCAAATTCAACAGCCATTGTCTGTCCACCAGCAAAGGAAGGGGGGAGTGGGACTTGGCATCAAAATTTTACGTTTGATGAACTTGGGCTTTCATGGAAAGTGTCTGGGAATTGTTGTCAGAAAGGAATGATCTATTTGAAAAAATAAATGTAAAAAGTTCAGAAAAATTACAAAAGAATATAACAACATCAAGAAAATTATAAAAAAGAAGAGTTAAATGTACATAACCAGGTTGGATCCGGTTCGGGCAGGTCAAGGTTGGCCCCGCCTTGGCGCCTAGGCGCCCGCTTAGGCGACCGCCTAGGTCGTCTTTTCCAGTGTCAACAAGGCACTGCAGCGCCTTGCCCTTTCAAGAGCGCCTGGGCGCCTAGGCGGCGCCTAGGCTCCCGCCTTGACAACTATGCTTCAAACTAATAATGAAGGTAGGAAAAAATTTAAAAACACCTCTCGCTAGAGATTGCCGAACATCGTCGGAAGCTGCCTACCCCCTCCCCCCCTGAACCGCCGCCTGGCCGTCTAAACGTAGAAAGATTGAAGACACCGCCCCTCTGCCGGTGTGTTCGACCCATGCCTTTGCCTCGGCTTTTAACGTCAAACCGGCACGAGCCAATTGGCCCGTACGTACCAGCAAGGGTCCTGTCCTGAACCGCTCCGATACGCAGTGGGACGCACGGTTATGTGCGCTACCCAATGTCTCGGTTGCGTCCCGCACCCTGCACGTATCGGATTCCCTTTGGTACGATCCAATACGTGCGGTTCGCAGCGTATCGGATTGGTATGTAAAACTATACTCCTGAAAAAAAATAAAATCATAGGAAAATCATCAGGATCCGGTGCTTTATCACCTGTAAGGGAAAAAACTGCCCGACTGATCTCCTCCGTGAAGGGGCTAGACAAATCCACGCATTTTGCTAAGAGAGTTGAGGAAGAAGGTCATCTGCAATGCCAAGTTTGCACATCTGAACTTCAGAGAAGAGTGTAGAATAGTAATCCTTGGCATAGTAATCTTTGGCACACCCTCTTATCTCCTCCCGAGTGAGACTCTGCTCTCCCACCTTGATGGAGGCTATATGGTTGACTCTCCTCCCTGTGGCAATACTTTGAAAGTAAGCTGTGTTCCTATAACCTTCCTTGAGCCGTTTCTCCTTAGATCTCTACTTCCAATAGATCTCTTCCCGTGTGAGGATATCCTCTAACTTTGCCCTTAGTGTTTCCCTGCGTCCCTGTCAACGTTATCCATCATCCTTGCCTCCTTCAAGCAATCTAGCCCTTCCAGCTATTGTAGAATTTTCTCCTTAGCCAATATGCTTGGTAGGGTTTTTTCAGCCCCCCACCCTTTAAGCACTTGGGTCTGGTGCTTCAATTTTTGGATCAAAGTAGCCATGGAAGAGTGATCTTGCCTCTGTACACTTTAAGCCTTCCTGACTGTCTCCATGAAGTTTGTCTCTCTGACCTAAAACCTTTCAAATCTGAAGCCCTATCTTCTCTCCTGGCGATGGCTGGTCTTCAAAAAGATAGATTTATGATTCTATATCGGCCTCGCCAAGCAGGATGCTTGCACATGGGGGAAATGATCGGCCCTCCTAATCCATCGATACCAAGAACCTATCTAACCTGGAACAAGAAGGTGTCACGGCTGTCGCCCTTATATTGGAACAGGTGAACTGAGCATTCACCAATCCAATGTCGATTAAAGCAGCCTCCTCTATTAAGTCACAAAAGTCCTCCATCTGTTAATTTCATTGTCTTATTTTTTTCAAATTACCACTAGAAAAAGGCTACGTATTGGTCATGTAAAGGGGGGCTTGAAAAAACTCTTGTAGTTCAAAAGGTTTAAGGTGTTTTGTACTCTGTTAGACAATGTCTTCTTGAAGGGACACGGCTACTAGAATGGCATGGAAGTTGTATAATCTCAATCTGGAGTCTTTTCTGAAGTTTTGAAATCAGGTTTGTCTAAGGGTTATAAGTTTGTAAGTGGTGAACAATACCTTGATGAGAAGCTTAGAAGATATGTTTTCTGACTATGAACAACATTTTTGACAGCCATGGATTTCCTCGTTTCTGTTTCTTTCCTCTTGAGGGATCAGTCTCTTTGATTATCCACACTTATACCATATATTTTGACATTGTTACCTTTCCTAAAAAAAGGGAAAGCTTGTCTCCTTGTTGATGAAGTAACATCGTAATAAATAAACCACTTATTAATGTTTACTTCTGTTCTTCATTCTTTTGTTATCCAGGTTAGGCATTATTATTATCGCCTTGTGAGACGTATGAACAAGCTGCTTGGGCCTGGGTTTAGCCTTGATGCAAAAAACTCCAAGGATACAAATGCTGCAATGCTTCGTTGGTAATTATTAACTGCATATCATGTATCTATGCTATATAATCCAGCATTTATTTGTGCATCCCCAAACGGCTTTCCTGATGTTTTTTTAATAGCGAGCATTGGTACTTTTGCTCTGACTTGCGCATATACTGTATTCTCTTTCAAAATTTTCATAATATTGTTTTTATGTAAGAGGGAGCTTTTATTACTCAGTTTTTTCCTTCTTAATGTGAGATGCTTGAATACAGTCAGACCAGTGTATATGACTATCCCTATTGTCTGTCAGGGGGAACTTGTCTGTTAATTAAATTCAGCAATTTCTGCATATATTCTATGGTTCTTGTAAGTTAACTAGGTATGGACAGAGAGTGACTACTAGATCTTCTTTACTACCCATTCCTGGAGGTGTCCAAGTTGTTAATGTGAACTGAGGTGGTCCGAAGTATAGGGAAGTATCAATTCTGGTAGAATTGGGCTTATGTTAGTGGAAGCCAATTTTTATTCATATTTTTTTTTTGGAAAGTGGGTGGTACCACTAGTGTATAAAATGGAACAGAATGTACAAGTATATGCTGTCACAACCCCCAAAAATGGCAACCCCAAAAATCCTATACAAGAGAGGCCACACAAAGGCAGTGTGGATCAACTTCGCCCCTCCCCAGACAGCCAAAAAGAGAAGTAAGAGAATTCACATTACAAAGAATAACATCCCACTCTCTTACTCTATCACAAACAAAAGCTACAAGAGCTTCCTCAGCCTGAGATTCCCTCCTGAAGATCCTATTGTTCCGCTCCCCCCACAACATTCACAAGGTGGCATGAAGGATAAGCCACCACACCTTCCTGTCACTCCTACTGGGCCAAGATCTCTCCCAATGCACAAATAGGTGGTGGACTTCACTGTGCTAGCCGATGATGAATGGGTCCGGCTAGCAAGCTCCTCCCACATCCCTTGTGAGTAGGTACAACTTACAAACAGGTGGTCGAGGGTCTTGTCTTCCTGACCACCAAGACAGTAGGTCAGTTGAATTTCTGGAAGGAAATGACACAACTTGTTTGAAGTCAATAGTCTTCCATGAGAGATCCTCCAAGTCAGGAGCTTCACCTTCAGCAGGCTCTGCAGTCTTCACACTTGATCATAGAAGCTGTGACGAACCCCTCCATCCGAGATGACGCCGTAGGCTGATCAAACAATGAAGCACCCTTCTTTTCCCACCTCCACACCCACACATCCTCACTATCAAGCCGAGGATGGAAGGGTAGGAGGAGATAAAGGAAGTCCTCAAGTTATGCTAACTCCTCCTACCCGAGGTCCCTCCTGAAGACCGTTGCCCATGTCCTTCCAGGTAGGGGGGAGTCAAAAGCCTGAGAGACTAATCCTAGGGGATCCGCTGCAACCACGAAGGGACTAGGGAAACAAGGTCTCCAAAGAGAAGTCTCCACACCATCTATCCTTCTAGAAAATGCTCTTGTTACTTTTTCCTAGTCAGACCCGGACACCTGAGACAATAAGATCCCTGCAAGAGAGGATATCACGCCAAAGAGGAGAAGTCTTGTGAAGAGGAGTAGAAGCCAAATCTCACACCTCCCGTCGAAGTACCTCTGCCCGACACTTGAGCCCACAAGCACTCCTCTCCATGTCCTAACTTCCACAACCACTTACACAAGAGAGTCAAGTTGAAGTCTCTGATATTCCTGATCCCCAATTCTCCCTCTTTCTTGCTAGTGGTCAGTCTTCCCCATGCTATATCATGCCAACCTCTGCATCTCCCTCCACTATCATGCTAGAAAAATCTGCACTGGATAGAATCAATCTTCTTCCACCGTCTTTGAGATTCGGAACATGAAAAGAAAATAAGTAGGGAGACTATCCAACACTAATCTACACAGAACTAGTCTACCCCATAGGATAAAGCTCCAGCCTTCCACCCAGTCAGCCTGGACTCATACCTCTGGATGATGGGACGCCAATCTGCACATCGAAGAGAGCCCGTGATAAGAGAGAAACCCAAGTAGGAGATTGGGAACTCACCACTCTTACAACCCAACAAGCATTCCGCCCTCAAAAGAGGCCTATCCTCCATGTTGACCCCTACAAAAAGACTCTTGTTAAAGTTAATTTTCAGGCCAATGATCTCCTCCAGTAGTTCCAACAAGTGCCTAGCCGTGATAGACAGATGCTCGCTCTCAGTAAGGAACAAAATGGTATTATCTGCATATTGCAAGTGTGTAAGTGACGCACCACCTCTATCCACCTGAAAACCTCTGATCGAACGAGCAACCTCGGTCCTCTGCCACACCCTGCTCAAAACACTAGCCACAAGCACAAACAATAGAGGAGACAAGAGGTCCCCTCGGCGAAGGCCACGACCGCTATGGAACCAAGAGCATGGCTTCCCATTGACTAGGACCGCAAAGGAAGCCAAAGAGATGCATCTCCTGACCCAGCAAATCCACCTGTTTCCAAAGCCCATCCTCTCCAGCACATCGAAGAGACACTGTCAGTTAACCCTGTCATACGCCTTCTCAAAATCTAGCTTTAGGACCACACCTTTTCTTTTTTGTTGCTTCATAGCAAAAAGACACTTATGCGCCACCAAGAAGTTATCTTGTATATGTTTCCCCTTAATGAATGCTCCCTGGAAGTGACTGACCAGCCTGCCCATAACAGTGACCAATCTCCCTGCTAACACTTTGGTAATGATCTTGTAAGTTCCATTCAGCAAACTGATATGCCTGAAATCTTGAAATACTAGAGTACCCACTTTCTTAGGGATGAGCACTAGGAGAGCTTTATTAATACCCCCAAGTGAGCCCTCCCCTCTTGGAACTCCCTCACAATAGCCAGCAAATCACCTTTAAGGACCTCCCAGCACTTTTGAAAGAAAGTTAGTGGGAAACCATTTGGACCTGGGGCTCTATCACCTGCAAGAGAGAAAATCGCCTGATGGACCACCTCAGAAAAGGACTTGGAGATAGCATCCCTCTCCTCAGAGGAGAGGCGGGGGAAAGATCAGCTATAATCCTGAGCCTGCAATAATCGTCCTCCGTGAACAATCTAGAGTAGAACTCTCTCGCCTTGCCCTTGATATTTTCATCTGTGGAGAAAGATCCTCCACCTTGATTCAAGAGATGGAGTTGACCCTCCTCCTTGCAGAAGCAATACGCTAAAAGTTGTGTTCATGTCTCTCTCTTTGATCTATCTGTCTCTGAACCTCTGCCTCTAGTAGATCTCTTCTCTAGCAAGTATCTTGTCAAACTGCTCCTTCAAGATATCCCTAAGTGTCCTATGCGCATCGTTCATAAGGCCTGCCTCCTCCAAACAGTCAAGTCCCTCAAATTGTTGAAGAATCCTGTCTTTCGCTGCCCTCTCAAGAAGTGCTCTATCTGCTCTTCACGCATGAAGAACTTGTATAGTATGCTTCAGTCTTCGCATCAAAGTAGCTATAGCAGAGGACACCACCGACTCAACATACCAAGCCCCGGTGACAGTGTCTAGAAAGTCATCATCTCTGAACCAAAATTGCTATAGCCTGAAAGTGCAGCTCCTGTCATGTCCCCAGCTGGTCTTCAAGAGAATGGGCTTATGGTCAGAAGCAGATCTAGCCAACAGATCCACCTGTACATGAGGGAAGTGGTCCTCCCAATTAACAAACACCAGAAACATATCCAACTTAGAGCAAGAAGCACCTTCTCTCAGATTGGACCATGTGAAACAATCATGTGCCATGCCAATGTCTACCAAGGTTGTCTCCTGGTTGAAGTCCGAGAAATCCTCCATGTCTCTTGCATGAGAAATGTCCCTTGTCCTCTCCCACGGGGGCGCTACCACATTGAAGTCTCCTTCAACACACCACAGGCGACTTGAAGAAAGATGATGATGAAACAAATCATCCCAGAGTAGCCGCTTCTCCTCCCTGGCCTGGGGGCCATACACCCCACTGAAATCCTATGAGAATCCGTCTCTGACGCTCCTGAAATGCAAGGAGATAGCCCACCTGTCTACCATCTTGTCCTGTGACACTGCCTCCACCTCATACGGGTTCCAAAGGATCATAATGCTCCCAGACATGCCGACCGCCGAAGAGGCAACCCCCATAGAGAGATGGGCCTCCCCAATCTCCCTCAAAAGCACAACCCCATCCCCCTTACACTTTATCTCCAGTATACAAAGAACGCCAATCTTGCACCGCCTAATTAACTCCTTCACTGCCCTCTTCTTCTTCACCCCCCCACGTTCCAAGATACTATCCTCATGAAGACAAAGGAACAGACCCCTCCTACCCCTCCGCCTGAGCTCTCTTCTGCTGAGCCCTCTCTCTCTACCTGATAGATGTACCCCACCTCTTCATGACTTCAATGAAGACTATCACATCTTCGTCTGCTCCAGCTTCAAAGCAAATTCCCGTCTTTTCCACCCGGTCCCTCATCTGCGTCTCAGTGCATTTTTCTATCTCCACCATCAACTCCCTCACTTCCTCCCTCCCCAGAAAGCACTTCACCTTCGGTTCCTCCCCGGTGGTGATTAGAGCCACATGCCCTCCCAATGCAGTTGGGAGAACTTCCAACCCTGCTGACAGATGTTCCTCCACACAGACATGGTCTTCGCACGGCTGGACAACCCCACCTGGGCTAGCCGGAGGGGCGCTGGCAGGCACAGTAGACTGGGAGCCTTCAACTCACACTGCAGGCGGGCGAAGCACCTGCAGAGACAGAAGAGGCCCGCCAGGTGCTGATGGGGTCGAGGCTACTGCCAGAAGGCACAGCTCCTGCAGATCATCCTCCACCGGCAGAGCATCTTCGATGGCCCACTTCCCCTTCCTGTCGCCAATCACCAACAGTGCAGAGCCAGCCTCCCAGTCTCCGGTTGAGGCTTGCCGGAGTTTGCCTCTGTTCATAGGAGACCACTCGCCACCTCCGCCGCAGCCCTCGAACTCAACAGCAGGAGCTGACTGCCGGCGGGGACTAACCGGCAGTTGGGGTGCCGCAGCGGAGACCCATCCTCCCACCGCTTCGACGGCTGAAGTCAACCCCATTGCGACGGCGGAGGAGGAGCCCCCGTCGACGTCATGCGGACACCCGGGTTCTGCAGAGAGGGGCTGTTGCAGGGCAGCAGGCTTCGTAACAGCAAACAGGCGAGGAAGATGTACAACACCGGGTCTCGCGGGCCCAAAAACTGGAAGGTCATCGGCGGGTAAGTTCCTGGTCCTGGAAGGACCCAGACTGTTCCCCGAGTTCGTGACCCGCAGCACAACTCCAGGTGCCGACCAGGACCAGGATCCGCCTGGTTTGAAATTTGAATGCGTCCTAGGGCGGGTTGCATACCCGTCTTCAACCTCCCTCCTGGCCACGCCTCTGCAGGACTCCACCGGCCACATGGATACTTTGACCGAGACATGGTGGTCGCTGACGTCCACCATCACCACCACCGGAATCGCCTTCGTGCTACAAACCATGACATCCGCCTCCAAGACATTCAAGTCCCCCACTGGAAGGACACCGACGGTCCTAGGGACGACCACCTCGAACATGCCGGCGAGGTAGGAGAACCCGAGCTCGTCGCTCAGGATCAAGGGGCCTCCGGCCATCCGAATCCTAACCTTGCAGGCCCTTTGGTCAGGGTAGGTCCCCTGTAACATTCCCCAACATGCAACCCTCAGCAGGGTGCCATTGGCCAGGATAAGGCCCTGATTCGCCACATCCTCCGCCTCCTTCACAGAGGGGGCAACTGCCAAGAGAGCACACCTCTGCAGCCATGAGACTGACCATCCACCACCCCCTAGCATTTGTAAGACCACCTCCTCCGAGACCCTACCTTCCACAGGCCTCACCCAGAGTCATGGAAAGGAGGGCTTTGTAGGGAAAACAAATTAGGAAGGAGTTCTAATAGAGGAATGGAACATTCCAAGGAATGCTTCAATTGGATTCACAAAAGGTTTTGCTGACATGTGGATGGTGATGATGGTTAGTCAGCTAGCAATCTGTTTAGCATGAAGCTGAGACCTCTTCATGTGTCCATTTTGTGGATTGGTCCATTTTGATTCATATTTTTTTCAATGTGGCTGGGAGAAAGTAAAAGAACTTGCATAAAGTGGGTCAGGGTTGTCAAAGGACCTAGGTAACTCTCAGCAATGGATCTGCAAGTGTCTGGCACGTGGGTAAATTTGGAAGGGGAGCCAACAAAGATTATAATGGTAAGCAAAATATATAATATTCAAGCAGCTACTTAATTACATAGGTTCAATAAACTAGTGAATCATTGGATAAATAATAATTAAATTTATTGGTATATTTAAATAGATAAAATTTTATACCTAGTATGTGAAAATTACCTAATGTGTATAGAAAGCAAATGATAACAAAAAATAGCAAGAAGTAGCATGTAAGCATGCAAATTACTGATAGAAATCCCCTTGTATCCTTAGGAAGAAGTCGAGCAACAAACAAATGTGAGTGTAGTTGCCTATGATGACCTTGAAGGAAGACGGAAGTGGTAGCTGGAGGAGAAGAGGTTATGGCAACAAGAATATAAGAAGAAACATCATTAGAGCATTAATTGACAAGTAGGGAAAGGAGAAACATGAAGAGAAAATGCTAGAAAAGCATGCACGGATCCAAAATGACCAACAGCATTCCAAAGAAAGAAACATGGACCAGCTTACCATATAGTCACTAAGAATAAAAAGTACATGTTGGGACCCAACCACTCTCCCAAGGGCCATTCTCTCTGATGCCACCCTGATTACATCAGTGAGTCAGTGACTATGATTTTATGCTATCTTGGTAACTGCATTTGAAATTTGAAATAAACTGGGTTTTGAGAATTCCTGTGACAGTGAAAGATGATAAAACTCATTAGCCGTTGTGATTCTCCTTGACATGGATCAACCAGGTTGAGAACTATATAATCAAAGCAACAGTTTCAGCTGTGAGATTCTCTTAACGGTGGTACCGTGGGCTATTTTAGAATTTTGGAGGGTTTAAGTGCAGGGAATTTTGGTTTTCACTACCTGCTTAATCAAAATTTTCTGACTGCTATAGAAATTTACCTCATTTAGGTCCAGAACATCCAAAATCCAAGACATTATATACTTCCATCCACATCTTCTGGGCGCAAATTCCTTTCCTAACCACAAATAAGGTTGGTTGGTGCTGCAAGCAGCTGAAAAGTCTGGAGTGATATGTTTTTCTTTCCCTTGACAATGCTTCCAAAATTAAATAATTATCACTTATCATAGAAAGAAATGGCAGATAAATCAATTATTTGCACCATGGAGGTTATCCTGCAATCTATAATTCCTTTTCTTTATTAAACACGTTTTCTATTATTATATTCAAATTCACTGAATACCCAGTTGAGAACTTTCTTTTCAGAATGGAATGACTATCTTCATAATTTAATTTATCACCAAATACAAGATCTGATTTCTTCCTAAATCTTCTTGCAGGTGGTCATTACTTGAAAAGTATAGTTGCACAGCTTCGAAACTTCATCTGAAGCCTAGGAGGTTTAAGACCTTTATAGAGACACTGGTTAGTTTCACATTTCTTATTGTATTGAATTTTATTTTCTTTATTTTTACAGTTTTCCATTGTATCTGCATAGTCAAAAAAAATCAGTTTTGCTCGCCTTTACTTGTGCTGCTCGTGATGCTGAGTTTATTTTGGTTGTTAAGGCCCAGCAACTTCTGAAGGATCGCAATAGAACTAGAAGGAAACGCCCTTTCCAAGGAGAAAATTGTTCTTCTATTCCCTTAGCAGCAGAATCGATTTTCAGCAAGCCACCGGGTCATGATGTTCACATGGTCAAATTAGTCTTTGTTGACAGTCAGAGCACTCAGAAATTAGGAAATACAAGAGGGGCCTCTACAAAGCGTGGTGTAAGTGCTGCCGTCAATGGCTATAAGGGGGATGTATCAACGATGAAGACTGTTAGCCAAAAGCGACGTGCAGGTGGTTACTTCAGATAGCATGTTCTCATGTCTGACCAAGGGAATTTACGTACATTTTATGTACACAATTTAATCATCTAGTTTATTTTAGTTTATGTTGGATTTTTCATTAGCATTTATTTTGTCTTATAATGTTAGTAATATACTAATTTGGCTTCACCAGAGGTGTACTTTTTGGATGTACTTTCCAACATTTCATCTTGTTATGTTCAGCAGGTGGTGTTACATCTACTGCATATAAAAGGTGGGAGAAGGCTGCAATTGCGGGGGTTTCCTTGGTTGCTGATGCTGCCGAGCATCTGGAGAGAACATCCAATGATAGGAATGGTTCTATACATCAAGGAACCTTGGATATGTTGCCTCAAGGCACTTGTACAACCAATGGTGAGTTTATAACAAAATGGAAGTGAATTATAATAAATCCATGTTTGCTTAACTTTCCTACACTTTGTTATTCAGGGCATTTGCCGGCCTGTTTGTCTGGGGATGTTGCTCAACCTATAAACTCTGCTATATCTGGAGGACTATGCTCACAGCAACCAATTGGAGAAAGTAATACACAACCATCAATGAAACTGAAGCTCCAATTATTCCCCATAGATGAAGTTACTCGAAAAGCACTGGAAAGGGTAAAACTGTCTATATTGCAGATCTATTCCTCTCTTCCTTTCTCTGTCCATCTCTTTCTCAGTCTCTAGATGGACTGTGGACGTATAATTCTTTGTCCAAAGTCCAAACACATTAGTATGTGAATTGATAATGTTAGTCTGTTGCAATTCAATTCTTTCTTCCTGTAAACATGAGTGCTGGATTAATCTCTTTTTTATTTGCCTCACTTGTCTTGGATGTTGGTTGATCCAAATGATGTCAGTTGCCATTCATCTAATTGAAGACAAACACACATTGTCTGATATGATTCTTGGGTGTGAATAAAATCTGAAATGGTAGGTTTTTTTCCTTTGTCATTGCTTTATAGGATGATCGGAATCCCCATCTTGAGCTAACTTTGAGCACTCGGAAAAGGATATCGTCAATTCTTGAGCACTTGAACCGAAAATGGGGAACCTCCACCATAGCATCCGGGGAACTCATGCTTTTCCCTTACAGCATCCCACAGGACAACATTGCAAGTTGTCCAAGGTGGACTTTGAAAGATACTGCTGCTAGTGCAGGGGATGTGTATGCATCAGTTGGAAGCCCTGCTATTTTCCGATTGAGGTCTTTAATTCTTCCATAAGCATTTTGTTTTTTGTTCTTGATTAAATTCATCAATGTCGAAATTCATTTTCTTTTTTGCTCTTCTGTGGTTTTCTGTCTCAAGGTATGGCTGGTTCTCCAATCTAGAATCTTCCTCAACTCTTGTCAGCAGTTGCATGCAAACAAAAATTATTGGTGAAGTGAATGCCTATGTTTGTGTTTCTCCTGATAAGTCTGTGAATATGGATTCAGCACTAGGGCCGAGTTCACCAATTAGTCAGACTTCTGACCGGCTTGTGTCTGGTGTCAAATCTAACGTTGTGTCAGTGGGAACAGCAGTTGTACCTTCACCCATTGATATGCAGAAGGCATCTGATGGTTTCATGCACTCCAAGAATAAAGATGCAGTGTCTTTGCATCAAGTGGATGATTCACCTGTTCTTAGGGAAGTTATAGATGATGTGGATGAGCAGGAATATACGGTATTTCTTTTTGCCTCATGGAATACCCAATTTTTCACAATTTCAGATTTTTTAAAAAAATCTTTTATGCATTGCTGAAGTGCATAATCGGTTTTCATTTTTCTTAGGAAAATTTAAGAGTATGTGATGGTCCAACAATGTCTGCTGGAGAATGGGCTGACAGTCTAACCAATATAAGCATGGGGGAATTGTTATCGGAAGCTTCTAGGGCTGCATATACCTACAACAATAACAACAATCTTCTCCTTGGGGAAGTTCTTCCTCGATTCAGCATGTTTCTCTTAGCTGCGACTCGTTTGATGCTGCTATTGCTGGGCTCCTATCTCGTCATCAGAATATGCTAAACCCATCAACAAGGGCTTCACCAGCATCAATCCTGGATGCTGAAGAAACTTGTGACGAGTTCTCATTTCATGAAGTTTTAGCTTTGAATCAAGAAAATTTAGACCCACCATGTGATCTCCCAATTGGGGCCTCTGGGCAGTTCACTCAAGCAGATTCAAATGGGTACGAAGGGTTTCTGAAGGTATTTCCTAGAAACCAGTCATTTTTAGCAGTTTATTTTACTACTTAATGGAACATCATAATAATTTGCTCACATAACTGAAAATTGCTTCTTCATAGGACTTCGCAGCTGAGGATGAACCTTTAGATGACTATTCTTGTGAAGGAGACGTCGAAGCCAATCCTCCACATGATGAACTGATATCTGAGAACAACTTCGATCCTGCAAATAATGTGGACCTGACAGATTTTTGTTGGGTATTTTAACCTTTCCACATGAAGAAGATTTCACTTTCATTCTTTGCAATTTATGATATGGCATACATTTCCCCCCCCCTGATTGCTCCTTTCTCCTTGTTGGTTCATTGCAGCCGGATTCTTTAGGTCCACTGGACTTGGATATTGCATCCACCAGATACCAGGGCCAAGATCTTCTCATCGGTGAGAACACTAGCCTGAGTGGTCTGACCCGTTTGATCGCCAGTAGTCTTGATGCATTTCAGAACTGTTCATTCTTTTGCTCGGATAAGAAAGAATCTCTCGCAAGCGATGTTCAGGATGCGCCATCCTTCGTAGACAACAAAGTTGGCACCGAAGGTTGATGATTGACACGGGTGTACAAGCAGCGTAGACTTAGAGTTCTTCTTACATGCTTCCTCCCGACGTCTTGGGGAGCATCGGGGCTTTACTTATGTTACGGATGATTGCCACACAAGAGGCTTTTACAAGGAATGTTTCCTATTTAACAAAGGGCAGTATTCCTCATCCACCTTTGTACATGTGCTGGCAGAAGCAGCTGTACCTACCTGCATTGCTGCAGGTTCCACAATGCCAGATGTTTTGTAACAAGCATTCTAACCCCTGTACAAATGGAAACACAACAGCATTCCAAGAGTCTGTATAGTGGTGCAAAGGTTTCAAGTACCTTTTTTACCTGGGAACCATTGAGAGCTTAGATGATTAATAAGCTGTGTAAATGCTCATCTTTATTCTGATCGTACTGGTTTGCTGCAGCATCATGGCACAGGCAGTTTGGAGAGAACGTATAATTGAAACCATAAAAAAGTTTAGACTATGAGCTAGTTGTTTCAGTAGTATAGCCTTTTCTTTTTTGTTATTTTTGAAGATTTGTTCTGGTGCCTCTTCTTGGTATCTAACTAGGACGGTTGGAATGATAGCTGATGAGCCCCCCTATGAATTTTTTTTATATCCTTTTTAGCCCTCAGAGGAGGGGATTAGTCGGGAGTGACAAACAACAGTCATGTGTCATTTGAATAGAATCTTAGTGATTTATATTTACAAACACTATTGCATTGTGTATTTTAAAATCATTACGAAAATCTCCAGTGTTAGTCGCGATAAATTTAGTAGTTAGAGTCTGGCATCGATCCGTTTTGTGTGTCCGCTCACAGAGATGACCATGGCAGAGAGATGAGATGGGAAAAAATGTGGCATTGTAAATTTTTTTTCTATAGTTTAAACTAATAATATACATGTCTATAGTTATCATTATTGTTTTTTTTATCACAATGATAGCAAGGAGAGACAGGGAGGACATATTGGTGCTCCCGAAAGTGTCTCCCAATATTTCAAGAGTGATCGTTTACACGTGTTCTCTCTTAAAGCACGGAAGAAAGAGTGGAGTCACCTCCACTGTGGTGCTTGGATATCAAGGTAATGTCTGATAACGGGGTTAAGTTCGGGTAGGATAGGTTAACTGGGGTCGGGTGAGTTATTCTTTGTTTGATTTTTTTTTAATCGAGATCGGATAGAGTTAAAAGTGGATTAATTCGTTACTAAAAAATAGGTGGAATGAGAATGAGTTAATCGACTCTGATTAAGATTAAGAGTCGGGTGGGTCACCTCGAGTAATCCACCTGTTCCTAATCTACTCTGTTATCAAACTCGTCTCAAGGGTATGCAAGTAAATTCGAACATTAGACACCTCTCAAAGAAAATAGATAATGTCCCGTATGCTAGCGCGCACGGAGAATGTCTATAGTTATTGTATAATACGATAAAAACTTACTAGAATGTCCAAAAAATTTAGATGAGTATGGTTTAGTTTGTACGGTGGATAAGGGAAGTGAGACCCGGTGGTGTGTAAAGCAATGGGTTATATTGCTTAATGCTCATGGCCTTGGTGGTCGTTGGTGAGCATTATTTTTTATATACGTACATGAAATGGTTGATATACGCGCATCAGTGCTCCGTCTCCAGCTCCAGCAGATGAGGCTACGGAGCAGTCTGCGTGTGTTGTGTCAGATCAGACCCAACTGATGTGTATGGCTCTGCTGTTGCTGTATAGTTAACAGAGATGAAATTCGCGCATGTGAAGACACTGCAACCTCCCCTCCTCCCCTGAGGGTGCACTAAGTTTACCTTTTTTTTTTAAAAAAAAAAAGATTGGGGGATTAAGCCCACCTCTCTCTCCAACTTGATGTACAATTCAAATTTGACATAAGGCAAAAAAGTAAAAAAAAAGAAACATACCATGTGAACAGTAATTTTTAACCTTGACATAGGTTTTTTTTTAGGTTTTTTTTTTTGAATTTCTTAGGCTCCATTTGAAACAGATGCGGCATGGGCTCCAGGATGAGAAATCACCCTTCCGTATTTCCCATGTTGGTGTCAGAGATTTCTCGTTATTAAAAATCTCAAGAAACCGGTCGTGGGGAGCTTTGCCGGATTTGAAAAATTGGACACAATTATGCCTGAATTCTCTCACCTCCGAAAATCACTCTTGCACGGAAGTCGATATGTTGCTGAGACGTTTGGGTAATGTTTAAAGTTGGTCGGGGATTCCAATGATTGGAATCACCGCCCACCACCGTTCCAAACGCACCCTTAGACTTTTGTACGAGGGGTGCCACATGTGACAAGTTAGAGGGAGGTGAGTCGCATTGCACCCACCGCCACCGCCGTGAACCAATCCTGTCCCAGACGGATAACCATTTACCCACCCCGAGACGGGGACCAAGCAAGACTAGATCAACAAAATAGATTGGAAACTCATCTCTAAGTTAGCTCAGTACAACAAAAGTGTTTTTTTTTCAAAAATCATGGTTTAGATGCACTTTACATCTCAATGTATTTTCACAAATGAATCATGATTTCTTTAAAAAGAAGATTCCCGATTAATTAAAAGTTTCTAATTTAATCGCATTCTTTTCAAAGAAATCTTATTTTAACTTAAATATTCATGTATTTAGTATTTAAAGTGTATTATGTTTAACATTATTTTACATTGAAAATGAATATTTCTTTCACATTGCCTTTCATGAAACTATCAGACCTTTTAAAACTGACTTGAGATTTCTCTGGGGGGGGGGGGCATTTTTTTTTCCCAAATTGAGAGTTGACAAGGATCATTCATATCTATAATCTATCTACCTATCTATTTATCCACACATCTATCTATCTACACTGTCCGGCTAACAGCCTGGATGAAGTGGCGACTTGAAAAGTGTAGAATAACTGCACTAATTTCTAGCATCCAAACCTTCTGGAAGCAATGCCACCCATCTGTTTACACGACTCATGTATGAACACAGGAACCTCCAAATGTAACACATGAGCAAAACAGCTAATTTACTTCATTTGTGATGGAGTACATCGTATTCAGGTAACAGCTGATGAGGAAGGGAACGGGGAGCACTAAACCCATCCCATCCTTATTCCTTTATTTGCTACTAATCTGTACATGTGGAGTACTCAGTAAGTGTAGGACTAGTCAGTAGACAAGCATTGAAGGGAAAAATCAATCACCTAGGGCCAAACAAAGTTGCCAAGCCTTGGTCGACAGTCATCTCAAGGGGAGGACCATACGCCATGAGATCCCCTTTCTCAGGGCACCGATATGCTCCTCTTCCTCTAGCAATGACTTCTCCATCCGAATCGATAATACCGCCTTTTGAAGGGTTGTTAACCCGCTGTCCCGGCTCCAGCCTAAATGCTTTGACCTGCAGAAGTGCATCAGATAAATATAGAATCATTGTGATATTCCACTATTATCAAAGGCTTTTCAGGGCTCTGACTTGGGGGGGGGGAGGGAGGTTCGCCTTGAATAGGTCTTGAATGTGGCATAGAATTTCAGTGCAAAGCTGCAAAGAGTCCTGCCAAGCATGAGAACTGGTCATAGAGTGTTCCATTTTGAACATCATCCTCGGGATAGCCTGATTGGTGGTCTCCTTTTGTCCTTGATAGGGTGATAGAGATAGCCTTTTCAGATTTTATTACGGATGGTAACAATTTCTAGGGTGGGGCAAATTTATATTTTACTTCCAAAACTCCGATCAGGTCTAGGTATGGGTACATCGGAACAATAGGCTTAGCAACATACTTCAAATACACTCATTCTACATCAATTTGTTTGTACATTTGTGAATGGCCAGGCTTTATTAATTCAGGGGGCCCTAAGAAATACCGATGAAAAGAATTTTGAATGTGAGAATGCCAAGTAGACATGTAGGAATATTCTTTTCATTTAAATGGACAGTATTACAAAGGCTTCAGAAAGAATAATATAAAGACTTTAAAACTGAAATGTCAATGTACGTGCGAGAGAGAGAGAGAGAGAGAGAGAGAGAGAACAAGGGATTTGGGCATATAAAAGGGAATCCCTATAGATGCCGGTGTAGGAAGATAGTGCAACCCAAAAAAGGATGGACATAAGTGATTAAGGTTCATTTTGAGAACTTGTCTGCAAGTGAGATAACTAAAAGAAAACTTATTGTAGTGATGTTCAACATAGTTTGGACAAAAATATCGTTAAGGAAGATTTCTTTGTTGCCTGGAGTTCATGGACAATGTATCTCTTCCACCTGACTCAATACTGCTACAATAGTCTAGACTTCCATTGGCCTGCCTGGCATGCTTTGCATTCACATGGTTATTCGGACTCTATAAACCTAGAGCAAACTCAATTACATTCACACCTTTATTATCACCATTTCGTTATAATTAAGATTGCTAGCTTTATGAAAACAGGACAGACATGAGTGATAACCCCTATTACCTAGCAACTGTGACTAGTATGTGACTTTGACAGTTTTGTCCAACACGAGGGATCACATCAAGCTGATAACCAGTTAATTCACTACTATGTTTATTGGACCCTCCATGGAACGCTAACAAGATAAGCTGATTACTAGTGCCCACCACAAGCTCTGCCAAAATCTAGATGTTAACCTTAGATCACGATCAGAGAGACGTTTGCCTTCTTGTGGCTTAGGCTACTGGTGATTTGGGCTTCATCTGGGAGGATGAGTTTACACTTGGCCTTCCAAAGAACAAAAAAAGGATCACGATCCAGTACAATAGAAATAGGAAGTTCACAAATTCTTGTTTCATCAATTGTTGGAAGAATTGGTCATTGACTGCTTTAGTAAAGTCCAGGCAATGACTTGGTGCTAAACATCTGAAATGAGCTCTTCTAGACATCTGCCACCATTTACTTGCTCTATCTGGCTACATAAAGATAGCCATCTTTATTCAAGTGGTTCCCAGACTGATTGAACGAGGGTTGTTATTACTTGGCTATTCAGATCCCTATGATACTTGTTAGTAATTGGGCTGGCCACTAAAAGGGTGGCCCACTTTCCTTGGGCACAAGGCCCTATCCTACTTGGAGTAGGATAGGCCCACTCCCTGTTGAAGTGGGAAAACTATGAGCCCACTGGTCCCAATGGGATTGGGACTGAACTTTCCAAGTCCAAGGAGGAAACAAGAAAGAAGTGGAAGCATCTTGCTCGCTTTGGTTCTCCACTTTGGATTAGGAGAACAACAAACCCAATTAGAGCAAGTTGTGGACTCCTCCAACTAGAAGTGGAAGTCCAACTTGCACTGGATGAAAGCCCCTATATATAGAGGCAGCCCATTGGCGTGTCACCTTTTGGTGAAGTCCAGGCTGCCCGCTTCCTCTCTCCTCTCCTCCTCTCAGCACTCTCTCTCCCCCCCCTCCGGCGGCCGCACCCCCTTCGTTTAAGGTGGTCTCTACTATGTTCTCCGAGGACATCTCCACATTAACAAAGGTTTTTCAGGGCTCTGACTTGGGGGGGGGGGGGGGGAGGTTCGCCTTGAATAGGTCTTGAATGTGGCATAGAATTTCAGTGCAAAGCCACGAAGAGTCCTGCCAAGCATGAGAACTGGTCATAGAGTGTTCCATTTTGAACATCATCCTCAGGATAGTCTGATTGATGGAGTCTCCTTTTGTCCTTGATAGGGTGATAGAGATAGCCTTTTCAGATTATATTACGGATGGTAACAATTTCTAGGGTGGGGCAAATTTATATTTTACTTCCAAAACTCCGATCAGGTCTAGGTATGGGCACAACGGAACAATAGGCTTAGCAACATACTTCAAATACACTGATTCTACATCAATTTGTTTGTACATTTATGAATGGCCAGGCTTTATTAATTCAGGGGGCCCTAAGAAATACCGATGAAAAGAGTTTTGAATGTGAGAATGCCAAGTAGACATGTAGGAATATTCTTTTCATTTAAATGGACAGTATTACAAAGGCTTCAGAAAGAATAATATAAAGACTTTAAAACTGAAATGTCAATGTACGTGAGAGAGAGAGAGAGAACAAGGGATTTGGGCATATAAAAGGGAATCCCTATAGATGCCGGTGTAGGAAGATAGTGCAACCCAAAAAAGGATGGATATAAGTGATTAAGGTTCATTTTGAGAACTTGTCTGCAAGTGAGATAACTAAAAGAAAACTTATTGTAGTGATGTTCAACATAGTTTGGACAAAAATATCGTTAAGGAAGATTTCTTTGTTGCCTGGAGTTCATGGACAATGTATCTCTTCCACCTGACTCAATACTGCTACAATAGTCTAGACTTCCATTGGCCTGCCTGGCATGCTTTGCATTCACATGGTTATTCGGACTCTATAAACCTAGAGCAAACTCAATTACATTCACACCATTATTATCACCATTTCGTTATAATTAAGATTGCTAGCTTTATGAAAACAGGACAGACATGAGTGATAACCCCTATTACCTAGCAACTGTGACTAGTATGTGACTTTGACAGTTTTGTCCAACACGAGGGATCACATCAAGCTGATAACCAGTTAATTCACTACTATGTTTATTGGACTCTCCATGGAATGCCAACAAGATAAGCTGATAACTAGTGCCCACCACAAGCTCTACCAAAATCTAGATGTTAACCTTAGGTCATGATCAAAGAGACGTTTGCCTGCTTGTGGCTTAGGCTACTGGTGATTTGGGCTTCATCTGGGTGGATGAGTTTACACTTGGTCTTCCAAAGAACAAAAAAAGGATCACAATCCAGTACAATAGAAATAGGAAGTCCACAAATTCTTGTTTCATCAATTGTTGGAAGAATTGGTCATTGACTGCTTTAGTAAAGTCCAGGCAATGACTTGGTGCTAAACATCTGAAATGAGCTCTTCTAGACATCTGCCACCATTTACTTGATCTATCTGGCTACATAAAGATAGCCATCTTTATTCAAGTGGTTCCCAGACTGATTGACGAGGGTTGTTATTACTTGGCTATTCAGATCCCTATGATACTTGTTAGTAATTGGGCTGCCCACTAAGAGGGTGGCCCACTTTCCTTGAGCACAAGGCCCTATCCTACTTGGAGTAGGATAGGCCCACTCCCTGTTGAAGTGGGAAAACTATGAGCCACTGGTCCCAATGGGATTGGGACTGAACTTTCCAAGTCCAAGGAGGAAACAAGAAAGAAGTGGAAGCATCTTGCTCGCTTTGGTTCTCCACTTTGGATTAGGAGAACAACAAACCCAATTAGAGCAAGTTGTGGACTACTCCAACTAGAAGTGGAAGTCCATCTTGCACTGGATGAAAGCCCCTATATATAGAGGCAGCCCATTGGCGTGCCACCTTTTGGTGAAGTCCAGGCTGCCCGCTTCCTCTCTCCTCTCCTCCTCTCAGCACTCTCTCTCCCCCCCCTCCGGCGGTTGCGCCCCTCTCTCCTCAAGGGCCGCACCCCCTTCGTTCAAGGTGGTCTCTACTATGTCCTCCGAGGACGTCTCCACATTACCTCAGGATTTGAAGAGCTGAACTATGCAAAGTGACTCTAGTAGCCTATTCCGTTGTCTTCCGCATGTGTGAGGATCTCTCCATAGTTCCACAAAAAGGTACGCCATACACGTGTTATTCCGCTGCGTTATTAATTATTATAGTCCATCACTACCCATTCTATCTTGCTCAATATGCTTCAGCTAAGATATTGAAGATACATTTGGCAAAGCATACTATCCACTATTTTTCTTTTCTCTACATTTATTTCACTCAAATAAAAAAAATTATCACTCCATTGTAATGTAAGTTCACCATTAGTAGATTAATAGGTGTATCATAGCTTAATTCAAGCAGGTCCTATGGCTTGTTGCAAGAAAGGCTTTATAAGGAGTAATGAGAAGCTTCACCTGAAGAGATTTATGCATTATTGATTGTATTTTCAGAATAGAAATATATTATTAATGGTAAAACCTATAATGCGGTGAATTCTAAATTTACGCACCTTGAGATACATGACATATGGTGATTTTACATGGCTTCCATCATTCGCCTTTGAAAACAGTGTCAGCAAAGCTGACTTGGGGCAATCTTTTATTATCACCACATCCACAAATCCATCCGAGAACTGAATAAGTAAAAAATTAACAGAGGATAAATAGATGAGAAAATAAGGGGAAAAATGTTATTGAGCATAATCACCATGACTGAACTGAGCATAAGATTCCTGCATATTGACAGCATATATACTTTAGATTCATCTTGATGATATCATGTATGCAAGTATAAACTGTATTAATTATCAGGAGATCATTTTTTTAAATTTTTCTTTAAGCATCATCTGGAAATATTTCAAAATAGATTCCAACATTTCAAGTTTCTGACAAATCAAGAGTTTCCAAGTAAAGCAGAACATCCTTAGTTTTCCAACCATCCAAAAACTAGGGGATTTTGCAGAGAGAGATGGAAGTAAGAAGGAAAAATAGGAGATTTTCTCCAAAAGCTAGGTAGGGGTAGCTTTGGAAAAGTCATCAGAAATTCAAATGATTGAAATGATGATTTTACCATGAACTACACAGAAGAGGCAGCAGTTGCTTGGTGGAGGGAGACATACACCTTTCTTGTGAACAAGGTAGTCCCCCATCAAAAGAATAGGGCTGGGAAGAGAGCTTTCTTATTTATAAAGTAATCCTCTTTGCGAGTGGTCTAGGACAAGTAATGGGGTACAAGAGCACAATTAGCTCACTGGTGTCTTTCTGCTTCAGTGGAGCTTTGGGTTTGGATGTAATGGGTAGGCTTGTCATGTCTTGGTGATTGCTTGAGGATGAGTAACCATTATAGCGGGTTGGTGGAATGGAGAGGGCCAATTTTAGGGTACTCTGGGTTTTATACAATTCATATCTATCTTTCTTTAATTTATAGATGTATGGCACATTCAAAAGAAAGGAATGGACAAAAACACCCAGGAGTCTTCTGGAAACTAGCCAGAAAAGCAAGGAGCTTCATAGTAAAACCATGAAACTCTGCTCCAACATTTGAATATATCCAAATGAGATTCTCAACATAGAATTCTAACCTTCAACTTGTACTTTTTTCTGATCTAGTCAGAAAATCCAATTTCAGGAAAAATGCAAACTAAAAGAGTTTTTATCACTACCGTAAGGAGGTGTCATGCATAAATCTAATCCTGACCCCTGCAAAGCACATCATAATACTTCTAAATATGCATGTTCTCTTGTGCATATATGGGTACATGGGCTTTGAGTCCTGTCTTGTTCTTATGATTCAATTGTGTGGCAACTGATGGTTCTGAGTAAATGTCAAGTTTAAAGCTCCTGAACTAACAAACCTCAATGAAGTAATTAATGAAAGATGGCCATGAAAGATACCTACCTTCGCTTCGGGTGCTGCCATAGCATCATTGCTGGCCCAAGGCACATTATGCAGCCAAACAGAAATAAAAGGCCCCTCAATGGACCTCCACTGGGAACTCTTGAAACAAATTGTTGGTCCTTGATAACCACGATGCTCAAGAGAAACATTATTCTCTTCACATTGTGCATGTGTATCAGTATTTCCATTGCATCTTCCCATCTGCTCAGTAGGTTTTCCATAACCTTCATAGCCAGGAGCAGGCACAAAACAAACCCGTCCAAGGTATTTCCGCAAGTTTATAACACGTACGAGACCCTGAGAAAACAACGAAGAAAGTTTAGGCATAACTGCACACTGCATGTCAACATGGTTTTGAAACCGCATCATAGAAAGTATACAACATTTGTTACTCAGCTACTGAAGAAAAAGACTATACATACATAAAAATCTAGGCGGGTGCTTCCCATCCACCTATACTTTTCAGATTCAATATCAATATCTGCAATTAATCCTGCAAGAGCAAGTAAGGTGCATTCACTACCCAATGAAAAAATAGAAACATGTTTCAGTCAATGACATATATCCACTAATACAACATGCCCCAGGAGGTGGAGGTGCCACACCAAGGGTCCATATATTCATTCTGTTGGGGCATTTCCTTAAGTATCTTTTCTAAGAGGCAGGGAACCCAATATTAAATACTCTATATAAAAATTTATTTCCATGGGTCCAAAAGAAGGGGGGCAGGAATCTAGTCAACAAATAATCAATGATTGGATAACATCAAATCTAAAGTATAATATAGTCGACATATTCATCATATAGAACTTTATAATAAAGTGAGTGGCTGAGCTCCTGCATGAAATTCATGCAAGCAAGTGTTCTCAATATAATCAATGATTGGATAACATCAAATCTGAAGAATAATATAGCCGGCATATTCGTCTTAAAAAACTTTGTAATAAAGTGGGCACCCAAGCTCTACATATAATTAATGCAAGTGTTCTCGATTACTATGACCAAATGTTAGTGGATGCTGGTAAAAGAGCTCGTGGAAGACCTAAAATGAGATAGCGTGATGTTATTAGAAGAGACATTGGCTTCTTTGATTTAAATATGAATATAGCAATTGATAGAATTCTTTGGTGAAATAGGATTCACGTAGCCGACCCCAAATAATAAGATAAGGCTCTGATGATGATGATGATGATGATGTTCTCGATTAACAGGTAACATACCCCAGGAAAGCATAAGAACACTGAAAAACATGGTATCTCCCTGCTTCACGGTGGAAACATCCAAGGATTGTTTATGACCTGCATGGGAAATAAGAACAATGAGTCAACTAGGCACCATAATTACAATAGTGATTTTAGACCAAAAGAAATGTTGAAGATAATGGGAACATAATGAAAAGCAAATCACAAAGAATAAAACATTTATCTTCCACACATTAGGGAGACTAAGATAAGCTAAAAAATAGAAATAAAGCAAATCCATCCGTTCTATCAAACAATGGTAAAAAGAGAAAGTGGAAAACAACCTCGAATAACAGAGAAGATCGCATTAGCTGCTGAACAGGTCTCATCAACAGAATCCAAAAGAGATTTTGCCATGCCATTTCCGGTTCCTGCAGTCAAATTAGTTTTGTTCTGAGACTTATACTTTGGTTTCAGTGATGGTGAGAAATTGATATGAAAAGAAACTAGAAAGTAGAAAGAAGATAAACAATAGAATTAAAATGAGATAATAAGAAGATTGACATCATGATATCTACACAACTTTTTATCATAACACATTTTGATCTTGTTTCCTCCTCCTTTCCCAGTGGTCACTGTCCTCCACCCTCTCCTTTTACCCATTATTTTTTTTCCACTTCTCTCTTCTTTTTACCTCCATAAATCTGTTTTTCCTTTTGCTGTGAATGTCTATTCTATTTCTTATGTAATACCCGTCTTCCACATGGTTCAATATGCATTTTTTTTTATTTTTCATTGTTTCTTATCCTCTACTCTTTTTGTTGGTATTTTTACTTTTTAATCCCTACAAATATGCGTATTTCCAACTCCGTCTTGGCTGGTCCGAAGCCCGGATGAGAAAGAAGGTGGTGTGCATTAGATTGATAGTCAGCACTTAATAACATTTGTCACATCCCAAATATGAATTTTAAATCAAATACATTTAAATACGAATATAATACTTGATAAAATTCTTTGACGGAACAAAGTTCATATAACCGATCCCAAATAATGGGATAACGCTCCGATGAAGAAGAAATAAGCGTATTTTCATTTTAGTCCCTTCCATACAACTATTTATTTTGAAGTCCCTTCCACCTTCTAAATCTGACTAAAGAGCCTATGTGATTTGCGGAGGAAGTTAGAAAAAGAGACTATGCCGAAGAATATTTCATACTAAGGGTAACGGGACACTGGAAATCCCGAAAATACCCTGCTCACTCTCTCTCTCTCTCTCTGCCCAAACCAACCGGCCGGCCCCCCACGAGAAATGACTGTCGTGGGTCCGCGTGGTCTGCACCGACGTTATCCTCGTGGGCCTCCGCCTTGGCAGCATGGGCCTCTCGGGCACCCTCAACGAGACCATGATCCGGGCGCTGCTCCATCAGTCTCTCTAACAACAGCTTCTCCAGCGGCGGGGGGGGGGGGGGGGGGGCTCCACCTGAACAATCGCCCGCGCAGTCGCCAGAAGGCGCCCTCTCTCCAGGCGCAGACCCGGCCATGCACAGCGTCTGGACGCCGATCGCCAACAATGTCGGCGTAATCTGCCGCCCCTCGGCTGCCATCCGCACCCTCCTCTCCGTCTCTCTCCTGCTCCTCTCCTACCGCACCATCGTCCACCGCCGCTGCCAGCGTCTCCTCCGTCCTCGACCGCGACCTTGACGTCCGCTCCCTCATGTCCCGCCTCTCCTCCTCTCCCCCAGCAGGGAGTGCCGGTGATGGCCACCCTGACCGCCGTCTTGACTGCCCCCACTAGGGCGTCGGGTCTCCTCGTCGCCCCTACGACCACCCCCCTTTCCTCTACCTCGCCTGAACCGGTACCCTCGACGACGAGTTCTTCTCCGAGACAGACCCCGCCGACACCGACCACCTCCTCCGCCGTGACGAGGGTCGAGCCTTTAACTCCACCATCCTGGTGAGCCACAGCTGCCTGCTTCGCCTCCTCGGCGGCAGGGGTGAGAGCCCGCGGGCCACGGCACCTTGTGGTGTGCGGGATCAAGGTTTTGGACCCCCCCCCCGGCCTTGCACATCATGCTTGCCTTCATCAAGGGTGAGAACAACGCCGACGACGGGGATAGGGAGGATGGGGAGCGAGCGGTTAGGGCGGACATCCAGGTTTGGATCTTTGGGTGGGGTTTCCGTCTCAACCGGCGTGATGCCATGGCGTTATCTGAGAAGGAGCTCTGCCGGTGGAGGTCCTTAGGGAGAGAGTGAGAGAGAGAGAGAGCAAGGGGATCGAGAGAGAAAAGAGAGAGAAGGGTACGACTGACAACCTAACTAGGGGTACTTTGGTCTTTTACCACGTTTGGCCAAATTTAATCCAGATTAGTTTCACCTTTGTTAACAGAAGGAACGGCAAGGATTTTGTCGTACAACAGCAAAAATTGTAGGGACGTTAAAATAAATAATTATATTGAGAGACTAAAACGGAGACACATTTATGTGTAGGGACTACATAGTAAAAATCTCTTTTGTTTTACACCGGACCAATTTGACAAACTCTGATCATACCCAAGGTGGGGCTAAATCAAGGATCAAGAGGGCTACGGCATTTTTAGGTCTCATTTATATCCCCAACCTCCAAGCAAAAGTTTCACAACGTGGTAGGCCTTCCTTATGATCCTGGGTTTAGTCCCACGTTTATTTTGTGAGATCTTGTTTGGAGGTTCGGGGTAGACCTGAACCTCTCGTGACTCTCTTAATTTAAAGGGATTTTTACATATTAGTCTCTATAAATTTAGTGAATTATCAATTAATCTCTCAAATTTGACTATTATTTTAATAATCTCTACGATCGTCGTCGTTACACATTAAGTCCCTACCGCTCATTCCGCCTTGTCAAAGTTAACTAAACTTCGCCGTTACAATCTGACTATTAGACCTCTTGTTTTCAAGAAATACCAAGAAATCAACTGCCACTAGTATTAATATGAATCAGGATGTGTGATATATGAACATCAGGAAGATAATTCATCCTCATTGCGTGGTCCAAACGAAGAGGACAATCAGGGAAGAAATGAATGTTCATTAAATCAGAGCACGTTATCAGACCTGCTGGGACTATCCCAAGGGGCATCGTTATTGCCGTCCGCCAATCACCTCTTTGTAGCAGTCCATTGACTACCTAGCATGTTATCATTGAAACGTAAGACAAAGAGGGGAAGGAGATGGTAGAAACTTGGACAGACTGGAGGTAGCAGAAAATTGAACAAACAAGAAGTACAAATTCGAACTAAACAAACAGCCAGCCTTCCCATCTTAGAACCCCAGCTTACTGCAATTAATTATGCACATGCAACTGCAACACCGGCTTCTGTTTTGAGAAGCTGCCTTCTGTGTTCCCTTCAACATGCCTCACACATGAGTAGGATGGCTCATTCGCGCCCCACCCCGATTAGGGGGGGATGGGTGCGAGGAGGAAATTGCGGGGCCCACAGTTTTCTCTCGCATCGGTTATTTATTCTACTTATCCTAACCCGTAAATAAAGGGGCCCTGAAATTTTAAGACATACAGAGATACATAGAAGAGCGGTGCACCGGCAACAATCGCGCGTAAAATAATCCCTAGCATATCTCAACTAATACTCTCTTTGTCACCCAAGTATAAACATGAAACTTATTAATAACCTACATGCCCAGTTCTTCATAATCCCCAAGAGTATCTCAGCTGACACACTCCTTGTCAGCTAAGTACAGACATGAAATTTAGCAACCATGAAGTCAGAGCACCCAATATGGGCGTATAAGCCCAGTTGTTCATATTGTTTCTCTATGGTGACAGCCGGGAAACAAGCAACAAAATGGGTTACTGACCTCACCGAGAAAGGCTAATTCCAATTCCAACAGAGCCTGACACTTGAACAACAAAATGGGTTACTAACCTCACCGAGAATACCATCTCCACTGACACAAACAATCCCATCATACTCCATGAGATCCATAGTGTAGGCAATCTCTCGTGCATGCAGCCGGTATTCCGTCTCTGGGAAAAGGGGGCACAGACCGGTCATTGAATATGGTGAGTGAAAATTATTAAGAAACATAAGAAATAAGAACAGATTCCATCCATGTCAAACAACCTTGCATCACATAGTCGATTCCAGCAGCATCAAGCAGCGGCTTGACCTCATTCCGGAAGATCTTTGGCGCACACTTCTTTCCACCAAATGGGTTTACAAGAATAAGCAATCTTTTCGGCCTGCCTGCGACGGTAGGAGTGTTAGACTTATTCAGATATTCAAGTAGCACATTTTTTCCATACGAATGCGAGAAGTTCAGAGGCCACCACCTGAAACTCGGGACATAAAGATACTCCACAAAAGATCTGGAAAAAAACCTTCAGGTTGTTTATACCATGGGTCGCCGACTCGGTCCAACTCGGGTCAAGTCGGGCATGTCATACCGTATTTGGAAAAACTGTGCAAATCACCCTTAGGATCACAGTGAGAGAGAGGGGGGGAGAGAGAAGATGATGCACGCCGAGTCAGACCGAGTCATTTGTGATTAGGGTGTACCGTACCGGATCAGAGAAGATCCGATCCGATACGAGTCACCGAGTCGACGAATCTTGGTTTATACACCTCCTCCTTTACCGAAGGTGGGCATAAAAAGGCAGGAAATTGGATAGAAGAAGGAACTGATTTCCAACATGTTTACCTCACTGACAGAGAGAAGTGTGCGTGGGAATCACAGAAGTGCCCACCGTAAACTGGCAGAATGCAAACACTCGGAAACAAAGTTCCCAGCAAGAACTCCATAAAAAAAGTAGTTTGAATCAATCATTTTACAGATACAACTACCCCAACAATGACAAGCAGTAAAAGCAATGGTCAACGACAGGGAGCAGCAAACGTATTGATTACGAAGGAAGAAGACGACTAGGACATCCACAAAAAACAGCTCCTTTTTTTTTCACAAACCATTAATTCTCTACATCTCCTTACCAAGCGAGTCAACGCAACCCTGCAGCGCCTGCGCCCACGCTTCCGCCGCCTCCTCCGTCGGTGCTTCCAACACGAAGTCCTTCATCACCCGACTCGCCCCGCCAGCGCCGCCCCCTTTCACGTGCCCGCCGCAGCCGAACACCCCGCCACGGCCGCCGGCCTCCGCCTCCACGAACGCCCTCACTGTGACGCTCCCCCCCTCCCTTGCCAAACCCAGAAGATCCCCGTCCACCGACAGGCACCCCTCCCGCCGCGCCCCTCCGAGCTCCCTCCATCGCAGCAACCCCCCGCCGCCCTCCCCCGGCGCGCTCAGGGTCGCCTCCGCTGGGGCCCCGTTCACTCGGATCCGATCCGCCGCCACGGTCTTGAAGGCCCGCGCGGGGGATTCCGCCGCGGCCCCCATATCAGAGACAGAGACACAGAGAGAGAGAGAGAGAGAGAGACACAGAGAGAGGAGTGCAGAGACACGGCTGCTTGCTGCAGTTGCTGCGGTTGCGTGGAGTCAGAGGAGAAGAAGGTGGGGGGGAAGAACGGAATAAAGAAGCCATCTTTCTTCCCGCTATTTTATATGAAAATAACGGAGGAGTTATTCTTCTTTTTTTTTCTTTCCTTGTTTCATCTAAAATAGCGTAGTTATTTTTTATTTTATAACAATTTTTATTTTCATTTTTATTATAAAATGATGCAAACAATATTACACGGATCCACATGTCACTATGATTCTATTGCCTTAGTTTGCGATCCATATCCACTAGACTGTAAAATCAGAGAAAAAAATAAATTGAAAACATAACAAATTAAAAAAACATTTTTATTTTATTTTATTTTACCACCATCTAAATAAAAACACTCTTTGATTTTAAAAATAGAAAATGCACCGATTGTAAAGCCGGCTAGCCAAACAACCGAAGGATTACGCGGAAAGAGACAACACGTATATGAACATAAAGTTAACAGTTTTTAAATCATCAAATCATACACATCTTAATGAAAAAAAATCAAACAGAGAGTTCTTATCGTAAATTTTCAACGTCCCGCGTTCGTAGGTGATTTACTCTAAGAATAATAATAATATGATTTTTAAGTTTGCTATGCATATATTTAAGATGATATTTAGGCACGGATGGCCAATGGTATGTGTTCGTCGCAAATCCCGCCCTTTATTTTTAGCAGTGGATCGACAAACTCATCAAAGATGTCACGAAGGTGTCGGAGACATTGGGGTCATTTGGCATCGAGTTAGAGTAGAGATATCTATGCTCTAATCTTATTATACGTTTGATATGATTAAAATGGGTGGAGATAAATAGGGTCAGAGGACATAAGGTTAACTCTGATTTTGAGTTGAAAACGGGGATAAGTCATTCCAATCTTTTATTGGAACGACTTGTCCCTATTTTTTTAACTTCATTGAAGTCCCGCGATCAATGACACCTAAGAGGGGGGGGGGGTGAATTGGGTGTTTTCAAATATTAAGGAAACTTTTGACTTTTTATAAAATATGTGATACAATGCTAATCAAGAGGTTCAAAATTGTTTGTACACAAATTGGATTTATCAAAAGTAATTAGATGATGATATAGATTATGCAAGATATACGTGGATAAATCCGGAATCGCAATTATACTAGCACTCACGTAGAATGGAGGTAGAAGAAAAGGACCAAACCACACAATTTAAAACACAATGCACAGCGATTTTTAAGGTGGTTCGGATGCAACGACGGCAATCCTACGTCCACCCCTCACCAAACCCGGTGAGGTTTCACTCGGGGATAAATCCCCAAACAGAGACGACGCTCCAACCACACACGTAGGATGGCGCCTGCCCACACACACACACGGGGACGCACCCCAACACACAACACACACGAAGACGAGGTCTCCAACACGATCCAACAAGCGGATCAACAAGACACACACACGCTGCGACAAGTGCAGCACTCCACACACACAAACACTAAGATATGGATAAAACCACACACACGCAGATCTAAGAAGACCTACGCACACACGAATCAAATACGACACACACACACACGACCACGGATCCAACAATGATCTACACACACACAAGTTTTTGCAGTTTATACAAAACACGAATATGAATTTGAAACACAATAAGGCACAGTTTAAAAATCCCCTGATTTGGCTTACTTTTCAACGTATGCAGCTGATCTTGAATGTTGCCCAAGGGAACTATACCCAAACACCAACAAACCCTTCCATGGCAATGGTAAATAAGTAAGGTGAAAGAGGATCCCCTTGACGCGCCCCATTTGTACTTTTAAACAACCCTGTTGGTGATCCATTTAATGGAATAGAAAACATTGGTGTTTCTAGGCAGCTAGAAACCCAGTCTATCCATGGCGATGGTAAATAAGTAAGGTGAAAGAGGTTCCCCTTGACACACCCCATTTGTACTTTTAAACAACCCTGTTGGTGATCCATTTAATGGAATGGAAAACATTGGTGTTTCTAGGCAGCTAGAAACCCAGTCTATCTATATCCTCAGAAATCCCATCCTCTCCATCATGTAGTATATGAACCTCCTACTTACCAAATCGAAAGCCTTTTTAAGGTCAGCCTTCAAACAAACAATTTTCCCTGCTTCTCCAGAGCGTAAACCTCTCACTATATCATTTGCAAGCAACACACTGTGATGAATGGCTCTCCCTTTTACAAATGCAGATTGATTTGTACTTATAATTTTTGGCAATACAGTCTGCAATCTGTTTGCTAGAATCTTAGAAATCAGCTTATAAATAAAATTGCAAAGTGATATTGGCCGATATTCATCTAAGTATTCAGCTCCTTATGTTTTGAGAACTGGGGTTATAAACGTGCAATCTAATTGCTTCAGCATTCTCCCAGAAGTGAAAAAATATTTTGTTGCAGCAATCACCTCATCTCCCACAATATGCCATGCTACTTGATAAAATTCTGCAGAAAATCCGTCCGGCCCTGGACTCTTATGTTTGGGTGCTTGGAAAACTTCCCTCTTGATCTCATCAGACGTGAATGGAAGGCATAATGTGCTTATGCCTTATTGAGAAAGTTGATACTTCGGGTTCACTTGGAATTGACATTCCTGTGGCTCTTGATTCAGGAGTTTTTGAAAGAAGTCCACAGCATGCTGTTTCACTACACAAATGTCATCTATGGATGACCCATCTTCCAATCTGCACCTTTGGATAGTATTAATAGCTCTCCTTGCTTTAATTTCTGCATAGAAAAATTGAGTGTTAGAATCACCCAAAGATAACCAGGATTGACAGGACTTCTGTTTCACAAAGTGTTCTTCTCTTTCTAATGCCTGCATATATGCCTTTCTTGCCTCATTTTCTTTGTCAATAAGCTCATTATTCTTCAGGTCCTTGTGAAGTGCATTTTGAGTGTCCAGAAAATGTTGCTTTACATCTCGTAAATTATCCTGGACATTCCCAAAGATGTCTTTGCTCCACTTCTTGAGAGCTTGTTTCAAGTTCTTAAGCTTTTCATGCAGAACAAATGGTGGGATACCAGAAATTTCGACATTCCACTCCTGCTGGATTACTTCCAAAAATTGTGGATGCTTAGCCCACGTTTGGAAAAGTCTGAATGGCTTGTTACCTCTCTCTGGTTCCTTTTCAGAAAAAAATTCTGATCATATTATGATCTGAAAATAATTGATTTCCATATTCCATGAAACTATCTGGATAAAGATTCAACCATTTATCATTAATCAAACACCTATCTAATTTTGCATCAATTCTCCTTTGACCTGCAGATTGATTGCTCCATGACATTATGCCTCCAATTGGTCTCATGTCCATCAGATTACAACTATTAATCATATCTTCAAACTCCCCAAGAAGGGATGGCGGAACCAGATTTCCCCCAATCTTCTCTTCTTGGTATCTTATGGTGTTAAAATCTCCCGCCATAATCCGTGGATTCACAGATGCAGAAGGTGCTAATGAGCTTAGTGCCTGCTATAATTGCTCTTGCAGAAAATTCGAACCATATATAGCAGTCAAATTGAACTTCAGCCCTGTGCCCACCTTAGTGCATTGAGCATGAATAAATTGATCTGACTGACTGATCTTGCTAATATATCCACGAAACACGGATGCCGTAGAATCCATATTCACCCTCTCAGAGAATGAGAGTTATTATGAATAATATCAGAATCAGACCATATCTGATTTTTGAAAACAGTAGTAAAAATTTCCTTTATTTTTGTTTCAATCAAGATAACTATTTGGCAACTATTTTTCAGAAGTTGTTTTTTGAGCTCCCTATGGTGCTCTGACTATTACCAGGGGACTATGCCCAAATTCCAACACCCCCTCTCGGTCGTGGAGATTAATTGGGTGGTGACAAGATAAAAAATATGTGGGATTGGACCCAAGACCATGCTCTTATACCATGCTGAAATCTACAAAACCGCAGTGTCAAGATACCCAGGCCTACGGAGCACATGGACCACATCCCATTAACCAATATGGGACTATTACCTGGGTACTATGCCCAAATTCCAACAGTTCTTACCAGATCTCAGGTGCATTCCCTCCTTAATATTACCTGAACTGCTATCCTTCTCTTTAGCCAACTTTTTATTTCCTTTATTCAGCGGAGGATAATTAGGAGAGTCCTATATTATGGATTCTGCCCTAAACTCCGGCCATCTTCATCCACCTTCTGCAGATCATCCTCTGGAATGTTTATCTAGTAATACTGAGAACTTATTAACTGATGTTATCCCAGTAGCATTCATCTCTTGATTATCACTCTGCTTCTTCTTGTACTCCATTCTTCATGTTTGCTTCTCTGCATTGCACTGCCCATCAAGATGCCCAAATTCTTCTTCTATCAGTCAGGGCATTCTTTCATTAGGCCATGAACATCTAAATAATGAAATAGTTCCTGCTGACTAGCTACGAATAATTTCCTTGTCTTATAGATGAGATAATGGCATGTTGATGATCATGTGAAGGCATGTAACATTGACAATTTCATTCCATATATAGACAGAAGTTTATATGAATTTTTTCCCATAAACCTTCAGGGACTTTAACCGCTTGGAACACACTGTATATATAAAATTTGGTTGCTTTAGGTGTTGCTTTTCATCAAAAGTTGTTGAACTATAAAGATCAATTGAAATATGTGATTTTTCTTTTCTTTTCATGGTTTGCTATAGATGGTCTTGACATCGACATTATATTTGTAAGGGTGATATCATGTTGCACTTATATATAGCAAGCCCTAATCTAAATCCCTTATGATACTAATGAACATGCCTTAACAATGTGTGGCTCCCTTATAAACATTAACATCAATGGTTCTTGTGTGTTTAGGGAGTCACAGGATGTGCCACAAGATGTAGGTCTTTGTTTGGGAATTCGTGTAGAAGATTTTGATGATTAAAATCTCTCACAAAAAAATGCAAGTTCCCGAATGCATCCAACTAGTCCTAGATTTCCAATGAGAGGACATTAGAGATAGACATGAAAGGGGGGAAGAAGATACTTTTTCTCTAGAAGTTGTGTTGGGTGAGCTTTCAAAAAGGTGAATGAATTCACTGATTGAAGTAGTACTTTTAGAATAAATGGCCAAAAATCATTTAAAAGTTCTGAGATCTTCCCAAATGTAAGGATATATATGTCATTTTAAATCAAAATCTGCTCTGAGCTTTTAACTCATCCAAGTAAGATCACTGCATTATTTTCACCTGCCAAATCTGTACTTTTCTCACATTAGATTCAAGATCTGATTTCTAGCAAAATTCATTATGCAAACTTGTTTCCAAATGATGCCTAGCGCCGTGTATGATTCGGCTTTGCAAAGGGATTCCAATGATTGAAATCTCTGGCACCTTCACAAGGCAAACCAAATGTCTTAGAGCACTTCGCCTTTCGTGAGATTTGGGATTTTATTTATTGAGCAAAGAACGGGTAGCATTATTGAGCAAAGAAAAGGGACGTGGGGTTTCACGGAGGAGAAAGAGAGGATAGAATAGAGAAAGATTTGGCATCTCACCAGAGTAAGCAAGGAGGGTCGGACATCGAGAACACACAGACGTGTTGCACAATTTTGTTCTAGACATCGCTTATCCCTAAGCAAGGAGGGTCGGACATCGAGAACACACAGACGTGTTGCACAATTTTGTTCTAGACATCGCTTAACCCTAATTAGGGATAGCACAATATTACAGAGACGTCCAAAGAAAGTAACAGAATTACATATTAACCCCAACAAGACAACTCTAAATAAAACAAACCGTAAATAATAACTATCACCCAACTAAGCTTAAAATAATCCAAAAATTACTTGAAAAATATGAAATAATGACTCTAATCTCAAAATTACATCTCCAAGTAACAAATCATCATGTCGGGTCGGAAATATGCCGATATCATGTATTCCTGCTCCTGCATTAAAGGGCCTCTTCCTTGCTCGTGACCTCCTCCAGACGCCGCATTCGAAGTTGTCGGGGGCATGCCCATATGCGCCAACTCCTTCAGCTTACCTCCGGTAACAATTAATTCCCGAAGAGCCGTCAATCTCCCAAGATGTTGGATGGTGGATACCAGTTCTTAATCGTCTACTTCCAAATGACGCAAGTTGACCAGTGCGCTCATATTGCGTGGCAAAGAGCCAAGCGATCTGCAACCTCCGAGTCTAAGAACCTGCACATGCATATATATGTGCACGTGTGATATACATCAAGAATATATGGATGGATGAGATATTTTAACGGAATACTAATTTATAAATGCCAATGCATGTGCAAGTGTGATGTCAAGAATTAGTTGGAATTGAAGAGGAAGAAATCTTTAACAAGGTTGTGGTCATCGGAACTGTCTATGGTGTACTCTAAACAATTAAAATATCTTTAAGAGCATGCACGGTAGTCACCTGGTGATTGAATAGTGCACAGGGCCTCCATCAGTTGGTCGACCATGGTCAAATGGCAACTTGTAATTTGTATATATTATCTTTGAAAAAGATGTCAGTCTCATCAAAAGCATTGATTTTTTGGAGCATATATATTAATTTGCATGTTTGAGAGCTATGTTGCTTGTAACTAAGTTCATCACACAAAATTTGTGAAATGTTGATCAAGCCTGAACTACGCTAGCTTCCACTTGACTCTGCTCATTCATACTTTTATCACCATACTACTTAAACAATCAAAGAACATGCCATATATATATATATATCACCAAATGTCAAAAACTAATAGTTGCGGCCGTCAGGTTAGCAGTGATGCTTGCATTCTTACCTGCAGGTTATGAAGGTTGCATATGGATCCGGGCAGCTTGGTAATGAGGGTGCCCGAAAGATCGACATAACGGAGATGTTTTAAAGTGCCGATTGATTCTGGCAACTCCTTAATCTTGCACCTGCGTAGACTCAGAACACGCAGCCGTTTCAACCTCATAAACAGAGCATCAAGATGTGGGTTCAAGTCAACAGATACACATGGGCGCAAGAATAGAAGGGTCCGCAACTTGCATAGTTTGTCCAGGCTCGTAGGATCAAAACTATCAGCAACAATTGACACATGACGAACTGTTTTGTGTATTCCCTCATTTCTGTCATTCTGCACAACCTTAAAGCAATCATCCTGAGAAACTGACTCAGCCAGGTAATGTATTAGACCGTGCATCACAAATTCCCCTCCACTACTCTGTTCAAAGAAAGATGCCTGCAATAAATTATCAAAGTTTTTGTTCATGTCACTCTCATATGCATGGGAACCTTTCGGAACATGGATGAAATTTTGGGCCGTCCACAGTTGGACTAGCTCATCTTTAGAGAAGCTATAATCTTCAGGGAAAAGGGAGCAATATGCAAAGCACTGCTTTAGATGTCCGGGCAATTGATCATAGCTAAGCTTCAAAATTGGTAAGATATCATTTGGATCATCACTTAACTGTGCCAATCTCTCACTTCTCAAGATGCTGTGCCAATACATCACATCCAATCGTGCATTCAACAGCCGGCCAACTACCTTGGCCGCCAACGGCAAGCCCTTTAACTTGTCAGCTATTTGTCTGCCAACAGGTCCCAGCTGTGTGCGTTTGTTCGGATCATGACATCCCTCGAAAGCAAATCGTTCAAACACTGACCGCAGATTCCCGCTCGACAGAGTTGCCAAATGGATATGGGCTCCTCTCACCATATGTGACACTTTCTGGCTTCGAGCTGTCACCACTATCTTGCTTCCCTTCCCACCATACCTCAGAGGCTCACACAAACTTTCCCACTTAGCACGGCCATTCTCTTCCCACAGGTCGTCCAATACTAACAGAAACCTTTTTCCTTCTATTTTATCTTTGATCCTTCTTTGAGTTATATCCCAATTTCTTTGATCATTCTTTATCTTTTTCTCTTCCCACATGACGTCCATTATTTCTCTGAGGATCCTTTCCAGATCAAAACCATTCGAAACACAGACCCAAATTGTTGGGTGAAAATGTTGCTTCACTCGTGGGCTGTTATACACGTGCTTCACCAGAGTTGTTTTCCCAACTCCCCCCATACCAGTGACACTAATGACATGGACATTATTATTATTGTTGCTGCTGCTGCTGCTACTTCCTTGAGTTCCATCTGCACATCCTACTAATAATAACTCCTCCAAGTTCTTCTTTTCATCACCTCTGCCAATGATGTCAGAATCTAGTAGAGAACTAGTTTGCGGTCGTCTGGGCCTACTGAACTTAGGCATGCTGCCTACAGCTAAGATTTGCAGCCCAAGTGAAATCATCTCATTTGATTTATCATCTAGCCTCTGCCTGATGTGTTTTATCTGGTGTGCGTGGTCAGCCAACAAATTATGTACGGTACCAAAACGACAACAGATGATGATGTTGCGTACCTTGGCTCCCACGACGTTAGTCCTCACTAACCCGCGGTCTCTTCTCCGAAGGGCGGCAGCATCTGTGGCCACCTCGTCCAGGACGTCCTGGGCATCAAACAGGATCTGTTTAAGAGACGAGAGACAATCACACACGAGCTCCCATCCCACCTGCTTCCCTTCGGCATCCTGAAGCACAGCCTTGATGAAGCCGACGGTGGATCCCAGCTTCTCGATCTCCTCCTTGACGGCGCCCCTCACCAGAGCATACTCCTGAAGGGCGGTGTCGATCAGCCTCTCACACACCAGGGCCGATGCAACCACCTGTCCCGCAGCCAGCGGTGCCATCCCTCCTCAGCTCCTCCTCTCGATCAGAGGCGCGGCCGGAACAACAAGAAGAGAACAGAGAGAACAGAGGAAGGGAGGAACTATATATGACGACGTAACAGACGAAGGCATGGTCTGACTTAAATCGCTTAGCAATCTGCGAGAAATCCGAATGAGATTTTTCACTTTTATTATTATGCTTTTTTTTTTCAAAATCTCCCCCACGTGTCAGATTGCTATACGATGCAGGTAGATGTTTTGAACAAATCTCCTACTGGGCCATAAGCATTTCCCAACGAGGGCTTAATTGAAGATAATAATAAATAACACTTGATTATGATTCTCTTTTCTAATCGCTTAACCAAAATCATTCTTTTAATAAAATCAACTAATTTTAAAAACAAAGCGAAATAAAACGGTGGCCGGGGAGCATCAACCTAGAAGCCTTATATGTTCTAGTCAACATATTAGGGTATGTATATATCTCAAGCAATTTCTCTTACGACCTTTCAACTGCATAAATAATGTTGCTTCAACGATGACACATGTGACCCTCCAACTGCGTCGATAATGTTGGTCGATCAATGACATGTTGTCGTCGACAAAGGAGAACACACGGATGAAATAACACATAATATAAGTTTCTGTAAGATTTTTCAACCAAAATAATAATGGTGCATTTTTGTATTATCAAAAATACCATCACATGTTTTACAAATGAAAATTCTCATCGTAAGCTATAAATATTCTTAACATATAAAAAATAAAGAAAAAAATATGATTATTACATATATTGGCAGAGTAGGAATATCTAACTTATTTATATCGTTATGTAAATGGAAACACAACTTATTTATATCATTATGTGAATGGAAACTGGCCATAAGTAAAATTACCCCTATACCCTTGAAATCTTGTGAAAATATCCATATATTCTCACTTTTATCGTCTTTCTCGAATCTTTAAACAAAGAGCTATTATGCCTCTATCCTTAAAACTCCTTAAAATAGAAAACTATCTCTATGCCCCAGTAGAAGGGCACAATGGCTATTTTCTTAAAAATTTTAGGGGTATGATGACAAATACGATAAATGTAGAGATATAGAGAATTTTTTAAAAGATTTAAGGGGTTTAGAGGTAATTTTTCGAATGAAATATGGTGCCTTAATGTGTACAATATTTATATTTTAATATGATTATTTATGTTCTAATGTTTTCACTGTTTCGTGGGAATTTGAATGTGAATCAGATGGAATAAAACAGCATTTAAGATGTACTACGTAATAAGTGACATCTTTAATTTTAATGTAGTTCATTTTAAAGGATACATAAACAATTTATATCATATAGATTTTGATTAAAAAATTTTATTTGTAAAGACGTAGGGTATAAGCGGAAGTTTACGGAGGAGTGCTCTTGCCGAATCTTAAGATTTTGATTAAGAAATCTTAGCATTTATTTTTTATAGCAATATGCAAGAAGAAATCCGAATGAGATTTTTCACTTTTATTATTATGCTTTTTTTTTTTCAAAATCTCCCCCCCCCCCGTGTCAAATTGTTATACGATGCAGGTAGATGTTTTGAACAAATCTCCTAATGGGCCATAAGCATTTCCAAACGAGGACTTAATCGAAGATAATAATAAATAACACTTGATTATGATTCTCTATTTTAATCGCTTAACCAAAATCATTCTCTTAATAAAATCAACTAGTTTTTAAAAACAAAGCGAAATAAGACCGCCATGTCTAGACGGGGAGCATCAACCTAGAAGCCTTACATGTTCTAGTCAACATATTATGGTATGTATATATCTCAAACAATTTATCTTATGACTTTTCAACTGCATAAATAATGTTGCTTCAACGATGACACATGTGACCTTCCAACTGCGTCGATAATGTTGGTCGATCAATGACATGATGTCGTCAACAATGGAGAACACACGGATGAAATAACATATAATATAAGTTTCTGTAAGATTTTTCAACCAAGACAATAATGGTGCGTTCTTGTATTATCAAAAATACCATCACATGTTTTACAAATGAAAATTCTCATCCTAAGCTATAAATATTCTTAACATATAAAAAATAAAGAAAAACATGATTATTACATATATTAGCCAGAGTAGGAATATACAACTTATTTATATCATTATGTAAATGGAAACACAACTTATTTATATCATTATGTGAATGGAAATTGACCATAGGTAAAATTACCCCTATACCCTTGAAATCTTGTGAAAATATCCCCATATTCTTACTTTTATCATCTTTCTCAAATCTTTAAAAAAAGAGCTATTATGCATCTATCTTTAAAACTCCTTAAAATAGAAAACTATTTCTATGCCCCAGTAGAAGGGCACAATGACTATTTTCTTAAAAATTTTAGGGTATTATGATAAATACGATAAAGGTTGAGATATAGAGAAAATTTTAAAAGATTTTAGGTGTTTAGAGGTAATTTTTTGAATAAAATATGGTGCCTTAATGTGTACAATATTTTATATTTTAATATGATTATTTATGTTCCAATGTTTTCACTGTTACGTGAGATTTTGAATGTGAATTAGAGAGAATAAAACAACATTCAAGATGCGCTACGTATTAAGTGATATCTTTAACTTTAATGTAGTTCATTTTAAAGTATACATAAACAATTCATATCATATAGATTTTGATTAAGAAATTCTGTTCGCGAAGACGTAGGGTATAAGCGGAAGTTTACGGAGGAGTGCTCTTGCCGAATCTTAAGATTTTGATTAAGAAATCTTAGCAATCCGTAAGAAATCCGAATGAGATTTTTTATTTTTATAATAAATACAATCCGAATGAGATTTTTCACTTTTATTATGTTTTTTTTTCAAAATCTCCCCCACGTGTCAAATTGCTATACGATGTAGGTGTTTTGAAAAAAATCTCCATGGCACGTGTGACGATGTGTCGTGAAATGGTCAGGAAAATATATGATGTAATAAACGAAGGCATGGTTAATGAGTTGTGATCCATGTGCTTATGACTCCGTGCATGTGTATTTCGACGTCGCGATTTTGTTGGTGGGTTTCTACAATACACGTGCTACTAAAATGATTTTGTATTTTTTTCTCGATTATGTACGATCTTTTGTATGATTAGATATATAAAATCACAATTCTATTTGATTATTCATAGGTTTGGCGACGTTGGCTTGATGAAAAGATAACTGATATGTTGGATGAGAGTATAGTTGAAGGCTGCGCGATGGAACAAGTATCAAGGAAAAGATAACTGACAATGGCATGTTGATGATCATGTAAAGGCATGTAACATTGACAATTTCATTCCATATATAGGCAGGAGTTTATATGATTTTTAATTTTCCCATAAACCTTCAGGGATTTTAACCGCTTGGAACACACTGTATTATAAAATTTTGGTTGCTTCAAGTGTTGCTTTTCATCAAGAGTTGTTGAACTATAAAGATCAACTGAAATATGTGATTTTTTTTCTTTTCTTTTCATGTTTTGCTAAAGATGGTCTTGACATAGACATTATATTTGTAAAGGTGATATCATGTTGCACTTACATATAGCTTAGCCCTAATCTAAATCCCTTACGATATTGATGAACATGGTTGCATCGATCCCTCCACTTGTTCACAGAGATATGCCTTAACGATGTGTGGCTCCCATCTAAACATTAACATGAATAGTTCTTGTGTATTTAGGGAGTTACAGGAAGTGTCACAAGATGTAGGTCATTGTGTTGGAATATTTGGACATAGTTTTCCTCTTGGACAATAGTCACATATTAGTTATTTGAGTCGTGGTTCATGTGCTTATGACCCTGGACCTGTACATCTCAACACCGTGATTTTGTGGATTCAACATGGTATCAAAACATAATCTTGGCCCAACTCTTCTTGTCACCTCCACCCGATTAATGTCCACGGCCCATCTTGGCCGTGAGGAGGAGTGTTGGAATATTTGGGCATAGTTCCCCTCTTGGACAATAATCCCGTATTAGTTATTTGAGTTATGGTTCATCTGCTTATGACCCTGGACCTGTGTATCTCAACACCGCGATTTCGTAGATTCGACACATTGTTTGTGAATTAGTGTGGAAGATTTTGATGTTTAAAATCTCTCACAATATGTGCAAGCTCCCGAATGCATCCAATTAACTTGCCCTAGATTTCCAATGACAGGATATTAGAGATAGACATGAAAGGGGGGGGGGGGTAAGAAAGTACTTTTTCTCTAGCAGTTGTGTTGTGTGAGCTTTCAATAAGGTGAATGAATTTACTGATTGAAATAGTACTTTTACAATAAATGGACCAAAAATCCTTCAAAAGTTCTGATATCTACCCAAATGTAAGGATATCGATGTCAATTAAAATCAAAATCTGCTATGAGCTTTTAACTCATCCAAATAAGATCACCGCATTATTTTCACCTGCCAAATCCGTACTCTTCTCACCTTAGATTTCAAGATCTGATTTATAGCAAAAGTCATTATGCAAACTTGTTTCCAAATGATGCCTAGTGCCGTGTATGATTTGGCTTTGCGAAGGGATTCCAATCACCTTCACAAGACAAACCAAATGTCTTGGAGCACTTCGCCTTTTGCGAGCATCGGGATTTTATTTATTGGAGAGAGAGATACTCAAAAAACTCCTCATCGATAATCTTGAATTAAAAGCCGATGGAGGAGAACTTTTTGAACATTTCTGAAATGCTGGCGTGATTAGTGCCTTCCATTTCTCTTTCTTTCTTTCTTTCTAGGAAGGTCCGCAAACTTTGATGGGCTATCTGCACGGTAGCGTAATGTATCGAGACCCTGTGTCCAAACACGCACACATCTTAAAATTCGTCCACGTTCATCCTGGGCCGTTACATCTTCCAATGGACTGAAGAAGCCCACCAAAGCCAGCTATGATTTACTTACAAATGCGAATGACTCCTAAAAGATTTTTGAAATCAATTGTGATGGATCTAATATTGGTGTTGGTGCAATACTAAGCCAAAAAAGGGCAATTAACTTAATGCCTTCTTTATAGAGAAATTAAACTGATGAGCCACATCCAAAAGGCCCAAATATCATCTACTAATCCTTTTCTCAATTATAGAAAAAAAAAAGATGCTGCTACCCATCCATACATGTGAACAAGGTTCAATTATTTACAATATAATAAAGGCCATACATTTACATGCAACAGAGTAATTCAAATTAAACAAGTCACAGAGTTCAACTTTGATCAAACATATTACAAGCCCAATATTTCAACGGAACAGAAAGTGAAATATTCAATCTACAATATTCCATCCTCCAACTACGCACCTTCCTTCCAATCCACTGCGTACTATTAATTCTTCGAGCCTACCAACAGCCAAAAAGGAAGGGATCAGGACGGGCTAAGTACAAGATTACTCTCAGTTCGGAGTGGTCCTTATTCTATCATAACTCACCAAATTAATCGCAGCACAACTAAGATAATATACGAGCAATTAATTATAGCCGATATATGTATATATAACAAGTTAAACCAAAACCACATTGAGGTAAGCTCTATAATCACACAATTATTCCAACTATGGCACACTATTGAATCGCAATGACGCGAGCCAGTGATTCACAATAAGCAAGCTCTCAGATTTCTATAATCATTACAAATCACATTTTTATCTCACAAAATTTTCCATAAGAGACCTGTAACCATGATGGCATTAATATAGCTATATATGTCAATGACAACATACAGAAAGTTAGATATCCGACATCACATAGTCAATATCAATAGCAATTCCTAGCTCAATGCTCAATATTTGGAGCTCCTCAATACAGGGATTTACATGAGACATGCATGGTCTATAATTAATTTCACAAAATCATACATGACTAGCTAGGACATGCTACACACAATCTCATGCTACACACATATTAGCATATATCTCACTACTATTTTGAAAAGCTTGCAAATATGTCGACGTCGCCGAAACCTCCTGTTACCACCTGTCAACCAAACTATGGTCAGGCTTAACCAGCCATGAGAATGAACAATAATTGATACCCTTCCCCTATCGAAAATCTCCCCCTCGGCCCCCCACCCTCCCACCTGCCATTGGTCTGCAGCCACCCCTCCCCCTACCACCCCCCTTCCCTCAGTCAGTGTGCAACCACACCCCCCTCGTCCCCTTGTCCCCCTCGCCGCTCTCTCTCTCTCTCTCTCTCCCCCCCCCCACCTAGATGGTGTGGAGAAGAGGGGTATTTTAGTCATTTAACTTCAACTAATGAAAAAAATTGAATCTTTATGGAATATTGGAGACCCCATCGACTGAAGTTAGCCATAGTGGCAGATTTATAAGTTTTTCAAAATAATGGTGATATACGTGCTAATTATATATTTTCAGGAATGATACATCTGTAAGTTTATCTTTCTATGCAAAAAGCTCTTATAATAAATTGATATAAAATATCTTGTTTTATTTTATAATTACCCAAACAGATGATGCCGCACCTCCTCTGAAGAAGAAGCCAGGGTCGTGATGGCGGAGCAGTTGGAGATTGACAGAGTTTTGAGGGAGGTGAGGCCCCGCAGGCATGCTGACAGGGCTGTGTCGTCGACGTGACTGCCACCCACAATGGCCAGAGACGTGAGAGACGTCAGCTGTCCAACCGCTGCCACGGCGTCTGGGGAGCCAACGTCTATGCCAAGATCAGAGAGAGAGGTGCGATTCTGTATGCTTGCCAGCAGCAGGTTCTCCCCTGTCATATCACCACAGCCCTGGATATCTACATGTTGGAGTGATGAAGGCAGGGCATCCTCCTTTGTCGCTGAAGGTGGCGATGAGAGCTTGGGGCAGTCAATGATGCACAACGTCTCGAGTGAGGTGAGGTGCCGGAATTGTGTATCTGGCAGGGAGGCAAGTTCCGGGCATGTGTGGACTTCGAGATGTTTAAGAGTCGGCAGAGGTTGTTGTAGCAACCCCTTGCCAAGGGAGGCCAGGTTAGGACAGTCATCAATGATCAAGGATGACAAGGAGGGGGAGGAGGACCAAGTTGACGGTCTCACGTCAAAGCCGCCACCACCATCATGATCAATAATATTATCAGAGCATCGCATCCATCCGGGTAGATGAGTCAGCCCGACAGAGAAAATCGCAAGACAGTCTAGTGTGGGAGGGAGCGGCGGCAACTCCTTCAGCTTCATACAGTTCAAAATATCAAGTTTGCGGAGTCGAGGAAGTAACAATGGCTGCTGGTGGGGTGGTGCCTCCCACTCCTCCCACTCGGTCATGTCCTGAAACCACAACTCCTCCAGTGACTGGAACCCCGGCTGCAGTCGGACCCCTCCTCCACCTCCATCCTCACAGCAGCAGCTGAAGAACAGAGGACCTATTCGTGTCACTGCCGACATCCCTTCGATTGTTAGGAACTTGAGGGAGGGCAGTTGACTGAGAGGTGGCAGGACCTCCCAGTTCTTGCAATCCTTGAGTTCAACCCTTTGCAGCAGCTGGAAGGTGGTGGAGGCCGAGGCCCATGATGGACCCTCCATCCATCTCGGAGAGCTCATTCCCCCGTAGTTTTTGACAAGCAATTCCCTGATGCTGTTCCCAGGTTGCAGGGCATCGGCGACTTCCTGATCATGCAACAACGACGGATCTTGATACGGCCGGTCATCACTCCACTCCAGTTCCAACACATCCAGATGCACTTTGGTTTCTAGTCTCGCTTGAAGGGCCTCTTCCTTGCTCGTGACCTCCTCCAGACGCCGGATTCGAAGTCGTCGGAGCATGCCCATATGCGCCAACTCCTTCAGCTTAGCTCCAGTAACAATTAATTCCTGGAGAGCCGTCAATTTCCCAAGATGTTGGACGTAATCAGATACCAGTTCATTGTCCACCACCAAATGACTCAGGTTGACCAGTGCACTCATATTGCGTGGCAAAGATTCAAGCAATCTGCACCATCCGAGTTTAAGAACCTGCACATATGCATGTGCATGTGTGATATATATATCAAGAATATATGGTTGAATAAGACATTTTAACGAAATACTAATTAATAAATGGCAATGCATGTGCATGTGTGATATCAAGAATTAGTTGGAATTGAAGAGGAATAAATCTTTAACAAGGTTGTGCTCATCGAAGCTGTTTAGTGTCTAAACAATTAAAATATCTTAAGAGCATATATGTAAAGACAATTATGAATTGTGCTCACCTGGTGAATGAATACTGCACAGGGCCTCCATTAGTTGGTCGACCTTGGTCAAATGATAAATTGTAATTTGTATATATTATCTTTGAAAAAGATGCCAGTCTCATCAAAAGCATTGATTTTCGGAGCATATATATTAATTTGTATGTTTGAGAGCCACGTTGCATGTAATTAAGTTCACCACACAAAATTCGTGACATGTTGATCAAGCCTGAACTATGCTAGCTTCCACTTGACTCTGCTCATTCATATTTTTATCACCATACTAATTAAACAATCAAAGAGCATGTGTCATATCTATTATATATATGTCAGAAATTAATAGATGCGGCCGTTAGATTAGCAGTGATGCTTGCATTCTTACCTGCAGGTTATGAAGGTTGCATATGGAGTTGGGCAACATGGTAATGAGGGTGCTCGAAAGATCAACATAACGGAGATGTTTTAAAGTGCCAATTGATTTGGGCAACTCCTTAATCTTGCAACAGCTTAGACTCAGAACACGCAGCCGTTTGAACTTCATAAAAATAGCATCAAGATTCAAGTCATCAAATTCACATGGGCGCAAGAATAGAAGGGTCCGCAACTTGCATAGTTCGTCCAGCCTCGTAGGATCAAAACTATCAGCAACAATTGACACATGACGGACTGTTTTGTGTATTCCCTCATTTCTGTCATGATTCTGCACAACCTTAAAGCTATCATCCTGAGAAACTGACTCAGCCAGGTCATGCATTAGATCATGCATCACAAATTCCTCTCCACTACTCTGTTCAAAGAAAGATGCATGCAATAAATCATCAAAGTTTTTGTTCATGACACTCTCATCTGCATGGGAGCCTTCCGGAACATTGATGAAATTTTGGGCCGTCCACAGTTGGACTAGCTCATCTTTAGAGAAGCTATAATCTTCAGGGAAAAGGGAGCAATATGCAAAGCACTGCTTTAGATGTCCGGGTAATTGATCATAGCTAAGCTTCAAAATCGTAAGATATCATTCGGATCATCACTTAACTATGCCAATCTCTCACTTCTCAAGATACTGTGCCAATACATCACTTGGCAGAGATGCCAAATGGATATGAGCTCCTCTCACCATATGTGACACTTATGGCTTCGAGCTGTCACCACTATCTTGCTTCCCTTCTCACCATACCTCAGAGGCTCACACAAACCTTCCCACTTAGCACGATCATTCTCTTCCACAGGTCGTCTAATACTAACAGAAACCTTTTCCCTTCTATTTTTCTCTGATGCTTATTTGAGTTTTATCCAATCTCTTTGATCATCCTCTACCTTGTCGGAACCGGCTATGGCGTCCATTATTACTCTGCGGATCCTTTCCAGATCAAAATCATTCGAAACACAGACCCAAATTGTTGGGTGAAAATGTTGCTTCACTCGTGGGCTGTTATACGCGAACTTCAACGGAGTTGTTTTCCCAACGCCCCCCATACCAGTGACAGTAATGACATGGACATTATTGCTGCTGCTGCTGCTACTTGCTTCGGTTCCATCTGCACATCCTAATAATAACAACTCCTCTAATATCTTCTTTTCACCATCTCTGCCAATGATCTCACCACCATCAGTTTGTAAGAACTAGTTAGCGTCGTCTGGGCCTACTGAAACTCAGGCATGCTACCTCCACATAAGATTTGCAGCCCAAGTGTATTTATCTCATTTGATTTAGCAACTAGACTCTCCCTGATGTGTTTTATCTGGTTGTGCGATGCCGTGGTCAGCCGACAAATTAACCTACGGTACCAAAACAACAGGTGACGATGTGGCGTAACCTTGGCTCCCAGGACGTTAGTCCTCACTAACCGGGGGTACCATCTGGCCGGTCTCTTCTCCGAAGGGCGGCAGCATCTGTGGCCACCTCGTCCAGGACGTCCTGGGCATCAAACAGGATCTGTTTAAGAGACGAGAGCCAATCGAACACGAGCTCCGATCCCACCTGCTTCCCTTCGGCATCCTGAAGCACAGACTTGATGGTGGCGACGGTGGATCTCAGCATCTCGATCTCCCGCTTGACGACGCCCCTCACCAGAGCATACTCTTCAGAGGCCGTGTTGAGCAGCCTCTCACACACCGGGTTCAACAGGGCCAATGACATCCCTCCTCAGCTCCTCTCGATCAGATGCTTGCGCGGCCAGAACAACAACAACAACAACAAGAACAACAACAACAACAACGACGACGACGGGAGAACTGACGAGAAAAACAGGCATCGTAAGTTCACTACCAGCACACACTTTTCCATGTGAGAAGCAAGCAAGAATATGGGGGAAGGAAGACACATACGTGTGAAAACCCGTGATGAAGTCATCGGGTTGACATTTCTAACCAGGAGTCATATCCATGGCACAGGATAAACCCCACTTCCACAGAGAAACTCATCTTTTCCTAGCTAACTAGATCACCGGGCCATGCTAGCTCGTTCCCACGAAGAGAAACAAGGAGTCCCTCTGTCATTCTTCTTCGTTGACCCATTTCATCAACTCAAAGTCTAGAAAACGCGAACCGACGGACCATCTTTTTTCTTCCATTACGCCTTTTGAATTTGGTAAGGGCAGCCGCGGGGCACCGTTGCGCGCCAGACGACTGACATCCGCGGTGGGTGGGGCCGTCTCACTCATGCGTCACCGTCACCTGGTTCTCCAATTCCTTTTTAACGTTCCATGTCACAGTGAGTTAAATTTAAAAGGGTTTGTTAATTCAACCGATTCAAAAATAATTCAAAAATAATTTATTTTTAATTTAACAAGAGTGAGATTAATTTAGCAGTGAAAAGATGATTAACTTATTTTTAATTTATTATTATGATTTGATAAATAGCTATTTCAATTAATAACGATGATAATCAAAATATTATATTCACGTGTCCCGTCACTATCCCCATCTCCCACATTGATTCCGAGTTTAGATAACTATTCATCTTTTAAAAAATTTTATTTTATTTTATTATTAGTATGTACTATCGATTGAATGATCCATAAAAATATTTTTTTAATAAATAATATAATTAATATCACTAATTAAAATGTAAAATACAGAGACATCATTAATCACAACTTAACTTATTGCTCGTCTTTAATTTTTATTTTTAAAATACCTTTATACATTTTACAAATTAAATATCATTAAAATAAAAATATCTTATAAATAACATAATCAATCTCACCGTTTAAAATTCAAGGCACGGAAACATCATACTTATCAGGGTTTTGATCGATGTTAATCTTAAGAATATTTATTTTACTTTAATTTTTAATCTTTTAATATATTCTATAAATTAAATATATCATGGAAAACGAGGCTCTTATGAGTGACATAATCAATCCAACTAATTGAATTTCGAAACACCAAAACATCATTAATTTTACAGGTTTTTGATTATTGTTCACCTTTAAAATTTTAATTTTAATTTAATTTTAAAAATATTAATACGATTTATAAATTTAATATATCGTCGAAATATTTTTTTATAAATAACGTCGATGATCTTACTGATAAAAATTTAAAAGTAAAAGATGACATCAATTACGGGTTTAAGCTACTGTTCATCTTTAAAATTTTTTACGTTATCTTAATTTTTAATATCTTTAATTTTATCTATAAATTAAATATATCATGGAAATATTTTTTTATAAATAACATCAATAATCTCACTATTTAAAATTTAAAAATAAAAAAACAACATTAATTATAGGTTTGAGTTACTGTTTATCTTACTAAATTATTATACTTTGATTTTAAAATATTTTTAATGTATTATATAAATTTAATAGACCATAATTTTTTATAAATAATATCATTAATCTCATTAATTAACATTTAAAAGTCACAATCATCGTTAAAAGTTACTATTTATCTTAATATCTTTATTTTAAAATTTTTATGAACATTTTTAATAGACAAAATAAAAAATACCCATAAAAAATACAATTTGCCCCCCCCCCCCCCAATTTTCTCTCTGCAGTGATATTATTAGTGATTCAAATTCAGATCCAATAGTTCAAGATCTATATCCGATTTGAATATGGAATAAAATGGTATTTCAGATCTAGATCCGATCAAACTCAGAAATCAGCATTCGGATCATGGATCTAACTCGACTTCCTATTGTATATATACATATATTTTTTTAGATACCAAGTTAGGGAGTTTCACGTAGCGACAATATTGTCCGTTGCTAATATATGAACCACCGTCGTAAAAAAAATGTATTAATGATTGCTTTAATAACTGTCAGTATTAATGCTTGTTACTAACAATGACAATTACTAACTGTCACTTTTAATTTGTTTATTTGTTTTCGTCAGTTGAATTCATCGCTAATAGTCCATTTTATTTAACGACTTCTCTAACCGTCGCTAGTAACTAGTAGCAACAACTGAACACAGCTAGTTGTAACCCCAGTTTAGTTCTAACACATCCAAAATACTCTTTTATTTTTAGGTCACGTGTGATGTCGCGATAAGTTTTGAGGAGAATAGACGTAAGACATTTTGGGTTGATTTATCCCTATGCTTATTCTCACCTACAATTGGATGATAAGTATATAAATATTCTTTTTCTTCGTTTGGTAAAAATTGAGGATACGAACGAGAATAAGTGCTGAAAAAAGATTTTTTTTTCTATTTTTCTTATCCATGATTAAAGGATGCGACGTTATTCTCCGTTTTGTTAAGATTCAGAGGGCTTAGTCGATTTTTTTACATGTTCACCATAGTGAAGTGACTTATTAATTAACTATTGTTAACGATCATTGTTACCGCTAATACCTTCCACACTTCTAATTAGTACTAATGAAAATATTATTTGATAACTTTTCTTAATAAACATTAGTACAAGTAATAACCTTGTTTATGAGACATTAATTTTTTATTCGTATGATTAAAATTGATTAATTGTAATAATGCTGAAATGGTGATTATCCTTCACTATGTTAATTAGTAGTAATTAGGTTATTTCAAAAATAATATTTTTAATTCATATGATTAAAATAAAATTACTGAACATGTTCTTTTAAACTTTATTTCTTATATATATTCACCATCAGCAATAATTCGACTCTTAATTAAGGAGACTTACGCAAAATATTACATAGTCAAATAAATTAATTATTTTTACTTAACTATCATATTTATCATTAATGAAAGTTCTAATTAATTTGTTATTAAAATCTTTGATAAGCACTAATGAAAATTAACGTTGATATTTTTTTCTTAATAATCATGAGTAATATAAATGAAGATATTTGAACCAAATTTTTATTTTTATTTTGTAATCATCGTTAACTTTACTATTTTGATAAACGTACGTGTATTTTTTGAAGGGAGATGGATAGATGAGATCATGCGATGTTATTTAACTATTCTTGATTATTCGTAGTTAAAAAAATAAATAAAATTGCGTGCAAACAAATCACATGATGGCAGTCTCTTGACCACACAAATGGATCCACAAAGCTTTGGGTACCTACTACAACTGTCCAAGAGAGCACCACTAATAATGAGTCATCGCCATCTATACATATTCTCAAGAATTCTCATCCATGTTATAGTTAGGGGAATCCTGCTGTAGAGTGTAGTCTGAGAGAGAATAACTGGGCTGATCATATCCACAATGTCATCATCAATTCCTATATCCTCATCATCATCATCAGGAATGAGTTGGAATGTGAGAGGCCCCATTTTGGCCATAGATTGTCTCTATATGTGTTGAGTAGTAGATTTTAGACTCTATCCAAAACTCCTAGCCAGCTCATCCGGAATGATGACTTTAGATCCTAGATCCAAATTTTTCTTTGAACTTGGATCAGGCTAGCTACGACCCATAATGTCTTTATTTTGTGGATTCGGGTTCCAATCCAAAACAGTTGTTTCTGATCAAATTTTGGAATGCCCTGACCTACCTCCACCTTTATTTCGGGGTGTCCCAAAATCCCTTTATGAGACCTGACTTATCAATATTAAAGTCCAATCGGTCGAGTCGAGTAGGACCCGACACTATTATAAAAATGTAAATCTCGACTAAGTCTCGACCTGACCCCAAAATTCAAATAAAAATTTTAAAATTAATAATAATAATAATAATATATCTAATAATATAAAATTTTAATTTCACTAAATTAATTAAATTGGAGTTTTGATATAATTAATTAATTCATTTAAAATATTTTAAATTATGTAATTCAATCAACCACTTTTGTACAATTTATTATAACTTTTACAATTGCACATACTGTATTGGCACGAGTGACGATGTGCTATGAAATGGGCAAACTCGAAATGAGAAATGTGACATAGTCAACAAGGGTGTTGGAGCAAACTCATGCGTCATATATTAAAAAAATGACCTCCAGCGGTCTATCCCCTCCCTCTCCCTACTGTCGCTCTCTCTCTCTCTCCCTTCCCTCCCCTGTGTTCTCTCTTTCCCTCCCTCTTCTATCTTTAGTTCTCTCTGTCATCTTTTCTGACATATATTAAAAAAAATCTATCACCTCGTAAGAGGGCCTGAAAACAACAAAAGGAAGAAAGTGAAAAAAGAAAATAGCAAGAAAAAAGAGGAGAAGATAGAAGAAAAATAAAATATCTTGTGAAAAAGCATAGAGTTAAAAATAGATAAAAGAGAGAAGGAAAGAAGACATCCCTCTAATATTCATCATTCCAAACAAACATATCACTCTCGGTGCATACACCCCTTTTAACCTCCACATTTTGTGAAAAAAGAGGCCATTCCACGTGCAAACTTCAATGGACCACACACGTGCGGCACCGGCATGGACAATGACATGTGACCTTCCAACTATGTCAATAATGTTGGTCAAACAATGACATGCCATTGAAAATAAATGAGAGCACAAGGATAAAAGAACATAAGACTTTGTTCGTATTGGTACCATTGTTGAGTGGAGCTTACCTCCACCTCTGGTCGCAGGGAGCCCTCTCCTCGGTGGAACATCCGGTGGGGGGAGCTCCCGCTGTGAACTCCCCCCCCCCCCTCATCCTTTTCTTGCAGGAAGCCCTCGTCAGATGAGTTCTCTGGGACCTTCCTGAGTTTTTGTCAGGTGGATTTCTTTGAACCCATCTGGAACCTGTCAGGGGAGTTCTCCCGATCTCCCCTGGAAACCCCTCCCCTTTGTTCAACCTTCTCTCGTGTTTTCCTCATTTTTCATTCATATTTTGGTGCTAGATATCGTTGTAGACCACTCCCCTTTGGTTCCCTACCCCTATTTCAAACCCCTTTGGAGTATACCGTCTCTCCCTCCCTGTTCGTCAACCCCCCCCCATCTACTCCTTTTACTTGTCAGTCGGCTCCTTCTCTCGGCACCGGGCACATATTTGGGCGTTTCGACGAAGCATGGGCCAGTCTCTATGTGAGTCTCTGCCATCGACCTCAAGGAAGCTTGGCGATCCAGCGCATATCCCCCTTGCATCCATCAGGATGCTTGCTACCCGAGCGTCCCTCTCACACTGCCATATGTTCGCGAGATTCGACAACCTCATGCTCCTCGAGGTGGGAACCAGTAACATTCAGATGCGGCTGCCTTTCCTCGGCGTTTCGAGGAGCTTCCAACCATGTTGGGCATTGTATTGGATCTCTACAATTCTTGTTTTACCTTTGTTTTATTGTGATGGGTTTGGTGACGGTATGGGTATGGGAATGGTGCTTCGTGTACGGTTTGGTCTCAATACACCCTATGTACTGTGGCCTCGACTGTTATGAAATAAAAACATCTTTTATGTCCAAAAAAAGGATAAAAGAACATATAATATAATTTTCTATCAGATTTTTCAACCAAAACAATAATGGTGTGTTGTTGTAGATCAATCGTAAAGAGGACAACCCACCCTTTCCTCTCCTGTATAGAAAATAAAAACACATACCTATCAAAAAAACAAGAGGACATGCAATTAATGAATCAATGATTTTCATGATGATTCAACCATATTAATCATGGTGATCGACCTAATAATAGTGTGATGTTATATATAGAGCATTAATATTATGCTAAACGTCAACTCATAGATTACCTTTAAAAGACTCATATTTAAGAAAGATGTATTGTGTAAATGTAGCAATGGCTGTGAGTAGATATTTCATTTAAACATGCCTATCTTATCTCTTATTCAAGCACATGTCATAACTAACTCTTAACCCTATGAATAACTAGGGTTGGACTCGGGAGTTAGTGGTGATGTACTAAACATGTATTGGTTGTGAGAATTCAACATGATGGGATAGGACATCATTCCCAAAAAGATGTGTGGAATAACAAGAATAGAGATGTGAAAACTTAACTTGTGAGAATAATAATTATATCTTTATTCTTATTCTCAAAATAGAAAGAGTATCCTTAACTTCTTGTTCTTGTATATCTATACCCTTATCCTTATTCTTTAAAATTAACAGATATGGATAAATTAAGGATAAATTATCAGATAACATTATATTTCTTTTGATAAATTGGCTACGTAGATTTTAGCACGAAAATCTTTTAATAGATAGTCGGAATTCGTTAAATAAAAGTATGGTTTAAAGGGAGATTTTTGTGAACTCAATAAGAGCCCTCGTTGGCATAAACAAAGATTACCTAATCAACATATTTGACTTACCGAGTACTATATTTACAAGGTTTGTATTAATTAGATATATACGTCACATTATTTAAAAATTTGATAAGGGTTCTTGTGGACACCGAAAATTGCACATTCAAATGCCATGCTCGGCCTCGCGTCAGCAACGGCGCCGAGTAAAGAAACCCCGGGGAAGTCAAGCACAAAAGGCCCCACAGCTCGTGGGCCTCAAAGAGAATCAAACGGGCCATGGCTCGTGCCCACAATGGGCTCAGAACAACCCCGGGTACCCACACCCCTTGGGCCTTCAACGGCACACCCTCCTGGGGGGGGCCTTCAACGGCACAACCCCCCCCCCCTGGGGGGGGGGCCTTCAACGGCACACCCCCCCTGGGGGGGCCTTCAGCGGTACACCCCCCAAGGGGGTTCTTCAGCGGCGCGCCTGCTGTGAGCTTCAGCGGCACGCCCATTTGGGCTCCCAGCGGTACGCCCTTTTGGCTCCTCAGCGGCACGCCCATTTGAAGCCCTTCAGCGGCACGCCACTTGGGCTCCCAGCGGTACACCTTTTTGGCTCCCCAGCGGCACGCCCATTTGAAGCCCTTCAGCGGCACGCCCTCAGAGGCTCCAGCGGTACGCTTGTTCAGCCCGCCAGCGGTACAGCGTTGAAGCTTTTCAACGGCAAGACGACGTGCCGCCCATGCCCTACATTTCCTTGGCGCGCAGTGAGCCGTCCGAGGTGGCAACCGTCCATTGGGCCACGCAGGCTACCCCCCTTGACGATCGAGGATGGGGCAGGTCAAACGCCATCATCACAAGGCCACTTCCCGCCTTCGACGGCCGGGCTCGAGGGCTTCGGCTGTTTGAAGTATAAAAGACCCTCTGCTTTCAACAGAGAGGAAGGGGGAAAAAAGGAGAGGAGGCAGACAGAAGCACACACAGACGGGCAGAAGAGGGCGAGGCTCCGACAATAGAAGACACACACACACAGGAGAAAGAGGAGAGGGGAGAGGAGGAAAAGAGGCCCTCCCGGCCTGAGCTCCCTCCGACGACCACCACCACCGGAAAGAAGCAAGAGTAAGAGAGAGAGAGTTCGATGCAATGGGGGAAGAGTTAGGGGCGTCTTGCCTTCCTCCTGCACCCTGTTCCTCCCCCCCCATCTTCTGTCTTTCGTTGTTCTTTTTTTTGGGGTCCATGGCCTCGTCCTGGGCACTTTCCTTTGTAATGTGTATGTAAGGCCATGCCCTTTCGATTCCCATGAATGAAAGCCACCCTCTATGGGTTTCTTTTTGATTCCGTTGGCTTATGCTAGTCTTTGAGGTTTCCAACGGGCTGCCGGTTCCTCCCTCTTTCCCCCCCCCACCTCTCCGGTGTTCTTGGGGGCCTCCATGTCAGACATGTGATTTCCCCTGTGAGCTTTGGCCTCATGAACCCCTACAAGCCCCTACATGGCCTTCCGTTGTGCTCACTGGCCTAGAGGAGGGGGGGAGACCCTTACCCTCTCTCCGAATATCCAGTAACCAAGTGGCCTACCCCCGGCCTTGAATCCTCTTTCTTTTTCCTGAATGGCTTCTAAGGCCCCCCCCAGTTTGCTTACACACTCTGTTTGGGCCCCCCAGCGATGCACCTTTCCGGCCTTTGGCCGGCACACCTTTCCAGCCTCAGCGACACGCCCAGATCAGCCTTCAGTGGCACGCCCCATTGGCCTTCAGCGGCACGCCCCATTGGCCTTGGCCTTCAGCGGTACACCCTGTTCAGCCCTCAGCGGCACACCCCCTGTTCAGCCCTCAGCGGCACACCCTTCAGTCCCTCAGCAGCTCACTCCTTGGCCAGTCCCAGTCCATGCCCCTTAGAGGCCTTCAGTCTGTCATTCTCCTTCGCGTTTTCCGAGGCTCTATAAAGGTGTTGCTCCTCCGGGGGCCCACCTCCAATTGTCGGGTTCCGCCACTCCATGTGGGCGCGTTCCCTTTATCTCCCTTACGCCCCGGGTTGAGGGGAGATGCTGCCAAATTTTTGTGAGAAACTAATAAACAATTAAAAGAGGCAAAAGGAGGCAACAAACAAACAGGATGATTAATGAAACCTTCCAACTCATCAAACCACTGCCGGCATCACGACGAGAACTGAACCGAATTAATTAACTACCCGGCAGCCCGAACGTCCGACCCGCAAGAAAAGAGGCCGAACCGAACAAAACAGAACAAGGGAAGAGTCTTATATAAAACTACACGAAAGTTAAGATAAGAAGAAAAGAAAAGCCTTAAAACAAATGATCCAAAATTGATCGGGCCTCCACAATCACGCCCCATTGGCCTTCAGCGGCACGCCCTTTCTGCCCTCAGCGGTACGCTCCCCTTAACCTTCAGCGGCACGCCCTCATTGGCCCTTAGCGGCGCAGTCCATCCCCATGTCCCTTTCAACCCCCAGCAGCACGCCCTTTCTGCCCTCAGCGGTACGCTCCCCGTCAACCTTCAGCGGTACGCCACTCCTTCCCTTCGCCGGTACACCCCCAGCCACTGTATAGACTTCACACTCCAACGTATAGACTTATCCAGTGTACAGACTTTGGGCGACCAGCGTATAGACTTCATATCTCAACGTACAGGCTTTATGCTGGGCAATGTATAGACTTTGAGCAGCCAGTGTATAGACTTGAGCCAGCCAACGTACAGACTTCATGATAGCCAGTGTATAGACTTGGGCAGTGTATAGACTTCACACCCCAATGTATAGACTTATCCAATGTATAGACTTTGGGCCAGCCAATGTACAGACTCCGCGTTACAACGTACAGACTTTGGGCGACCAGCGTATAGACTTCGAGCTGCAGTCAAAGGGTCAATGTATAGACTTCACGTTCCAACGTATAGACTTGGGCCAGCCAAAGTGTAGACTTCATGACGGCCAGTGTACAGACTCCAGACCAGTCGACGTATAGACTTCATATTGCAACGTGCAGACTTTGCTCCACTCTGCTCCAGTGTATGGACTTTGGGCTTGGCAGCGTATGGACTTCGAGCCCGGGGGGAATGTACAGACTTTATATCCACCCCCCCCCACGCCCTGATTAGCTCCTTAGCCGGCATACTTCCCTAACCTTTCAGCGGTACGCTCATCCAATTCTATCATCGGCGCACTTTTTCCAGCCTCCAGCGGCACGCTTCAAAGACCCTTCATCGGCACATGGCCTCCACTCTTCAATAGCCCTTTTCCGGCACACTTGTGCCCACCTTCCCCGGCACAATCTTTTAAACCCTCAGCGGTACGCCCTTTTCCTTGCCCAGCGGCACACTTTCTTCCCAGCGGCACACTCTTTTTCAAAGGCCCAGCGGCACACTTCCCTCCTCACCGGTACACCCCTATCTTCTCTTCGCCGGCACACTATATATATACACATATGCAGCCTGATAAAGGCATTAACAATAGCAAATAAATTAATAAAAATTACACTAATCAAAGGACTCCGAATGCGTAATATTAATCACAATAAAAGAGGCGGGAGGGGTAATAAAAATATATATATATAAATAACAAATGAATGATAACAATAAGAATAATCATGAATAAAAGAAGAGAAATCACCCCGGACAAAGGCACGGATGAACAGTAAACACCAAATCAGAAATCCCAGAAGATATAACTAAGAAAGCCCCGGATAAAAGACACTAATGCCCACACTGCAGCCCTCTCTCTCCCCGGGACCCGGGGCAAAAGGGAATAATAATGCAGCCCTTTCAGGTCGAGCCCGAGTCTCGGGAATCACCCCGATATGGCCAGGCTTTGATCTAACCTCGGGCCGACATCCTAATCGGACCGGATTTATTTTCTCGTTTCGGATACCTTCCGAATCCTCATTAAAATTGCCGCATGCTCGGCAGACATTTGAAGGGACCTCCCTCGGTTTTCTCATCGTGACTCTGCCACGGACCTATTGTGGACACCGAAAATTGCACATCCAAATGTCATGCTCGGCCCAGCATCAACAACGGCGCCGAGTGAAGAAACCCCGGAGAAATCAAGCACAAAAGGCCCCACAGCCCATGGGCCCCAAAGGAAATCAAACGGGCCATGACTCGTGCTCGCAACGGGCTCAGAACGAGCCCCATATACACACCCCGTGGGGATCCCTTCAGCGGCACGCCCAGCCCCCAAGGAGCCTCAACGGCACGCCCTGATGGAGCTTCAGCGGCACGCCCCTTCAGGGTCCCAGCGGCACACCCCATGGGGTGTTCAGCGGCACACCCCCTGGGGTGCTCAGCGGCACACCCATTGGGGCCTTCAGCGGCACGCCCTCAGCAGGCTTCAGCGGCACGCCCCCAACGAGCCTTCAGCGGCACGCCCCAACAGGCCTTCAACGGCACTCCCCAAGGGGCCTTCAGCGGCACGCCCACTGGGCTATTCAGCGGCACACCCCGTTTAGGGTTCAGCGGTGCACCCCAAAGGGGGGTCTTCAGCGATACGCCCTGAAGTCCTTCAGCGGCACAGCCTCCAGAGGCTTCAGCGGCAAGCCTTTTTGGCTCCCCAGCGGCACGCCCATTTGAAGCCCTCCAGCGGCACGCCCTCAGAGGCTCCAGCGGCACGCTTGCTCAGCCCTCCAGCGGCACAGCGTGAAGCTTTTCAACGGCAAGACGACGTGCAGCCCATGCCCTACGCTTCCTTGGCGCGCAGTGAGCCGTCTGAGGTGGCAACCGTCCATTGGGCCACGTGAGCTACCCCCTGACGACCCAGGATGGGGCAGGTCAAATGCCATCATCACAAGACCACTTCCCGCCTTCAACGGCCGGGCTGGAGGGCTTCGGCTGTTGGAGGTATAAAAGACCCTCCGCTTCAACAGAGGAGGGGGGAGGAGATTGAAAGGAGGAGACACACGGAAGAGAGGATCCCAGGCAACCGGAGGCACAGAGAGGAAGGGAAGAGAGAATAGAAGAAAGAAAGCTCCAGCGAGCCTCCTCCGACGACCACCGGGAAGAGAGCAAGAGTAAGGGAGAGGGAGAGAGCTCAATGTAATGGGGGAGAGGGTTAGGGACAGCGGCCAGGGCTTTGGGGCCCCAATGTTTTTTTCCCTTTCGTATTCCATTCCTCCTCCTGTTCTTTGTTTTGGGTTTCTCTTTTCCTTTGTCCACGGCCTCGTCTTGGGCACTTCCTCTGTAATGTGCGTATAGGGCTTTGGCCTTTGGCTCCCCATAAATGAAAGCCACCCTCTTTGGGTTTCTCTATGAGTTTTATTGGCTTGCGCTAGCTCTCACGGTCTTTTTATGGGATTGTTCGTTTTCCCTCTGTCCCCCCATTTCTCCGGTGTTTTTGGGGTCTTCATACCGATATAATTTCTCCGTTGTGCTCACTGGCCTAGGGGAGGGGGAAGACCCTTACCCTCTCTCCGAATACCCAGTAACCAAGTGGCCAACCCCCGGCCATGAATCCCCTTTCCTTTTTTAGCGGCTTCTAAGGTCCCCCAGTTTGCTTACACACTCTGCTTGGCCCCTCCAGCGATGCACCTTTCCGACACTTGGCCGGCACGCCCAATTAGCCTTTGGCCGGCACACTTGCAGCCCTTGGCCCTCAGCGGTACGCCTAGATTGGCCTTCAGCGGCACGCTACCCCTATGGCCTTCAGCGGTACGCTACCCCTATAGCCTTTAGCGGTACGCTACCCTTATGGCCTTCAGCGGTACGCTACCCCTATGGCCTTCAGCGACACACACTTCATTCCCTCAACAGCCCCCCCCTTCTTGGCCTCGTCCCCGGGCCCTTTCCTTCACGTTTTCCGGGGTCCTATAAAGGTGTTGCTCCTCCGGGGGCCCACCTCCAGTTGTCGGGTTCCGCCACTCCATGTGGGCGCGTTCCCTTTATCTCCCTTACGCCTCGGGTTAAGGGGAGATGCTGTCGAATTTTTGTGAGAAACTAATAAACAATTAAAAGAGGCAAAAGGAGGCAACAAACGAGCATGATAATTAATGAAACCTACCAACTCATCAAACCACTGCCGGCATCATAACGAGAATTGAACCGAACTAATCAACTACCCGGCAGCCCGAACGTCCGACCCGCAAAAAAGGAGGCCGAACCGAACAATACAGAACAAGGGAAGAGTTTTATATAAAACTACACGAAAATTAAGATAAGAAGAAAAGAAAAGCCTTAAAGAAAGTAATCCAAAACTGATCGGGCCTCTACAATCACGCCCCATTCGCCTTCAGCGGCACGCCCGTTCTGCCCTCGGCGGTACGCTCCCCTTTAACCTTCAGCGGTACGCCCTCATTGGCCCTCAGCGGCACAGGCCATCACCATGTCCCATTCAACCCTCAGTAGCACTCCCTTTCTGCCCTCAGCGGTACGCTCCCCGTCGACCTTCAGCGGTACGCCACTCCTTCCCTTCGCCGGTACACCCCCAGCCATTGTATAGACTTTACACTCCAATGTATAGACTTATCCAGTGTACGGACTTTGGGCAGCCAACGTATAGACTTCATATCCCAATGTACAGACTTCATGACAGCCAGTGTATAGACTTGGGCAGTGTATAGACTTCACACCCCAATGTATAGACTTATCCAGCGTACAGACTTTGGGCAGTGTATAGACTTCACACTCCGATGTATAGACTTGGCCAGTGTACAGACTTCGGGCCAGTCGACGTATAGACTTCAAATTGCAACGCGTAGACTTTGCTCCACTCTGCTCCAGTGTACGGACTTTGGGCTTGGCAACGTATAGACTTCGAGCCTGGGGAACGTATAGACTTTATATCACCCCCCTCCTTCACTGACACACTCTCCAGCGGTACGCCCCTTTGGCCTCCAGCGGTACGCCCCTTTGCAGCCCTCACCGGTACACCGCTTCGCCACCCAGCGGTACACCCAATACCCAGCGGTACACTCCCGTTCCCCTTCGCCGGCACACTACATGCATGCATATATACATCACGATAAGGGCATTAACAATAGCAAATAAATTAATAAAAATTACGCTAATTAAAGGACTCTTAACGCGCAATATTAATCACAATAAAAGAGGTGGGAGGGGTAATAATAAACAAATGATAATAATAAGAATAATCATGAATAAAAGAAGAAAAATCACCCCGGACAAAGGCACGAACAAGCAGTAAACACCAAATCAGAAATCCCAGAAGATATAACTAAGAAAGCCCAGATGAAAAACGCTAATGCCCACACTGCAGCCCTCTCTCTCCCCGGGACCCGGGGCAAAAAGGAACAACAACGCCGCCCTTTCAGGTCGAGCCCGAGTCTCGGGAATCACCCCGATATGGCCAGGCTTTGATCTAACCTCGGGCCGACATCCTAATCGGACCGGATTTGTTTTCTCATTCCGGATACCTTCCGAATCCTCATTAAAATTGCCGCATGCTCGGCAGACATTTGAAGGGACCTACCTCGGTTTTCTCATCGTGGCTCTGCCACGACCTGTAGCCGAGTACGAAAAGGTCTACGAGTGGCCGACACGGCCGACAGTTTATGGCCTTAATACGACTTTCAGTGTGACCTATTCCTATCTCTCTCGCATAATTAGCATTATTCTTTTCGGCCGCGGGGCCCCTAATTTCGGCAATTAATCAAGGGTGTTCCCTCGTATGGGGGATGTAAATGACGTCGTGACCTTCATGGCGCGACGGGATTCGGTCCCGACACGAACCACACAATCGTCTGACGAAGTCAGATCGAGCGCACCATGGGCTCTTCGGAGCCCGAATAAATTGTCACCTCGGTGACTGGCACGCCCACGCACACAATAGGCCGAATAAACACAACAAGAGGATAATAAGCGCCGGAAAGTGCATCCACAACTCTGGCACGCCCGGTGGGACCAATCCACCCTTCATCTTTTTGCCGAAATAAGGGGCCCCGGCCCCCTTCTTGTAAATACTAATTGTGCTACTTTCTTAAATGCAGAAAAAGAGAGAGACATCATGGGACCAACCATGGCGGTCGTCTGCGGCCCTCAGCCCGTCCAGAACCACGTTCGAGGCGGCTACCTGGCGGTGCCCCTCACCTTTGGGAGTTTCCCTCCCACCGTGGGCTTCCCCAACTTCTTGGGGGTGGCCTTCGCCGAGATCCTCGACGTGGAGATGCCCGAGGACGCCCAGATCAACGCCCCCACTCCGGGGGCCATTGGAGCTACTTCCGGCCAAGCTGTGGCCGAAGGCAACAACAGCGTCCCCACAACGACGCTTAGCTGCAATGTGCACCACGTGCACCAAACTACCGGCCCGTTCCACCAAGGGTCGACATCCCACCGAGGAGGCTCCGGAGAAGCAATACCAACACCGGATCAGGGCGTCGCGCCTCCAACTCCGGGAAGTCCATGACGGTTGGGGCCCTCCGAGTCCGCCTAGACGGGCAGAGGTCCCAGGTGACACCAGACCGCATCGTCCCGGCCGTCCCAGTCCGTAACTCCTTTGAAGGACTAGCGAAGCTGAAGGAGAAGGCGATGCCCACAGCCCCGGTCGTAGCACCAAAGGGGACGCCGGCTCACAGGCCGGCTAAATTGAAGCAAGTCTGGGTACCTAGGGAGGCCCAGCCCACTGCACCTGCCCAGGCAGGGCCCAGCACTTTCCACCCCAGGAGGGCCCGGCGCGATGACAGGGTCGAGGTAGTGACCCCCACTCTCCGACCGGCACCCGTCATCCCGGTGCCGTCTACGAATGTTCATCGCCGTCGCCGAGAGCGCCGGCACAATGCTGCCCGCCCGGCTCTCACGGCCTACTCCCCTCCTGCCGCCGTCATCGACGCGCAACCCCAGGCCACTCTCCCTGACCAGGAGTGGGAAGGGATCGAGCAGGCCATGAGGAACTACCTTCGAGGCTCGGGTAGCACCCCCGCTGGCCGCCAGAGACTACTGGGGGCAATGGCCTCCGCCTTCCAGGAAGAAAGGGGGGAACCCGCACCTAGCATGGAGTCGAGGACCCACCCGGAGGAGCCGCGCCAGTCCCCTGTACGGGAGGAAGCGCCGCCCCGACGGTCGGTCTTCGACAGGCTGACATTCCCAGGAGGATCGTCCAGGAGGGCGTCAAGAAGAAATAAGAGTAAGAAGTGGCAGACATTCACCTGCAATATGGCAGGAGTTCATGGTCGGTATGGGGCCTTACCCACCGACCCGGAAGAATTGGCCAGAATAGCCGTCAGGCCGGGACCCCTTACCAGAAGAAGGAGAGCGGCAGGCGGCGCGACACCCACAGGCGCCGAAGGGGCCCTACCTGAAGAGCCCCTTGCAGCCCTCACGGCCAATGTGGTCACCACCGGCGACACGAGTGGCGGACCCTCGACATCATCCGAGGACGCCCCGGCCGAAGAGACAGGGGGCATGCCTAGTCTTCCCACAGCTGACCCCACAATGCTGCTCATGATGCAACGATTCCAGCAGGAAATCGAGTCACTCAAGAAGCAGCTAAGTGAGCGGGACGCACCTCCCCCGATGTCCTGGCAGACCGAGGTTATACCCGAAGTACCCAGGGACAGGGGGGCAGTCTTCAGAGGCAGCTCTTCCAGCGACCCTCGATCCTCTCGGGGGCGCGCCCCCGCAGCAAGCACATTGCACAGCAGTGACCCCGCCACAGGCTCCGCTTTCACAAGGGTCCCCTATGGCCCCCCGAGCGACCGTGGTAGCCACCCCGAGCGCGCAGCCCGCTCATTTCTACCCGAGCCCAATCGACCCGGCGGCAGTTAGCCGTCTGATGCTTGAACAGATGATAGATATGAGGCTGGCTGAGAGGGGCGATGGGGATCAGACGTCTTTCGACGTCTACCGGGTACCCTACCCGGCTCACTATGCTGCCAGGAAGTTGCCGGCTGGCGTCACCAAGCCGCCGAAATTTGAAAAGTTCAACGGGCAGGGTCTCCCAGAGAGCACATTGCCTACTATGTGAACGTCATGGGAGACCTGGCTGCTGATGAGGCCTACCTCCTGAAGTTCTTCGGCTCAACACTTACCGGACTTGCCTTTGAATGGTACTCGGCTTGTCACCCGGGTCGGTGGCCGATTGGCCCGACATGCAGAGGAAGTTCAAGGAAAGGTTCTACGTCGCCGAGAGAGAAGTCACCATGGCTGAACTCTACGCCACAAGGCAGAGGGCTGACGAATCGGCCCTCGACTACATTAAAAGGTGGAGAAACCTTAGCATGAGGTGCAAACGCCCCCCACATCAGGAGGACGCAGTGCAGATCTGCAAGCAAAACTTAAAGAAAGAACTCCTAGAAAGGATGATCGGCACTGAGGTCAAGACATTCGACCGCCTGAATAATGTGGTAGCGGAGATCGAGGCATTCTTGGCCCGATACTCCTCCACTCCAGGCATGTCAAGCCAGAGAGCCAGGCAGGCGGAGAAGAAGCCGGCTCCCTCGGAGGTTCATGCACTAGACTTCCAGGCTTTTGAAAAGCAGAAGGAGAAAGCCAAGGGAGCGGCCAACCCTCCGCCGCCCAGAATTACAGAGCGGCGGGAAGGCCCCTCGCTGAGAGAGAAGATGAGAAACAAGCTATATTCCTTCTCTCGGGACAAGTCCAAGCTCTGTTTGAATGGGCAACCAGCTACAATAAGATCACACTGCCAGAGCCGAAAAGGCCTGGCGACTCAAAGAAGAAGGATGACCCGCGCTTCTGCATGTACCACCGGGTGCTCGGGCATACTATTGAAGACTGCTACGTCTTCAAGGACGTTATTGAGTCCTTAATCAAGGACGGGGAGCTGGACATGGGGGAGCATAAAGTAGACCCCCCGCAGCCACACGAGCTGCCCAGCATAGCCTCTCCGTCAACATGATCTCACTATATCAGGAGTTGCCAGAAGAGTGGGCGGAAGCCTGTGCCCGCGCCACTTATGAGACTTTTGTCCTGGCTCCGACCCAAGATCAAGAGGGTTGGCAGACGGTGCCCAGAAGAAATAGAAAGGCACGCACCCCACGGTCCGCCCCAGGGATTCATCCAAGGGACGCGACACCCTTGCCGGCACCACCACCGGCGAGCCCAGTTTGCCTTGACACAGCTCCCAGGCTAGTCATGAGATGGCCTACCCACAACAAGAAGAGCTCTGTCCCGCTGCGAATGCACCAGAAAGCCAGTCCGGCGCTCGAGAAACTCCAGGCTATTATTGACGGGCTTGAAGATTATGAACAGCCTAAAATCAAGCCTGTGGAACTAAAAGAGTATGTCCCTGGGAGAGTTCGAATCACTCGAGCTGGCACCAGGAACAAAAGCTGAAACAGAAAAAGAGCCTCCCCTGTGGGGTGAGCCTCCTCAGGAGCAGCCATTGGCCACGGCAGGGAAGAAGAAGAAGAAGAGAAGACCCAGGGGCAAGAAGAAGAAGGAGGTCACCCTTGCCTGCAACACCCTCTCGGCGCTGTTCGACACCGCTCTCTCCCTGGAAGAAAAAGAAGAAGACCCACTCCATGAGCCAGCAGAGGTGAGTCAAGCTGAAGCATCCACCTCCCAGCACGCCACCAGGTCAGGGAGGAAGTGGGGGCACCCTCCTCAGGGCACCCTCAACATCATGCTCAGGGGGGAACAACCATACCAGGTTCCCGAGCCCGAGGTCCGAGGCACCGAGATCCCTCCCCCATCATGTCTCTACCCCGGAGGCACCAAGAGTCAAGGCGCCCCGTCATTCGCCGAGTTCCTGTCAGCTCGAGCAGGAAGGCGGGCGCACCCACAAGGGTCCTCTGCGACCAGTAAAACAAGCACTCCCCAAGCTCTACCAGCTGCAACTCCTGCCCAGCCAGAGGAAGAATTCAGCGGCACCCCAAACCTAGCCGAATTCATGCGAGCAGCAGAGGAAGCCCAACAGGCCCCGCCTGCTCAACGGGCTACGACAGATCCCGCAAAGGAGGCGTCCCCTGATCAGGCACCCCAGCCTCAGGAGGGGAGCAGGCGCGGCAAGCCCGAAGAAATGAAGTTGCTCAAGGTGCGGGCTGCCGAGCGGATAGTCAGACACCTCAAGAAGATCCCGACCTGGTTCACTGTGTGGGAGATGCTGTCCCTGAACGAAGAAACACGGCAAGCCATCATAGCCGCCCTCCAGACGCCAACACATCTTGAAGCTTGCCTGGCAGAGATGTCACCTGAAGTGGCCGTGGCCTTCACAGAAGAGGACATGCTCCTGCCAACCTTCAGTCACAACAGACCCCTCTACATGAAGGGGCAATTGAATGGCCAGCCCATCAACAGGGTCCTGATCGACCCAGGGGCAGCAGTGAATATACTCCCTTACCGGGTGTACCAGAAACACTATTTCGACGTACACTTGGTTGAGGTTAAAAATGTCAAGATAGCTGGCTTTAACCAGAAATGTGAGGTGCCCATGGGGGTTGCAGAGTTCAACCTGACCTTTGATGACTTCACCACCAAGGTCCAGTTCCAAGTCATCAACTCCAGCACTTCCTACAAGGCGTTGCTTGGCCGGCCTTGGCTACACCAGAATAGGGTGGTACCCTCCACTCTGCATCAATGCATCAAGTACCCCTGCGAGGGAAAGGAAGTTAGAATCTTCGCCGACCTCCACCCGTTCGAGGTGTTCGAGTGTCACCTGTCAGATGCCAACTTGTACTTAGAAAAGGCGAAGCAAGCTCCTCAAGTCATCCAAGACAAGGGAAAGAAGAAAATGGAATCAGGAGGCTGGTTTCCTCCGCCGCCCCCAGGCTATGTGGCTCCCCCACATGTACCAATTATTGCACAAGAAGAAGGGGTATTTAGGGCAGCCCCTCTCGCTATCTACCCCACACCAGGAGCACCCTGCCTCGAAGACCTGCTAGAAGATGTCAGGGTCCCGCCAGGGATCGTCAAGCCGATAGTGGAAATTGAATGCCAAGCAGCTGAACAACTGAGAACCTTCGAGGTGCCTAACCCTGAGGGGCCGCCCACTATCTTCTATGTGGCCGGGGAGAAGCCAGTCAGGGAAGACGATGATTGCCGGTTCCCTGACGAGTTGCATGACCCGCACGTCCCCATCACGGGACTTCCCCACATGACTGACCAGGCAGCCAGAATGGTCAGAAAGCAGAAGATTCCTCCCTACCAGCCCTCCAGCCGGAAAGAAATGTTTGAAAGAATGTGGAACCCGCCAAACCTGGATCGACGATTGCTGAAAATCACCAAGCACCCCGGTCTGGGCTTTTCACTAGAGGAATATTACGAGACTGACGTCATATCGGTCTCAACATGGTCTGGCGACGACCCCGCAGAAGCTACAGATTCGCGGGAAGCCTGTCAAGATGCATATCCTGGGCCCCCGGTCCAGGAGGCACAAGACGAAGAAATCTTCCTTTGGAAACCTCTCCGCCACCGCTGCATCGAGAAGACCCCCTCCTTCTCCGAAGTGTCGACCTCGAGAGGGCACACCAGCGAGGCACCTCCACCCCGGCCGGCCGGCGAAACAAGGAGCAGAAGCATGGGCCAGGCTCCGAAGTCCCCTCGATACGACCCCGTCATGTACGCCTTGTACCATAGGCAGCAACGGGAGATCGAGACGCTAAAAGTACGACTGGCTGAGTTGACCTCGCTAGTCGCCGACCTGATCCAGGGTTCTCTCCCCCCGCGGGGTGGCCGCATGCCTCGGCCCCGAGATGCCAGTCCTGACACCCCCGTCTGGTCAAGAAGGGAGTTGAGAGACGTGGCAAGCCTGTTGATCGAGCGGCCAACTAGGCAAGGCCTAACACTCCAAGAGAAGTTGCAGAAGCCCTACTCCTTCCCGAGAGAGAAGACCCGGGGCATCTTCGACTGGGCCCGCCATTACGGCAAGGTCTCCCTCCCACGGTCCAAGAGGCCGCAAGACATCCGAAGAAGCGGGGACCCACGATTTTGCCCTTACCACCAGATGCTGGGCCACGCCATCGAAGATTGCTACGTCTTCAAAGACATTGTCCAAGACCTCATTGAAAGGGACGAGCTCAGGATGGGGGACTATGTGGTAGCCCCGCCACGCCCCCACGTGGCGGACAGCCCCAGAGCAGGAGCCTACACCGTGTCCATCCACTACCAGGCCCCTGAAGATGCGGCTGCCCCGGCCCCCTTCCGAGCTGTCTACGTTGAGTACACAGAAGACCCCGAGGTGGCCCCGTGCCTTTCTGCACCAGCGGACCCCACCGACCCGGCGGCTATGGCCCAGGAGGACTGCGGGGTGAATGCAGCCTCCATGCCCAGTCCTGATGAACAAGAAGACGAGGACGCCATCCTCGAGCCCGGAGACAATGAAGACCAAGACTTCGTCGACTTGTCGCCAGTCCCGTCGGAAATTGAAAATGGCGGCCAGGCCACAGTTGACGAATTGATTGAGATCAACCTCGGCACGGAATGCGACCCCAGGCCGACCTTTCTAAGTGCTCTCGTACCCCCTCGTGAGAGAGAACAATACATAAAACTGCTGCAAGAGTTCCGAGATTGCTTTGCCTGGAACTACAAAGAAATGCCCGGACTCAGCCCCAAGGTGACTCAGCACATCTTGTCCATCGATCCCAAGGTGGAACCAGTGAAGCAACCTCCCCAGCGCATGAGGCCGGAGCTAACCAGCCAGATCTGTGAAGAGGTCGACAAGCTCATAAATGTCGGCTTCGTGGCGGAAAATCAATACACCACATGGCTGGCCAATATTGTACTAGTGAAAAAGAAGAATGGACAGATCAGGATTTACGTGGACTTCCGCGACCTGAATAAAGCCTGCCCGAAAGATGACTTCCCGGTGCCTATCACCGAAGTGATGATTGACGCAACCACTGGCCACGAGGCCCTGTCCTTCATGGATGGGTCATCCGACTATAACCAAATCTGGATAGCCGACCACGACCGGGTCCATACGGCTTTCCGGTCACCCAAAGGGATATTTCACTACAAGAGGATGCCCTTCGGCCTCAAGAATGCCGGTGCCACATATCAGCGGGCGATGACCAAGATCTTCGACGAGCTGCTGTACGGCAAGGTCGAGTGCTACATTGATGATCTGGTCGTCAAGACCAAGAAAAGAGACGAGCACCTGAGTGACCTCAGGGTCGTCTTCCAAAGGCTCCGGCAGTATGGGCTAAAAATGAATCCCATGAAGTGCGCCTTTGGCGTGTCCAGTGGGAAATTCCTCGGCTTTATTGTCCGGCACAGAGGGATCGAGATCGACCCCCTGAAGATAAAGGCCATCCAGGAGCTGCCTCCTCCGAGGAGTCTGGGAGAGCTGAGGTCCCTGCAGGGGCGTCTAGCTTACATCCGCAGGTTCATCTCCAACCTGTCAGGGCGCTGCCAACCCTTCCACAGACTGATGATGAAGAATGCACCCTTCAGCTGGGGCCACGAATGCCAGCACGCGTTCAACCAGCTAAAGGAGTACCTGAAGACCCCGCCTGTCCTGGGGGCACCTGTCAAAGGCAGACCGCTGATTCTGTACATAGCGGCCACCGAATATTCACTGGGGGCAATGCTCGCCCAGAACAATGATGAGGGAAAAGAGCAGGCTCCCTACTATCTCAGTCGAAGATTGGTGGGTGCAGAGGCTAAGTACACCCCGATTGAGAAGATCTGCCTTGCCTTGGTCTTCGCAGTCAAGAAAATGAGGCACTACATGCTGTCCCATGAAGTCAGCTTAATATCCAGGGCCGACCCCATTAAGCACATCCTCTTCCAGCCAGTCCCAAAGGGGCGCCTTGGCAAGTGGGCCGTGCTACTCATGGAATTTGACATCACCTACGTGCCACAGAAGGCCGTTAAGGGACAAACCGTCGCGGATTTCTTCGCAACACACCCCGTGCCCGAAGACTCCCCTTTGGCCACCGAACTACCTGAAGACGAAACACTAGAGGTAGACCAAGTACAACAAGCCCTCTGGCAGCTATACTTCGACGGGGCCTCGAGAACAGAAGCGACCTCGTCCGGGCGCGCCAAGGTACGAGCCGGAGCAGGCATCGTCCTCAAGTCACCAGACGGAGAAGTGATGCATACTTCCTGCTGCATTAGCAAACCCTGCACCAATAATGAAGCAGAATATGAAGCTTTGATCATCGGCCTCCAGGTCGCCCTTCAAATGGAGATCAAGATGCTCCAAGTGTTTGGCGATTCGCTGCTGGTCGTCAAGCAAGTCCAGGGGCAGTTTGATGTCCGAAAACCTGAGCTGCTCCCGTATCACACTAAAGCAAAAGGGGTCATGGAGCGGTTCTACCTCCTTGAGATAGGCCATGTCGCCAGAGGGGAGAACGCACAAGCCGACGCATTGGCAAAATTGGCAAGCTCACTGGCAGTGCCTCCAGATGGATCTCTCCATATCCAAGTAATAAACCAACGCCAGATGCCCAGCATGATAGAAGAGGAGCCAGAAGAAGAAGAGCTGGAGGTCACTGCAGCAGAAGCCGTCGGCCTACCTGACTGGAGAGCCTCTCTGATACAATGGTTCAAACACCAGCAATTACCTGACCGAAGAGAAGAAAGGATCAAGCTAGTCAGAACCAAAGACGCCTATGAGCTCCGAAACGGAATATTATTCCGGACTGTGGCCGATGCCAAGCAGAAGCTACTCCTCCGATGCTTGTCTATTGAAGAAGCTTGGAGAGTTATGAAGGAGGTCCATGCCGGGACAGCTGGTGCACACCAGGCGGGGCCGAAAATGAAAATTGAAATCAAGAAACTTGGCTATTACTGGCCTGCAATGTTCAACGACTGCTGCGAGTACGCTAAGTCGTGTCAGAGATGCCAGGAGCATGCCACTATACCCAGGAGGCCTCCCGTGCAACTGCACCCAACCGCGCCCAGTTGGCCGTTTGCCCAATGGGGAACAGATGTCGTGGGCCCCTTACCCGCATCTTCCACAGGTTGCAAATACATTCTGGCGGCGACCGACTACTTCTCCCGCTGGTCAGAGGCTGTTGTCTTACGGGAGGTCACCGGAGAAATCGTGGTCAGGTTTGTCCGCCGCAACATTATATTCCGGTTTGGCGTGCCCGACCGGATTATGTCAGACAACGGCAGCCACTTCCGCAACCAGAAAGTTTACCGGCTAGCAGAAAAATACAAAATTGACTGGAGGACATCGACTCCTTACAATCCACAAGCCAATGGGCTGGCCGAAGCTTTCAATAAGACACTTTACACTCTCCTGGCCAAGACTGTTAGCTCTAACAAAAGGGACTGGGAAGAAAGAATGTATGAAGCACTTTGGGCGTACCGAACCGTATACAAGACCCCAACGGGCTGCTCGCCCTTCTCTCTCGTATATGGCTCGGAAGCAATCGTCCCCGTCGAACTGGAGATACCGTCCCTCAGGGTCGCCATTCAGCATGGGCTTGTCCCCGAAGGGCAGACCAACACCGAGCGAAGGCTCGACGAACTCTCCAGTCTGGAAGGAAAGCGGCTTCAAGCCCAACAGAATATCCAGGTCTACCAGGCCCGGATTGCACGCGCCTTTGACAAGCTCGTCAAGGAACGCGAATTCAAGAAGGGCGACCTTGTCATGGTCAAGAGAAGAGATCTCATGGCGGCCAACCCCAAGGGTAAGCTAAACGAGAACTGGCTCGGACCCTACGTAGTCCAAAAAGTCTACGAAGGCGGAGCCTATGTAATTGTCAACCACCGCGGGGAGGTTCAATTCTCGCCTCTTAATGGAAGGCACTTGAGGCTGTACCACGCTCCGGCGCCCCCATTCAGGTAATAATATTACTCTTCGCCCCATTTTGGGGCGGATTTGCGTGATTAATGTCCGAATGATTTGGCCACCAGCCGGGTTCCAAAAAAGAAGGGAAGAAAGGAATAGAAAGAGAAAGAAAGAAGAAGCAAAAAAAAAAGAAGAAAAAAAAGAGAAAGACAAAAAAGAAGAAGCAAAAAAAAAGAAAGAAAGGAATAGAAAGAGAAAGAGAGAAGAAGCAAAAAAAGGGAAAGAAAAAATAGAAAGAGAAAGAGAGAAGAAGCAAAAAAAAGGGGAAAGAAAAAATGGAAAGAGAAAGAAGGAAGAAGCGAAAAGAGAAAAAAAAAAGAAAAAAAAGAAAGAGAAAAAAAAGAGAAAAGAAAGAAAAACAAAAAAAAAGAAGAAGAAGAAGCCAGAAAAGGGGAACGCCCCCCCATTTCCAGTCACCGCCCCGCATCAGCGGGGGTACCAAAAATTGATTTAAAAAGAAAGAAACGCACTCTTCTCTCCGTCCTCCCCGGGCGGTGAGTACCCCTTTGGCTCGGACCTCACGTCCGGGTCATTGACTAAACAAACGCTTCTCTCCGTCCTTCTCGGGCGGTGAGTACCCCTTTGGCTCGGACCTCACGTCCGGGTCATTGACTAAACAAACTCTTCTCTCCGTCCTTCCCGGGCGGTGGGTACCCCTTTGGCTCGGACCTCCCGTCCGGGTCATTGACTAAACAAACTCTTCTCTCCGTCCTTCCCGGGCGGTGAATACCCCTTTGGCTCGGACCTCCCGTCCGGGTCATTGACTAAACAAACTCTTCTCTCCGTCCTTCCCGGGCGGTGGGTACCCCTTTGGCTCGGACCTCACGTCCGGGTCATTGACTAAGCAAACACACTCTTCTCTCCGTCCTTCCCGGGCGGTGAATACCCCTTTGGCTCGGACCTCCCATCCGGGTCATTGACTAAACAAACTCTTCTCCTTCCCGGGCGGTGAGTACCCCTTTGGCTCGGACCTCACGTCCGGGTCATTGACTAAACAAACTCTTCTCTCCGTCCTCCCCGGACGGCGAGCACCCCTTTTGATCGGACCTCCCGTCTGAGTCACCGACTAAACAGACCTTTCTATCCGCCACCTCTGAACGGCGAAAGGGGTCTCTGGCCAAGCACCCCTCACTCGAGACCGGCACGCGCTTCCAATATTGCGGCAAAACCAGGGAGTTGCCCGCTCGGTATGGTGGAGTGGTCCCCTCGTCCTCCCCCTGGGAAGGCGAGCACTCTCCTGTGCCCTGACATGGGTCCCTGCCTGGTCCGCTCAAAGTGAATCCCCGCAAAGACTCATACCCTGCTAATGGGTCTCTACACAAAAAGGAGGAAAAGATACAAGAGCGAGGGAAGAGGAAGGAGAAAACAATATGCAAGGAAGAGAAAGAAGGGTAAGAAAGACAAATGCATACACAAAGAACGCGTGAAATCATAAATGCTTTGCTCTATTCAAAAGAGGATCAAACTACATGTGATGCGGGGCATACCCCTGTGTTACATTCAAAAAAAAAGAGAAATTAAGGGATGCAACGCTCAGTCGATGTCCCTGAAGATGTCCTCGAGAGGGAGGATCCCGACACAAGGGAAGTTCGTCATATCGCGCAGTCGGCCCCTCAATCCCTCAAGACGGGCAAGCTCCGCTTCGACGGACACCATTTCAATGTCGACGACGGCAAGAGCTTCCCTCTCCTCTGCCACCGCCCCTTCCGCCTCGGCGAGGCCAAGTTTAGCCGCAGCGAGATAGCCCTCCAGCTTCTCGATCCGGCTCTAGAAGGAACGAACGCTGCCTTCGCCTTCCTCTAAGGCCTTTCCGTGGCGTTCTCTACTGTGGCGTCGGGCCTTTAGGGTCTGCAGATATTCGTCTGCCTGAGCATCAAGGGCGGCACGTTCGTCAGGAGCCTGGGTCTCCAGGAACTCGCGGCGCTTGACATACTTCAGCAGCAGCAGAACCCGCCGCGACCATTCTCCCAGCGGGCAGCTGAGCACTTGCAACGCCCCGGTCAACTACACCACTATAGTATGCACCTCCCTATATGACAGAGAAGGGTCGGCGAGGAGCATGGTCCGTAGAGTGATCAGCATTTGGCGTACTGGCGCTTCTGATGACATATGGCTGACTGAGGGCGCTACCGGAGGAGTGAATTCCACGGTGCTGTCCACCTCTGCCCACAGGTCGGTATCTGCCGCCACTGAAGATGAAGGAAGGGCGAGGGTCAAGTCGCCCGACCGGCGTAGCTCGACGAGAGACTCTTGGCCAACCACTGCCTGGGGAACGAAAAGACCATTGCCGAAGCCTCCGGTGCCCCCATCGTTTGGAGTTCCCCTGCCCCCTCTGCCTCCGTCTGGCCCGACTCTGCCACTGCTCCAAGGGGCAGGGGTGCAGGTGCCGTCACCTCGGCTAGAGGAGGAGCTTCGAGTAAGGCCAGGCCCGGAGTCGCCACCCATGAACTCCTCCCTCGCGGCTGAGACCCCTCCAGATGCGCACGGAGCCCCGCGAATATCTGCTGTAAGAGGGGGTCCTCCATCTGAGCCGGGAGTTTCGGGAAGGGCAGAAGCGGAACTACCAGCTGGGGTGAGCGTCCCGCTTCCACGAGTGCAGCCAGGCTCTCTCTCTCCAAGCCCAAGACTGGAGCCGGCCCCTCCACCGCTATCCGGCCGATGCTCGGTCTCCGTCTGGCCACGGCCTTTCGGATACGGCCAGGCGCCTTCCCCGATATTGGCATCACCTGACCATGGGAATGGGAATCAGCTATTCGCCATCTAAAATCAACCATGCAAAAAGGGAGACCGCGGAGCCTGCATACTCACCTCAGCCGCTGGGATGATGCTACCCTCAGGCGCGATCTCCCCCTCCTCCGGAGGCTCGCCCGCCGCTCTGGTAGTACCGGAGGGCTCCACGGGCATTTCCTCTCGAAGGGCGTCGAGTAAAAGAGCCAACTTGCCCATGCCGACATCGGCTCCCGTTGGGCGGTCGATCAGCGCAGCCGGGGCAGCCTCCTCTGCGACCTCAAGTTCGGCCGGTTCTTGAAAATCCAAAAAAAAAAAAGATAAAGGGGGGGGGGGATAAGGTCGTCAGTCAATCAAAAAAGAAGGGAAGGGGAGCCGGCCCGGGCAAGCTCACACTCACAGCGGTCTTCCCCACAAGGCTCGGGGAGCCAGCAAGAAAGGGGGCCCCGAAGACCGGCTCGGGCGGCTGCGAGGCCCCGGACACGCCTTCGTCAGGAGCTGCTTCGTCGGAAGAGTAGTTGTAATCTACCTCTTCCCCAGACGGAGACTCGACCGCCGTCGGCTCGGTTTGGGCCGGCAGAGGAGCTTCCACCTCAGAGTCTTTGTCTAGCACGTCCTCCCTCGGGCTAGGCGAGGCTCGCACTCCGATCTTCTTCCTCCTCACATATATCAGCGTCGTCGGGAGGTCGAGATCAGGCCGCAATGACTTGGTGGCCGCCGCGGCAACGCCTGTCATGCAAAGGAAGATAAGCCATGTTGAATCTACTGGCCCCCAGGACAAAAAAAGGGGAGCTAACCGTATAGTCAAAAATATTTACCCCCTTCAGTTCCTGCGACACGAGGTGACCCACGGGCTTCCTCAACAGGCAAAGCCTTCTCGGGAGTCCCAGCCTTACCCTCGCCCGGGAGCAACACGGGTGCCGGTTCCTCCGCGCCGCCCGTAAGATAGAAACGCATCGTCGCCATACGCGAATCCGAGGCCAACTCGGGAGGCCGGTCGACCGCAGACGACACGGGCGGCCGATGAATCTCACCAGCTTTGTGGCTCGGTTCGGTCCGCGTGGCTTCGAATTCTTCGAAAGACAAGACAGGGGCCACCGGCGAGGCTGCCATCGGAGCCGGGGATGCCGCGGTCCGCCGCCGTTTTACCGTCTCTTGCCCTGCCACCTTGGCAGCAGCCAGTGCCTTCCTAATGGGCGACTGTGCCCGGGGCCTTCCCGTTGCCTGCGGCAAGGGAGCCGGAGCCGCCGCCGGGGTCGCCTCTGCTGGGACCGCAACTTCACCCATGCCAGGCGTGGGCACGGGCTCTCCCATAGAAGCTGAGACAAAAGAAGTACCCAGGTGTCAGGGCTCCACTCCAAAATAAAAGGGGGGGGGGGAAGATTCAGAAGACACACTAAAGAGCGGGGACACGGACCGGCGGGTTGGCCTGGCTCGGGACGGGCAGCTTCGAATTCCTCGAAAGACGGGACTAGTGGTGCCGGAGGAACAGCCGTCGGAGCTTTAGCCGATTCTGTCTTCCTCCGCTTTGTGTCCCGCTGCTTAGCCGCCTTGGCGGCATCCACCGCCTTCTTCACAGGCGATTTAGCCCGGGAACCTCTTCGCAGCCTTGGGCAAAGGAGCCGTGGTCGGGGCCAGCGGTGCTGCTTCAAAATACGCAGGCTTCTTCACCAGTCGGAGGAGGTTCCGGTACGTTGCCATCTGCGTGCTGTCAGGATGGTCTGCAAAGAAAAGAGGGGAAAGAACGAACATGCATTTACAATTAATACCCAGCTCACCGCGAAGGCCGCAATGGTAAGAGACAAAATCGAAAAGCAAGAAGGGACTGAATACCATGAGGGCCAGTGTACAGCCGCAGCGTGATCGGCCAGTAGCTCAGGGACATCTCTTTGTCCCGACGCGCCGCCTCCCGGACTAGCCAGCAAACGTCTTCAATCGTTTGGCACCGGTCCGTAAGGTTGGCCAGATCCGCGTGCTTCTTTGAGGAGAGGTGACAGAAAAGGTTGAAGTGGTCCATGCCCCACCCGTCAGCATAATAATAAGGGACGTGCATGCGCTTTCCCAGGAGGGAGGCCGTCAGATATTCGATCTTCATCCCATTCACCCGGAGAAGGACGTATAGCCACGTGGTATCCTTATAGTTCTCGGGCTGCCTCTCCTCCCGCGTCATAAACGTGCGGTACGGGCAGGCCGAATCCCTCTCTAGACGCCAGCTCCTGGCAGGAGTCCCCTCTTCCTCTATGGGGAATGGATAATTGATGAGGTCCAGGCGGTCGCTCCCCACTTGGCACAGGTCCCTCAGCGTCTTCTGATAATGATCCTTGGCCACCGAGGGTAGCTCCACCTTCGGCGTCGGCCTCTTATCCCGGGCTTCCCGGCGAGCCACCAGATATGCTGCCACCTCCTTTTCCTGTCTATTCCTGAGCCGAAGAAGATGGTCTGGCTCAATGTCAAGAACCGGCACCGGCTGCTGACTAAGGAACTTCCTCTCGGCCCCATCCCAGCAATCGGTCTTGTGTAGCCGATAGAAGGCCGTCCGGCTATTCCACCACTTAATATAATCTTGGGTCACTCGGGGAACACGACCCGGGGTCGGTACTCTGAAGGAGGCAGAGTCCGCCCGGTGGAAGAAGTCCCACCAGCTCCTGGCGTGTTCAGCAACTGAGCTCCCCCGGACACTCCGCAAGGGCAGGTCGAACTGTGCATGATAAGCAGGGATATGCTGGTCATACCCAAAATTGCGACCGAACCGGAAGGGGTAATACGGCTCCAGCAACACGTTCTCCCCTTTCCTGAACACCAGCACGCTCGGGCGAATCAACAGCGCCCAGTCCCTCAGCTCCGGCTCCAGCAGTGGGCGGATCACATTCTCCTGGCTAATAGGGTGGACGTACCTCTCCACCTGGTCGTCTTTGCACTCCCTCTTGTTGTTCACCAGAGGGCTCGAGTGTGCCGCCAAAGTCCAGAAATGAATAGTCCCGACCGCATCTCGGGGAACCGTTGTCAACCGGCCCCGGATATCATACATCCGCATGGAGGTGGATCCCGGCTCAGCACTGGCAAATTCTAACATCCTCGGCATCAGCCCCCAGTCCTGGAGAACGCGCGGCGCAAACTCCGGGAACAGAGAGCAGACCCACGCGTTGAAGAAGTGCAATGGGCACACATACCGGGCCTGCCGTGGGAACTGGTGCGTGCTGATATCCCCCAGGGCCTTGTAAATTAAGCAAAGGGTCACCGGGCACAGCGACAGCCTGATACCCCATGCCATTTGACATGCCGGGTAGATAGCATCCGGCCGAATCACTGTCTCGTCGCCGTACGGCATGGCGAATGAGCATAGCCAGTACGTGAGATAGGCGGCGCAGTGGGTCTGGGGATCCAAGCCCATCGGGTTAGGCCCGCTTCGACGCCCTCTAGACGAGATCTTCACATCGAGCTTGGGCTTTGCACGCTTCTTGGGGGCGACAGCGGTACCGACACAGGGGAATTCCTCATACCGCTTCGGCCCATCATAGAAATACTCCAGCCACAAGGGCATGCGTACCCTCTTCCTGTCCCCACGAGCGGGCTGCTTTCCCTTGTGCGAGCACTGGTACAGCTCCCGGTACGTCTTCATGAGGTACCGATATGAATACCCCAGAGAATAATAGCCATCCCCGTTGGTCTCATCCTTGATCAAGTCAGGGAGGCATACTTCTTCATAAGGCTCCCCGTCAATGGGCAAGCCACTTAGCTGACCGAGACTCCACAAATCAAGTGAAGTCTCGCCCTCTGCCGTGTAAAAGGTGTTGGTCTCTGCGCTGAATACCTCTATCATGCCGCAGCAGAGACCCTTGGAGATGGGGTAGCCGTACCGGGAAGCGTACACGCTATGATAAATGCCGACCCGAACCAGCAGCGGAGCATAGTTGAACAGCACGTGCTCCGTAAACTCCACCGCCCTCTCCCGGAAGCTGTGTGCATCCTGAAGCTTCAGCTCCCCGAACCAGCCCAGTGACAGCTCATATTTGAATCTGACGGCCAAGCAGTCCAAGATGAACGGCTCTTCTCTATACCCCCACTTCAAGGGAGCCAAGAATAGGCCGAATCGAGGCGTCTCGTTGTACACCTTCCCGGCAGACAGGTCCCATCTTGCCGGAGTAAACTGAGGCGCCCGTACCAGCTTGTCTTCGGTCGGCAGCACCCCCTCGATCCCCAGAACTGGCTTCCACTCCCGGGCCTCTCCCACCAGGTACATCGGAATACTCCGGGGAACGCTGTACAACAAGCTATCCCGGGTCTGCAGTATAGCTTGCTCGGCCTTCTTCACGACCCGGAAGTCTCGCCCTTCCCGCGAGCGAAAATGCTTCAGAAATCGAACCAGGTGTCTGTCCTTCGGGAAGTCCTTCCGGTACTCCCCGGTGACCCGGTCAAATGTGAAGCCGCTGTCAACTCTGGCAAGCCTCTGGAAATCCATGGTCTCCCCGTCAGACTCGGATGACCCTGCCAAAGCGGCTATTTCTGCATGCTCCCGATCCAAGTCATCTACATTCAGCCAGGTAACTGCTGGCACCGGACCCCGTGGGATGAGGTCGGCCCCGATAGCAGCAGTAGGAGCAGAGGAACCACTTGGGGCAGCCATTTATCTGCAAAGATACATAAACAGAAGATCAGAATAAGCCACATGCGAAAGGAAGTGAAAGACTGTAAAAGAAGGGCTTTGCTACAAGTCAAATAAACAAAATATTGCCAATTTCTAACGAAATTTCGGCAGAGTTTCCCCTAGGCCAGAGGCGTAAGGGAAAACACGGGTGCGCGTCCACAAGGAGTGACGGCCCCAACAAAGCATGGTGGGCCCCGAGAGGCAACACCAGAAGTCCGCCGGTCGAAGGAGTCCTCTCCCTTGGCTAAAACTCCCTCCTGGAGGCCCTCACCGGCACACTGCCCAGCGCCTTCCCCGGCACACCCTGCGGTTGCCCTCACCGGCACATTACCCTGGGTGCCTTCCCCGGCACGCCCTGCAGTGCCTTCCCCGGCACACCCCTAACGCCTTCCCCGGCACGGTCCCCGTGCCCCTTCGCCGGCACAGCCCCTCGAGAGCTTCCCCGGCACACCAGCTGGAGCTGTCTCCACCGGCACGGCCCTCACGCACTCGCCGGTACACCCACCCGGATGTCTTCCCCGGTGCGCCCTCAACCCCATTCACCGGTGCGCCCATAGAGCCCCATTCCCCGACACACCTGGGGGTGATCCCTCTCTGACACACCCCCCCTGCAAGCCCTCTCCGGCATACCCATGGGTGCCCCCCCCGGCACACTCCTGACAGTGCTACCCGGCACGCTGGAGCCCCGCTCCCCGGCGCGCTCCTGGGCGTCTTCTCCGGCACGCCTACAGGGGTCTTCCCCGATGCACCCTAAATGGCCCTCGCCGGCACACATCTGAAGCCCCTCGCCGGCACAACCGACGCCCGACGAACTTCCTCCCGCCACGACGCCGGAGGAGAGGAAGGAGAAGAGATGGGAGAAAAAAGGAAGAGGATAAGGGGGAGAGGAGACCGGCAAGGAGGGGAAGAAGAAGATAGAGCCTAGGGCTCCGCCATGTCCCGGACGGGAAGGAAGACAGAAGGGACTAAAAAAAAGAGAGAAAAGAGAAGAGAAGAGGGAGGGGGGGGGACGGCCTTTGCGGCGGTGCCCTCACCGGAGCAACAGCAACGACGACGGCCGCGGCGGTGGTCGTGCTTGGAGAAGAAGAAGAAGGACGAGGGGGAGGGCTCCATCTGCTCGGTCGCCGAAGAGAGAGGAAGAGGGAAGAAAGGGGAGGGGGATTCGAAACGGGTGACCATTCGAATCGCCCCCGCCCCCCTATTTATAGAAAACAAAAAAAGAGAAAAAAAAGAAGAAGAAAAGAAAAGGAAAAAAGGGAAAAGGAGAAAAAAAAAGAAAGGGAAAGGAGGAGAACGAATAAAAAAGCAGGGGGGGGAGAAAATAAAAAAGAAAGGGAAGAGAAAAAAAGAGAAAAGGAAAAAAAAAGAAAAAAAAGAAGAAGAAAGAAAATGAAGGGATAAAAGAGAAAAAAAAGAGGGAATAAAAGGAAAAAATAATAATAATAATAATGATATATATATGATATTAAAATATATATATATATATATACATACACATGTATACGCATGCATACTGGTATCTCCTTACGCATCTACTCGCACGTGTCAATGTGCGCGTCAGTATCGCACGATAATAGGTGTCTCCGAAGAACGTTCCATCCCCACGATCTTGGACGGACACACATTCGCACTAGCAAAGACGACTCTACTCCTGCGGCTCTACCCTTGTCACAGTGCCACTATCCTATCACCAAAACAAGCCTGTCTCTAGCACATCGCCTCGGGCCTCAGCCACCACCCACGCCCTACAATATCGCCGTCACGGGCCTTACGCCTGGATTGGCAGAACCTCTACTTTTGCGTTGGCATTAGCCCCTTGCCAACGAATAAATCCCTTTCTGGTGCAAGGCCTCGTGCCCTAGTCACCCACTCCGCACAATATTGCCATTATGGACCTTACGTCCGAATCGGCACAGATTCTCCCATTGCGCTGGCATTCTATTCTTGCCAACGAGTGAACCTTATCTTCCGGCGCAAGGCTTCGTGCCCTAGCCTACACACGCATATCACTCACTCGTCAAAAAAAAAAGAAAATAAAATGGGGTTAAAAATAGAGATACCCCGCCGGACTTGCCCCTACGCAGGGACAAGGGCAAAAATTGCAACAACTCGGCTGTGGCGAAAACCCGAAAGGGCGCTACAGGCAAAATTGGGTACCCCGCCACGTGAAAACCCGAAAGGGCGCGTGGGCAAAAGCAAGAGGGGGCCGGTACCGGCGAAAACCCGAAAGGGCGCTTGTATCGGTAATGTGGTTCAAAAAAAAGGGTAGAAAGAAAAGAGACAAAGAGATCAACAAACCAGGTCAGTTCCCGACACCTCGTTGGCATTGACGAAGAGACCAAGAGATCAAAAAACCAAGTCAGTTCCCGGCATCCTGTCGGCACTGACGAAGAGACTAAGAGACAACAAACCAGGCCAGCTCCCGGCTCTTGTCGGCACTGGCGAAGAGACCAAGAGATCAACAAACCAGGTCAGTTCCCGACACCCCATCAGCACTGACGAAGAGACTAAGAGACAACAAACCAGGTCAGTTCCCGGCATCCTGTCGGCACTGGCGAAGAGACTAAGAGACAACAAACCAGGTCAGTTCCCGGCATCCCATCGACACTGACGAAGAGACTAAGAGACAACAAACCAGGTCAGTTCCCGGCATCCTGTCGGCACTGGCGAAGAGACTAAGAGACAACAAACCAGGTCAGTTCCCGGCATCCCATCGACACTGACGAAGAGACTAAGAGACAACAAACCAGGTCAGTTCCCGGCATCCTGTCGGCACTGGCGAAGAGACTAAGAGACAACAAACCATGTCAGCGCCTGGTATCCTGTCGGCACTGGCGAAGAGACCAAGAGACCAACAAAGCAGGTCAGTTCCTGACATCCTGTCGGCACTGGCGAAGAGACTAAGAGACAACAAACCATGTCAGCGCCCGGCATCCTGTCGACACTGGCGAAGAGACTAAGAGACAACAAACCATGTCAGCGCCCGGCATCCTGTTGGCACTGGCGAAGAGACCAAGAGACCAACAAAGTATGCCAGTTCCCGGCATCCTGTCGGCACTGGCGAAGAGACCAAGAGATCGACAAACCAGGTCAGTTCCCGGCATCCTGTCGGCACTGACGAAGAGACAAAGGGACCAACAAAACATGTCAGTTCCCGACATCCCCTCGGCACTGGCGAAGAGACCAATATGTTGCCTCAGCTCCCGACGCCCTGTCAGCGTCAACAAAAAAGGGGGGGAGACAAGTACACCTACGTGCACCGCCCGGCTCATCCTTCGCCTGCGCTACCCTTGGGTGGGGGGCATTTGTGGACACCGAAAATTGCACATCCAAATGCCATGCTCGGCCTCGCGTCAGCAACGGCACCGAGTAAAGAAACCCCGGGGAAGTCAAGCACAAAAGGCCCCACAGCTCGTGGGCCTCAAAGAGAATCAAACGGGCCATGGCTCGTGCCCACAATGGGCTCAGAACAACCCCGGGTACCCACACCCCCTTGGGGCCTTCAACGGCACACTGAAGGCACACCCCCCTGGGGGGGGCCTTCAACGGCACAACCCCCAGGGGGGGGGCCTTCAACGGCACACCCCCCCTGGGGGGGCCTTCAGCGGTACACCCCCCAAGGGGGTTCTTCAGCGGCGCGCCTGCTGTGAGCTTCAGCGGCACGCCCGTTTGGGCTCCCAGCGGTACGCCCTTTTGGCTCCTCAGCGGCACGCCCATTTGAAGCCCTTCAGTGGCACGCCACTTGGGCTCCCAGCGGTACGCCTTTTTGGCTCCCCAACGGCACGCCCATTTGAAGCCCTTCAGCGGCACGCCCTCAGAGGCTCCAGCGGTACGCTTGTTCAGCCCGCCAGCGGTACAGCGTTGAAGCTTTTCAACGGCAAGACGACGTGTCGCCCATGCCCTACATTTCCTTGGCGCGCAGTGAGCCGTCCGAGGTGGCAACCGTCCATTGGGCCACGCAGGCTACCCCCCTTGACGATCGAGGACGGGGCAGGTCAAACGCCATCATCACAAGGCCACTTCCCGCCTTCGACAGCCGGGCTCGAGGGCTTCGGCTGTTTGAAGTATAAAAGACCCTCTGCTTTCAACAGAGAGGAAGGGGGAAAAAGGAGAGGAGGCAGACAGAAGCACACATAGACGGGCAGAAGAGGGAGAGGCTCCGACAATAGAAGACACACACACACAGGAGAAAGAGGAGAGGGGAGAGGAGGAAAAGAGGCCCTCCCGGCCTGAGCTCCCTCCGACGACCACCACCACCGGAAAGAAGCAAGAGTAAGAGAGAGAGAGTTCGATGTAATGGGGGAAGAGTTAGGGGTGTCTTGCCTTCCTCCTGCACCCTGTTCCTCCCCCCCATCTTCTGTCTTTCGTTGTTCTTTTTTTTGGGGTCCATGGCCTCGTCCTGGGCACTTTCCTTTGTAATGTGTATGTAAGGCCATGCCCTTTCGATTCCCATGAATGAAAGCCACCCTCTATGGTTTCTTTTTGATTCCGTTGGCTTATGCTAGTCTTTGAGGTTTCCAACGGGCTGCCGGTTCCTCCCTTTTTCCCCCCCCCACCTCTCCGGTGTTCTTGGGGGCCTCCATGTCAGACATGTGATTTCCCCTGTGAGCTTTGGCCTCATGAACCCCTACAAGCCCCTACATGGCCTTCCGTTGTGCTCACTGGCCTAGAGGAGGGGGGGAGACCCTTACCCTCTCTCCGAATATCCAGTAACCAAGTGGCCTACCCCCGGCCTTGAATCCCCTTTCTTTTTCCTGAATGGCTTCTAAGGCCCCCCCCAGTTTGCTTACACACTCTGTTTGGGCCCCCCAGTGATGCACCTTTCCGGCCTTTGGCCGGCACACCTTTCCAGCCCTCAGCGACACGCCCAGATCAGCCTTCAGCGGCACGCCCCATTGGCCTTCAGCGGCACGCCCCATTGGCCTTGGCCTTCAGCGGTACACCCTGTTCAGCCCTCAGCGGCACACCCCCTGTTCAGCCCTCAGCGACACACCCTTCAGTCCCTCAGCAGCTCACTCCTTGGCCAGTCCCAGACCATGCCCCTTAGAGGCCTTCAGTCTGTCGTTCTCCTTCACGTTTTCTGAGGCTCTATAAAGGTGTTGCTCCCCCGGGGGCCCACCTCCAATTGTCGGGTTCCGCCACTCCATGTGGGCGCGTTCCCTTTATCTCCCTTACGCCCCGGGTTGAGGGGAGATGCTGCCAAATTTTTGTGGGAAACTAATAAACAATTAAAAGAGGCAAAAGGAGGCAACAAACAAACAAGATGATTAATGAAACCTTCCAACTCATCAAACCACTACCGGCATCACGACGAGAACTGAACCGAATTAATTAACTACCCGGCAGCCCGAACGTCCGACCCGCAAGAAAAGAGGCCGAACCGAACAAAACAGAACAAGGGAAGAGTCTTATATAAAACTACACGAAAGTTAAGATAAGAAGAAAAGAAAAGCCTTAAAACAAATGATCCAAAACTGATCGGGCCTCCACAATCACGCCCCATTGGTCTTCAGCGGCACGCCCTTTCTGCCCTCAGCAGTACGCTCCCCTTAACCTTCAGCGGCACGCCCTCATTGGCCCTTAGCGGCGCAGTCCATCCCCATGTCCCTTTCAACCCCCAGCGCACGCCCTTTCTGCCCTCAGCGGTACGCTCCCCGTCAACCTTCAGCAGTACGCCACTCCTTCCCTTCGCCGGTACACCCCCAGCCACTGTATAGACTTCACACTCCAACGTATAGACTTATCCAGTGTACAGACTTTGGGCGACCAGCGTATAGACTTCATATCTCAACGTACAGGCTTTATGCTGGGCAATGTATAGACTTTGAGCAGCCAGTGTATAGACTTGAGCCAGCCAACGTACAGACTTCATGATAGCCAGTGTATAGACTTGGGCAGTGTATAGACTTCACACCCCAATGTATAGACTTATCCAATGTATAGACTTTGGGCCAGCCAATGTACAGACTCCGCGTTACAACATACAGACTTTGGGCGACCAGCGTATAGACTTCGAGCTGCAGTCAAAGGGTCAATGTATAGACTTCACGTTCCAACGTATAGACTTGGGCCAGCCAAAGTGTAGACTTCATGACGGCCAGTGTACAGACTCCGGACCAGTCGACGTATAGACTTCATATTGCAACGTGCAGACTTTGCTCCACTCTGCTCCAGTGTATGGACTTTGGGCTTGGCAGCGTATGGACTTCGAGCCCGGGGGGAATGTACAGACTTTATATCCACCCCCCACGCCCTGATTAGCTCCTTAGCCGGCATACTTCCCTAACCTTTCAGCGGTACGCTCATCCAATTCTCTCGCCGGCGCACTTTTTCCAGCCTCCAGCGGCACGCTTCAAAGACCCTTCATCGGCACATGGCCTCCACTCTTCAATAGCCCTTTTCCGGCACACTTGTGCCCACCTTCCCCGGCACAATCTTTTAAACCCTCAGCGGTACGCCCTTTTCCTTGCCCAGCGGCACACTTTCTTCCCAGCGGCACACTCCTTTTCAAAGGCCCAGCGGCACACTTCCCTCCTCACCGGCACACCCCTATCTTCTCTTCGCCGGCACACTATATATATACACATATGCAGCCTGATAAAGGCATTAACAATAGCAAATAAATTAATAAAAATTACACTAATCAAAGGACTCCGAATGCGTAATATTAATCACAATAAAAGAGGCGGGAGGGGTAATAAAATATATATATATATAAATAACAAATGAATGATAACAATAAGAATAATCATGAATAAAAGAAGAGAAATCACCCCGGACAAAGGCACGGATGAACAGTAAACACCAAATCAGAAATCCCAGAAGATATAACTAAGAAAGCCCCGGATAAAAGACGCTAATGCCCACACTGCAGCCCTCTCTCTCCCCGGGACCCGGGGTAAAAGGGAATAATAATGCCGCCCTTTCAGGTCGAGCCCGAGTCTCGGGAATCACCCCGATATGGCCAGGCTTTGATCTAACCTCGGGCCGACATCCTAATCGGACCGGATTTGTTTTCTCGTTCCGGATACCTTCCGAATCCTCATTAAAATTGCCGCATGCTCGGCAGACATTTGAAGGGACCTCCCTCGGTTTTCTCATCGTGACTCTGCCACGGACCTGTGTCCGAATACGAAAAGGTCTACGAGTGGCCGACACGGCCGACAGTTTATGGCCTTAATACAATTTTCAGTGTGACCTATTCCTATCTCTCGCATAATTAGCATTAGTCTTTTCGGCCGCGGGGCCTCTAATTTCGGTAATTAATCAAGGGTATTCCCTCGTATGGGGGATGTAAATGACGTCGTGACCTTTATGGCACGACGGGATTCGGTCCCGACACGAACCACACAATCGTCTGACGAAGTCAGATCGAGCGCACCTTGGGCTCTTCAGAGCCCGAACAAATTGTCACCTCGGTGACTGGCACGCCCACGCACCCAATAAACCAACAGACGATAAGCCAATGCGCTAAACGGAAAGCGCGTCCACAGTTCTCTAAAATACTAATCTACTACATGGTATACAAAAAAAACTCTACAAACAACTATTTCTTTTTTACCCTTATCTTTAACCTTAAATTCGTATTCTCATGTGTCCTTAAAATAATTAGTGAACAAGGTTTATTTGAGTTAAGAGAAAATTCAATTCCACCTCTAGACCAAGCTTATAACTCTACATTCAAGAACACTTAGAAACGGACAAAAACCCTCGGCCTAGCATCTTTCAATGTGCATCGACACCTGCAATGACTAGTAAATATTTGTAAGGAATATATGAATGACTATCTTTAGCTACTATTAATAGCAAAATCAATATTGTTCTTGATACAACATCTAACATGAGAAACCAAAAAGCACAACAATCCGGCTAAGGGTATTGGGTGCCCCTTAACCGAGAGAGCGGTGAGGACCCCACCACTTCCTCACACACAATTGTGTGAACCATGGTCGGTTAGTGCAAACGACCCCATGGGGTCGCTTGTGCTAACCGTGCCAGATTAACAAATTGGCCTTAGGTGTCTATTGTATTCTATTAACATATATAGAGAGAGATGAAAAAGATTAACATGTTATAAAGTAAGATGATTCGATTGAGTATCTTATTATTAAAGATAACACAAGTCGCTTAGAATTTCTTACATTTCTACGGCCATCCCAACCTTCTTCCTTCCATCCTCTTTTACTGCATTTATAGATCCAATCTATGACTAACAAATAGAATACAGTCACATCCCTATGTAGATTCCTAAAAGAAAATCCAATTTGTAGATTCCTAAAAGAAAATCCACTCAAGGAATAAATATAACTAAAAGAAAAGAAAGCATATTAAGCATAAAATGTGTGTGGAGCATGGATGAAGCACGAGGTGCTAAGAGGATTTGTGATCGCCAGAGACGCGAGGGCCTCAAAAGAATATAAACAATGATAATAAAGGGAGGGATCGCGATATAAATACCTCAAAAGCGGGGAGATTGTGAATGTTCCTTTCTCTTCCGATCGGCCGGCCAATGAAGATAGTTTCTCTTGATTGATTACCCTTGCAAAACAATAACAAACACCCAATAAAATACGTGGATTAGAAACGAGGTGAGTGTAGCATCAAATTCATGATAGAGATAAGCATAAAAACATGTATAAGAACACACCTTGTGGGCGTTTGACCCTTAAACCCCTATGCAAAGGGAATGATATGATATGATGAATGCTAAGAAAATATGGAGGTGTGCAAGAGTTGCACTATGGGGAAGTCTCAACGTGGTTGAGATAAAGGATTAACATAAGATGGAATAACTAGGATGCATGCGTATGGACTAAAGTAATGAAACAAAAGAAAAAGAATTGAAGATAAAGAAGCCTGTGAATTTGATCTTTGGCTTTGATGCAATCTCGGGAGGGAGCTCCTTTAAAGAGATGAAACGTTGGACGCGCGGGGTGCTCCCTTCGTCAGCCAAGAAACAGCACTTCCCCTGCAAGAAAGAAGCCGAAGAAGAAGAAGAAGAAGAAGAAGAAGAAGAAGCAGAAGCAGAAGAAGAAAAAGGGACAAAGGGGACTGAACCTAATAACAGAGCCGCAAGGCTCTATTAAAAGGGCAGAATCAAGTAAGATAGAAAGATAAGAATGGGCAAGAGTCATTGGAGGCAAGGACTCCAGTTCCCAATCGAGGAAGATGACCAAACAGAGAAGGGAACTCCCTGGGGAAAGCCGCGGTCGAGCAGGACACGAAGGTGAAAGACGACCTAGATAAGGGCGTCAATTCAACAATTGACGACCTACCATAGGGCGTTAATTAAAAACGCGACCGGGACAAGGGCGTCATTTCATGAATCAATTTTTAGAAATAAAATCTTCCTGTATTTGAAAATTTTGAAAGACACCTGAACTAAAGGCGTTAATTAAAAACGCGCCATACCAAGGGACGTTAATCAATATGATAAACAGCCAAAAGAGAAAGGACGACTGTTGATTCGGGCGTCAATTTAATTGACGTCCGAATCAAGGTCGTTAATTCAAAATATTCAAAACAGGGCTATTTTTTATTTCTTAATATTATTTTCTTATTTTTTAAGTGGAGGTGCATCACACTGTGCTGATTCCAATGACTATTTTTTCGTATTTTTCTGACACCCGGAAGGCCACCAAATCACCTCTTAAAGGGGGTTGAAAATAATATTAAAAAAATCAATTTGAAAAGTGACGCCCTCAACCATGTCGTGAATTTCAATTTTTTTATTTTTATTTTATTTAAAATAAAAATAACGTTCCACGCTAGGTCATTAATTCCAAAAAAATCTGAAAAATACTCAGAAAAATCCAAAAAAATAGGAATTTGAGAGGAATTGACGCCTGATGGAAGTGGCGTAAATTTTATTTTTATTTTCTTTTAATTTTATTAAAATGAAATGACGCCCCTCTTCATGTCGTTAATTTTGGAAAATTCATAAAAATAGAGAAAAAATGTCCAGAAAATCTAGAAAAATAGGAAAAAATAAGAAAAGGGAGGAAAAATAGAGAAATCCAAGGAAAGTGGGAAAAACACTCAAACAAAGTTAATTTGAGGGTCAAATTGGGGCATTACAGGGTAATATGAGAGTACTCACAGTAGCGTCAATTTTGGCGTGTCTACAGCTGCCCCGCCTTGGCGTCTGCTTTGCAAGGGAGCAGAGCAAACTGAAAAGTAGATGCCAAGGTATGATGAGACACGCAATCAACATCACTTGATGAGAATGAAATTAAAAGCTCGAGATGAAACAATCCCGGGAAATTCAATGAAATCAACGATGTTTGGATAAAAGAGGGAGTGTGCACGCGGGCACGAAGGAGAATGATCAACTTCCAGCGCGGTGGAAGTACCACAGGTCACAAACCTGCATGTTTCACCATTGGGGAGCGGTTACCAGCAAATGTGGACGTGCTGCAGCCAAGGTGGATCAAGGGAAAAGGATTGAAATAAGATGATAAAAATCCAAACAAGGAGCTTTCGAGAAAATGACCCAAAACAGTGACAAAACAAACTGAGGATTCCATTCAGCAATGAATATCTCATATCTTGAAAGATCAAGATCAATTTGACTCTCCAATCAGCTTATCAGAATGATTTTCAACGTTAATTCAAAGTCCTATATGAATGCATGCTGGGTTTAAAAGGAAAAATTAAAACAAACGAAAATATAAGATAATCAAGGATAATATTGTTAAGCTGCCCAGACTGGGTCAAGAAACCAATTTCGCGAGCTGCTACTAAGCCGAAGCCCGTTTATCCACGCATCAACTCGCAAAAGGGAACCATCGTCCCCAGTCTTGGACGGCTCAACGGCCTATCCGTGTGACTAAGACTCCTCTGGAATCATCATTATTTTTGATGAAGGGGAACTCAAATCCCAGATTTACCAAAGTCACAAGGTCCTTGATATAATCTAGTAGGGTATGTAACATATAGTAGAATGCATACAGGGGGGATGGTGATAGCAATGAGCATGGGGGAACTGAGAAATGAGGTGCAAGCACCGTGGGGCTTGGATGATGATGTCCAGTCGGTGGGACCAAGAGCTTCTTATTCTGCGCTCAAAATTTCATTAGCCAAGATATAAGGAAGATAACAAGCAATGGATAAGGCATTTAAGCATAGCAAGCATAGCATGAAACATAGCATTAATAGCAATCACAACATAGTCATCAAAGCAACCAAAGCTTGGTGTGGATAGCATTCAAGCATGAATCAAAGCGAAGCATGTTTAGTATGAATAGCATGAGTTAAATCATAGCATTGCAAAGCATCATTGTTTGTTGTTTTGTCATGAGGATGACAACTTGGCTAATCAAGATTTGGAGTTGAATGATCAAGATCTGATAATGCCCATCGGCGGAGTGATCAGTAAGATTTGATAAAAAAGATTTGGAGATGAATAATCGGAGTAATGTGTAGCAAATTATGAAGATGTGATCAATTGTGAACATGGGAAGAATCAAAAGGTAGATGGCAATGAATGGAGAGGACTCATCCCGTGCTCTTGGTCCTTGCAAAGTTGTTGTTCCTGCAAAAAGTACCATCAGAAAAATACAATACAAATTTTTTGGATTTTGAAATATGTAAATTTTTATGAGTTTTGAAAATATTTGAATTTTTATGTGGATTTTGAAAAATATTTGAATTTTTATTAAGAATTTTGAAAACATTCAATTTTTGTTGGATTTTGATCAGGAAATATTCAATTTTTTTTTGATTTTGGCTTAGAAAATATTCAATTTTTTTTAGATTTTGACTTAGGAAATATTTAAGTTTTTTTTCCTTTTATTTTTTTTGTTTTTTTTAAGTTTAGACATTGTTAATGCAGCATCAAAGGGTATTTTTGAACCACTAGCTAGGGGTCATTGTTCCTTCCCCTTTCGCTAAAATTACCCAAAGCCGAGCGTGCATTGAAGGGTGGCGCCCTATAACTGACTGCCCTTGATTAACGGTGCTCCTACCAAGGCCATACCCGAGAAACATTCGGTCTTAGAGGGAGAAGAGAAGAATAATTGAGGATAAGCTTTATGCAGGATGGGAGATGTCGGTACTTGAATTCCTTCCAAGGTGTTTCCCCTCAAAGAGGTGTCTGTTGTGCCAGGGCTTTGTGCCTTTGATTTTTAGACCCTTGACATGCATACGACCAGGGTTTTCCCTGCGGGGACTTTGCCACTCTTGACATGCCATAATTCACAATTTTGCTTTTATCAAAATTTTGACTTGATTTTCATAATAGCCCTTTTGGCGAGATGTATATCATGAAAACTCATATGAAAACTCATATTGATTTTGGGTCAAGACTGCCCCTATTTGAGACTCCTCTCGTATTGGGGATTACCCTGGGTGGGTCATCTCATCCGTCAACCTCTTGCCCCTGCATTCGGCCGAGTAAAGAAGAGAAAAGACTTTCAGATATACTCATGGCATGGCCAAAGTAGCAACGGTGTTTAACCAAAGGAGCCGGCTAAGGACGCCGTGAAGTGTGTGGAATGCCCAACTAAGGGTTACTCTTAACAAGCGGGGAGAGAATGTCGAATTTCCGGCGTGGGGTTCTTATTAACCAATGGTGCTGCAGAAGCAAGTCTAAAGACTCTTTTGAGAATGATTTAATTAAACAAAAGCCTAAGATAAAGGTCTAAAACACCACTTTTAATCTTGTTAAGAAGCACTTTATCTTGAAAATCATGCGTGAAGCAATGAGATAATGATATCATTAAAATGCATACTTACGCCAATATATTACCTTGCAACTTTTATTGAAACAGCTGCCAGATGCGATGTTGATCATTGTGGGATTTGTTCTCTTAAAGGGTTTAAAGTGGCTTAACAAGAAGGAGTGGTGCCAAGACCAGACTCAGACGAATAAGGAAAAAAGGAAGAGAAGCGAGGGCTAGAACTCCCTCACTAAGGTGTGGAGACCCTGATCACATGAAAGGTCTACAGAAGAAGCGGAGAATTAGAAGGAGGAGTGAGGACTAAAGCCTCGAAAGCAGTGAGAGAATGGGCAGATGCCCAAGGCAGTGGATGTGAAAGAAGTTGGGTCGGTCCCAGGATTAGGGGGAATCGGAAGAAGAAATTGATAGATGGAAAGAGGCAGATCCGGAGGGTCCGGAGGTTGTGGAGGAGAATCCTGATAGGAGGAAGAATCTGGAGACTCCGGAGGGATAAGATATCGAGGGACGCGGTGCCCTGGGAAGAAATAGGGAAAAAGATGATGGAAAAGGAGGAAGAAAATGAAGGATGTGATGTCCTGGAAGAGTAGAAAGATGAATCGGAAGAAAGATGGATGGTCCGGAGGTTTCGGGGGAAGAAGATAGAAAAGGGCGCGATGCCCTGGGAGAAAGTCTGGAGGTTCCGGAGGAAGAAGACGGAAAGGGGCACGATGCCCACGGAGAATCAGTAAGAAGCCCAGAAGATCCGGACTTGAGGGTGTGCAGGGGCGCGATGCCCAAAGAGCGAGATCCGGAGGTTCTGAGGAGGTAGATACCATGGGACACGATGCCCAGGGAGGACGGGAGAGAAATTCGGGGAGTCAGGATGCAATGGTTGGAAAGGGGTGCGATGCCCTGAGGAAAGATTGGAGAGGGTGCAATGCCCGGGCAGTGTAAGGGGACCCGCAGATCCTGAGGATGAAGATGAATAAGATGGGAAATGCGGAAGATCCGGAGGTTCCGGAAGGCGGGGAAGATACGGGTCCAGAAACCCGGGAAAGAAGAAGTGCAAATGTATGCGGATGCAATGCAACAGATGCGATGAATGCATGGATGTAACAGAATGCATGAGATGCAAAGAATATGAAGAACATGAAGGGCGAGAGGATGAGATCCTCCTCCTTACCCCTGGAGTGGCCCATGTGAATGGCATTGAATGGAAGGTGGGTAGAATAGTGGAAAGCCCTTTGACACCAAGGTAACTGCCCCTCCATGGTAGTGAAAGTGTATAGCCAATTGGCCCAATGGATGAAGCTTCAATGGTAAGTGACAACTCTCTTGGAGAGTGGAAAGCAATAGTGTGAGAGAGTTGGAAAGTTGGGATAGGAAACATCGTGTTGCCCAAGGATTGTAGCGTATGAAGAATATTGATCAAGATGGGCGTTCGTCCCTTGTATGGAAGAAACAGTTCAAGATTTGAAAGTTGGAACAAGGGGTGCCCTGCCCGGCCCTTGGGCACAAACTTATACGGCATCAACGCTTGGCATTCTCTTCTAGCGAGCAGTGGCGGGGACTCGGCCTCTTCAACCATGTTCGGCATAACAACCCGGATTGGCATCCGGCAAATAAATACTTGTATCTTGAACGGCATGACCGTGGCCAAATCTTTCTTGCCCGGCTCTTGATTATCTTCGGCACGAGTACTTGCAGAAGGACACCCGTTCCGAGTAGTAAAGGGGTGTGAAGCGGAGGCGGAAGGCCCCATGGATGGTGGAGGTATAGTGGAAGGTGTTGGACAAAGGATGAGTGGAAACGAAGGTTCAAACACGTCGAGCTTCTCCCTTTGCTCGGAAGCAGTCGGAGTTGGCTCGAGTGCAAAAAGGGGTGTATCCTGCTCAGGACTAGCCCCGGGTAAGGGTGAAGGGTTAAGTAGTGGAGTAGGAGCGGCTAGGTTTGGGATTAAAGGGATAATGGAGGGCCAAGGTGGCGAACAAAGAGAAGGGGTTATGGAAGGCTCGGGAGAGGCCGGCGTAGTGGAAGGTGATGGAGGCTCGGCGGAGGCCGGTGGAATTGAGGCTATTGGTGTGGTTACGGGAGGGGTGAACGGAGAAGGTTTAGTGTGTTGAAAATGCCGGATGGGGCGAGAGGTGTTAGGGATAGGAGACATGTCTTGGTGCAACGACATGGGTGATTGGAGTATTGACCCATCGTCATAACACCAATTAGTCTCATAAACGGGGAATGTATTGGGGACAGTGGCTTCGTCCTGAGCAGGGGGTTCATCAAGCGGTAGTGGAGGGAGAGGGAAGCGAAGGAAACTCGGAAGGGGTGCCTGCATAGCTTCATCATTGTGCGCCTCAGATTCTTCAATTGCCGGTTCTTCATTAGCCGGTTCAAGTGGACACCGTAGTGGAGGCGTATATGTGGGTGGAGGAGTGTAATGGTATTGTGAATGTGAAGATGGAGGGCCATATGAATGAATGGGGTGAATGGGTGGAGGGCGGACAGTGTCCACTTGAACGTTGAAATCTGCCGGCTCTTGCTTGCTTGAAATGCCGATGCCGTAATCGTCTCTCCTGTCCTTCCAATCTTTCTCCATCTTTGTAATGTCGTTCAGAGCGGCGTGGAGGGGATTGACTGGAGTAGGAGGAGCGGGCCATGGGCTCGTAACCCTCTTTAATTGTTCCTCCAACGAAGTGACTTTGTCGAGAAGAGTTTGTTGGGGAGGTGAGACTTGAGCAACCGAGGGTTGGCAGGGCCTTGAAGGAGGGGCCGCATAAAGAGGCCATGGAATGGGATTGGGATGACCCATAGAAGAACCCGGATGGGCCGGATTGCAAGGAATAAATGGGCCTTGGGGCCGTGGTGGAGGAGGAATAGAAGGAAGCGGGTATTGGATCACCCGAGGAGAAGGAGATGGGTAATGGGCTGCCCGAGTAGAAATGTGAATAGAAGAGGGAAGTGGGTGATGGGCCACCCGAGTAGGATTGGAAGGAGGATGAGATGAATGAGATGCACCCTCAACAGCGGCCTTAAGGGCTTGGATTTGTTGAGGGGTGAGATGATCTAATGCATGCAAGATCTGGGAGACCTTCTCATCTTCGGGAGGAGACGGTCCCGTAGGAGTAGTGGCTCACGATTGAGGCGAGGGACCATGGGATTGGATATTGCCCATGGGTGGGGCAAACCCGTGAAGATGAGGGCGTGGTCCCTTTAAAAGATTATGGTGAGAGTTGTGATGAATATGTTGAAATTGAAGGGAATAAGATGTGCTAGGCTGATTACCCTCATGAACATTAATTGAGTTAAACATGTTGACTTTCTTATCAAGATATCCCAAACAATTCAATGTGCAATCAAAATAGCTCACATAGATAGCAAACAAGCTAGGATGGGGTTACCTTTGATTTCTTTTATTTGAACCTTGGCAAATTAATTGATCAAATTGATGTGATCACTCAAGGGGGGAACCTAGTTTCAAATGTGGTTTTCTCCGATGCCAACTAGGAACACTCTCTCACCATGCATAGGCCAACTAAACCCGGGACTTCAAAGGTACAACCTGCCCAGTGTCCGTGAGGGAATCCACGGGTGCGGGGACTTATGGAGGCTTGGTTTAAGAATTTCCGGTCCAATGAGACGGAGTGCTCAATGGAGGGTCCTTCCTTCACCAAGAGGGTGGTGTGACTCCTAAAAGTGTGGGGAGAGGAGGTCTCCCAAACCAATGCAAGGATGAATGCAGCAGACAGTATCAAGCAGATAACAACACAGAACAAAAACAAATGACGACCTGGGAAGGGTCGTTACATCCATAAATCACGTCTGAGCGTCAGTCGCTAGTCACTGTAAAAAGTGCAAGCAGAGTAAAATAGCGCCTTAGGGTGAGGCGTTTTCTCTAGAATGGATGCCCGGGAGCAGGGGCGTCAAATGGCAGTAATCAGCACGAATAAACAATGATAATAAAAAATGACGCCTTACAGTAAGGCGCTATTCAAGTGAAAGACGCCTTGATGTGAGGCGTTATACTGATAAAAGACGCCTCTGAGAGGGGCGTTAATTACTTCAATACTTCAACGGCCATAGGGCTCAAACAGTGGAAAATACCGACAGAAATGAAAAACACTCACAATCTCAGTATAAGAATCATGGCAATCAAACATGACAAGGGATATAGCATGCTCATCATTTTTTTTTAAAAAAAGAGATGGATAAATGGAATTTCTAAAAACTATCAAACTGACAAATCACATAGGGAGAGTGCTACGTGGAGCACAAAGGGAGACGCACCGTGGGTGCAAATGGGGAGATGGCACACGTGGGTGCCCAAGGGGAAAGGGTAATCAAAAGAAAAATAAAAGGTGTCCCACCGTGATCGCCAATTTGTAGATTCCTAAAAGAAAATCCAATTTGTAGATTCCTAAAAGAAAATCCACTCAAGGAATAAATATAACTAAAAGAAAAGAAAGCATATTAAGCATAAAATGTGTGTGGAGCATGGATGAAGCACGAGGTGCTAAGAGGATTTGTGATCGCCAGAGACGCGAGGGCCTCAAAAGGATATAAACAATGATAATAAAGGGAGGGATCGCGATATAAATACCTCAAAAGCGGGGAGATTGTGAATGTTCCTTTCTCTTCCGATCGACCGGCCAATGAAGAGAGTTTCTCTTGATTGATTACCCTTGCAAAACAATAACAAACACCCAATAAAATACGTGGATTAGAAACGAGGTGAGTGTAGCATCAAATTCATGATAGAGATAAGCATAAAAACATGTATAAGAACACACCTTGTGGGCGTTTGACCCTTAAACCCCTATGCAAAGGGAAGGATATGATATGATGAATGCTAAGAAAATATGGAGGTGTGCAAGAGTTGCACTATGGGGCAGTCTCAACGTGGTTGAGATAAAGGATTAACATAAGATGGAATAACTAGGATGCATGCGTATGGACTAAAGTAATGAAACAAAAGAAAAAGAATTGAAGATAAAGAAGCATGTGAATTTGATCTTTGGCTTTGATGCAATCTCGGGAGGGAGCTCCTTTAAAGAGATAAAACGTTGGACGCGCGGGGTGCTCCCTTCGTCGGCCAAGAAACAGCACTTCCCCTGCAAGAAAGAAGCCGAAGAAGAAGAAGAAGAAGAAGAAGCAGAAGCAGAAGAAGAAAAAGGGAAAAAGGGGACCGAACCTAATAACAGAGCCGCAAGGCTCTATTAAAAGGGCAGAATCAAGTAAGATAGAAAGATAAGAATGGGCAAGAGTCATTGGAGGCAAGGACTCCAGTTCCCAATCGAGGAAGATGACCAAACAGAGAAGGGAACTCCCTGGGGAAAGCCGCGGTCGAGCAGGACACGAAGGTGAAAGACGACCTAGATAAGGGCGTCAATTCAACAATTGACGACCTACCATAGGGCGTTAATTAAAAACGCGACCGGGACAAGGGCGTCATTTCATGAATCAATTTTTAGAAATAAAATCTTCCTGTATTTGAAAATTTTGAAAGACGCCTGAACTAAAGGCGTTAATTAAAAACGCGCCCTACCAAGGGACGTTAATCAATATGATAAACAGCCAAAAGAGAAAGGACGACTGTTGATTCGGGCGTCAATTTAATTGACGTCCGAATCAAGGTCGTTAATTCAAAATATTCAAAACAGGGCTATTTTTCATTTCTCAATATCATTTTTTCATTTTTTAGGTGGAGGTGCATCACACTGTGCTGATTCCAATGACTATTTTTTCGTATTTTTCTGACACCCGGAAGGCCACCAAATCACCTCTTAAAGGGGGTTAAAAATAATATTAAAAAAATCAATTTGAAAAGTGACGCCCTCGACCATGTCGTGAATTTCAATTTTTTTATTTTTATTTTATTTAAAATAAAAATAACGTCCCACGTTAGGTCGTTAATTCCAAAAAAAATCTGAAAAATGCTCAGAAAAATCAAAAAAATAGGAATTTGAGAGGAATTGACGCCTGATGGAAGTGGCGTCAATTTTTTTTTATTTTCTTTTAATTTTCTTAAAATGAAATGACGCCCCTCTTCATGTCGTTAATTTTGAAAAATTCATAAAAATAGAGAAAAAATGTCCAGAAAATCCAGAAAAATAAGAAAAAATAAGAAAATGGAGGAAAAATAGAGAAATCCAAGTAAAGTGGGAAAAACACTCAAACAAAGTTAATTTGAGGGTCAAATTGGGGCATTACAAGGTAATATGAGATGTACTCATAGTAACGTTAATTTTGGCGTGTCTACACCCTACCTTCCTTCGATGTTTATAACTCCAAATTGACTAATACATCATTTTTGGTGCATGATGGGACACTCTTTAACCTCCACACACGGCACCGGCATAGACTCGGACCATGAGTGTTTTACACTCTGTAATCTATAAGAAATCCGAATGAGATTTTTCACTTTTATTATGTTTTTTTAAAATCTCCCCCACATGTCAAATTATTATACGATGTAGGTGTTTTGAACAAATCTCCTAGGCCATAAGCATTTCCAAATGAGGACTTAATTGAAGATAATACATAACACTTGATTATGATTCTCTATTTTAATCACTTAACCAAAATCATTCTTTTAATAAAATTAACTAATTTTAAAAATAAAGTGAAATAAAACGGCCAGGTTTGGCCATGGAGCATCAACTTAGAATCCTTACGTTCTAGTCAACATATTAGGACATGTATATATCTCAAGCAATTTCTTTTATGACCTTTCAATTATATAAATAATGTTACTTCAACAATGACATGTGACCCTCCAACTGCATCAATAATGTTGGTAGATCAATGACATGCTGTCATCAACAAAGGAGAACACACGGATGAAATAACATATAAGATAATTTTTTGTAAATTTTTTCAACCAAAACAATCATGGTGTGATGTTGTATTATCAAAAATACCCTCACATGTTTTACAAATAAAAATTCTCATCTTAAGCTATAAATATTTTTAACATATAAAAAATAAAGAAAAAAACATGATTATTACATATATTGACCAGAGTAGGAATATACAACTTATTTATATCTTTATGTAAATGGAAACACAACTTATTTATATCATTATGTGAATAGAAACTGACCATAGGTAAAATTACCTCTATACCCTTGAAATCTTGTGAAAATATCCCCATATTCTTACTTTTATCATCTTTCTCAAATCTTTAAAAAAAGAGCTATTAAGCCTCTATCTTTAAAACTCCATAAAATAGAAAACTATCTCTATGCCCCAGTAGAAGGGCACAATGACTATTTTCTTAAAAATTTTAGGGGTATTATGATAAATACGATAAAGGTTGAGATATAGAGAAATTTTTAAAAGATTTTAAGGGTTTAGAGGTAATTTTTTGAATAAAATATGGTGCCTTAATGTGTACAATATTTTATATTTTAATATGATTATTTATGTTCCAATGTTTTCACTGTGGGAATTTGAATGTGAATTAGAGGGAATAAAACAACAATCAAGATGTGCTACGTAATAAGTGATATCTTTACCTTTAATGTAGTTCATTTTAAAGGATATATAAACAATTCATATCATATAGATTTTGATTAATAAATTTTGTTCGTGAAGACGAAAGGTATAAGCGGTAGTTTATGGAGGAGTGCTCTTGCCGAATCTACCTCCTTTGATCTAAGAACACTTAGGATTGTGACAAATAACTTTTCCTATGAAAACAAACTTGGTGAGGGTGGTTTTAGTCCCATCTACAAGGTAAAAAAATGCATATATATTTCACTTAATCTACATTATTATATGCAAAATTACCACTAAGTGAGATTCTAATAACTCTACTTCATATTGTAAACATTTAACGGCCAATGTTTGAAACAATTAATGAGAATATATATTGACACACACACCATAATATTCTTGTGATGTAGGGTGTATTACCAAGTGGTCAGCCTATCGCTATTAAGAAGCTGTCACGGAGCTCTCACAAGGGCACTCAGTGAGCTGAGAAATGAGATCGCACTGGTTGCTAAGCTCCAACACACCTTTTAGCCGGACACCCCCTTTAGTCTCCCCATTTTTATTTTTTTTTGAAGTCTGGTTGACACAAAGTCACAAACTGATAGATCAACTTTTGCACATTTAGACCTTCCACACCATGTGACATGATCCCATCAGTATGTAGGTCCCCATTTTTTCTTCTATTACATCTTTGATTTGATAAGGACAGCAGTGGGCACCGTTCATATCCCGACTCGACTCCATTACGTCTTTGATTTGACAAGGGCAATCATGCCTTTGATTTGATAAGTACGACTTTGATTTGATGAGGGTAGCCACGGGCACCGTTAATCATAGGTGGGTCTGACGGCTCGCGAGTTCGGTGGGTGGGGCATCTCAGTTGTTGCCGTCGCCAGGTTCTCCAATTCTTTGCGAGTTAGGTTTGATGTACACCTAACTGTGATGTACATCTATAATGTTTCAAAAAAAATTTAAAAAATTAAGATGACTTTACAAATATTTTAATTTGAGATATAATTAACATCGCCACTTGATTATTTTTAAAAATTGAAAATAAAATAAATTAATTTTAAATAATAAATTTAACACTATTCATTTTATTTATTTTTTTATGTTTTCAAGTAATCTAATGATTATGATATCTCACATCTCAAGTTAAAATATATTAGATTCTATTTTTAAAAAAATTAAAAATTAAAAACATTACATACATAGAGTGTGCAACACACACTCGGAGGTCCATTCAATATTTCTCATTGTTTGTTGTCACTGTGAGAGACCACACATTTTAAGTCCAGCTAACTCTATAAGACTAGTTCATGATCCCATTATGGACACTAACGTGATCAGGGAGGCTTTAACCCATTTTTAACATATATTTAAACATCATTATATTCTTAATCTAATTATTCTTTTGTCCTCATGTGTCCTCAATCGTTGTGTTTTAGTTTAGTTTTCAAAATTAATTACAATGTCTCCACCCCTCCCCACCCCACCTTTCTTTATACGGTGATACTGTAAAATCCATATTAACTTAATTTTTGTACGGCTTTGACTCCAATTTGTCGGACAACTTAGTAGTACTAATTAAAAAAATGTCAATGCACCGGATCCAAGTCAAATCTTTCATAATCTGAATTTAGATCCCATAGTCTAAGATCTAAATCCAATTTAAATTTGATATAAAATATTATTTTGGATCTAGATTCGATCCAAGTTCAAACTTAAGCATTTAGATTTAGATCTTAACCGAGTTCCTATTATATATATATATATATAGGTAATGGGCTAGGGGGTCCACGTTGTTAATATATGAACCATCATCGTAATATATATATATATATATATATATATATATATATATATATATATATATATATATATATATATTAGTGACAGCTTTAATAACTATCATTATTAATGCTTGTTACTAATAGTGGCAACTGCTAACTATCACTTTGATATTGTTTATTTTTTGGTCAGTTGAAGCCATTGCTAATAGTCCATCTTATTTAGCGATGGTTCTAATCGTCATTGGTAACTAATAGCAACAGCTGAAAAACCTTTAAGAACATAGCCAGTTGTAACCCCAATTTAGTTATGACACATCCAAAAGCTCTTTGACTTTTAGGTCTATCGGTATAAGTTTTGAGGAGAATAGACGTAAGTCATTCTTGGTTAATGTTTTCCTATTCTTATTCTCATGTATACTTAGGTATGTGATAGGATAAGCATGAGAATACTTATATGAGATTTTTGCATATATATCCTCCTAAAGTTTGGTTTTATCAAATATACCCTTCATCTGAACATATTATCATGAATATCCTCGAAATATAGATAAAGTCACGATTATGCCCTCGCCGTAACTCCCGTGTGTTTAACCCGAGTTAAGTGTGAGTTAAAGAGTAAAAATTTTGTATATATACCCCTGTAAAGTTCGATTTTGCCAAATATATCCTAAATCCAACGACCGTAGATGGCATCTTTCACATAATTTTCTTCTCCCGTCGACGGCCGTAAATTGAAGGGTATAACTGTAACATTTCAGTCTAAATGAAGGATATTCACGATAATATGCTCAAATGAGAGGTATATTTGACAAAACTGAATTTTATGGGGATATAATATAAATCCCTATTTATGTTCTTCGTTCGGTAAACATTACGGATACAAAAATGAGGATAAGTGTTGAAAAAGACTTTTTTGGTCCTTATCAAGGTTAAAATATATGATGTTATTCTCCCTTTGGTTAGGATTAAAAAGACTTCGTCAATTTATTTGCCGTATGCTTGTATGTTGAACACCCAATTATGTTATGGCGTATGACTTACAATTTTTCGATATGTTAGGCTCCGTCACATTTTGACACGTATATTAATGACAAAATATATATTTTCACTAATTTTGATTGTGTGTTACCACGAAATTAATTATATCTACATGTTTTTTTTTATACGTGAGGATGTACACCATGATACATCGTCACGTGATGTGATTACGAATGAAAATATTTTGCATAGAATGTCAATGTGATTAATTTCTTGATCTATGATTAATGTGCGAATGACGTGGATTTACAGATTGTGAATGCACATAATTTTGTGAATGTGTGTATGTTACGGGTTACCTACGGATGTATGTTACAAGTACCGATATGGTTCACATAAATTACTTACAATGAATACATGTTATCTATATATGTTCCAGGTTACCTACCTAGCTACGGTCATTACACATTACGTACGGTTGTGAATGCCTAATGGCACCTACGGTGCAAACACCCTACTTACCAGTTTTACGAGAAATACCTATGGTTACATGCCACAAAATATCTACAATTCCTACGAGTTGCCTACGATTTTACAAGAAATATTACGGTTGTAGTCGTAGGTAAAAAATGCGTAGATAATACTAACATAAAACCTTAAGTGTTGACAACCCTGTTCTTGCGATTTTATGTCGCGCAAGTAAAAGTTTACCTACATAATTTTCACCGACCACGCAGCGTCGCAGAGAAAGTTGTAGGCAAAGACTATACCTACGGTTTTTTGGAGTCGTAGGTATAGACTCTTCGTGGTGTAGTGTTGCCTTCTCTTGAGAGAAATTGAGTGAGAAAAAAAACGAGATATTCTAAGTATGTATCCTCCCGGTGACGTAGAAAATTAAACCTAGATTTACCTTGATCTAACATCTACTAATTAAATGATAAGCCACGGCCAAAAGGCCCGACATCATCTAATAGTTCTTTTCTCAACTATAGAAAAAAAAAAGATGCTGGCTACCCATCCATGCATGTGAACAAGGTTCCATTATTTACAATATAATTAAGACCATACATTTACATGCCACAGAGTGACTTTAATTGAGCATGCATATGTAAAACAAGTCACAAAGTTAAAATTTTAACAAGTTAAACCTGATCACATGGGGGCAGTGAGCTCTATAATCACACAATTATTCATTCCAACTATGGCACACTATTGAATCACAATGATACTCGCCAGAGATTCACAGAGTATTATGTAAGCAAGCTCTCACATTTTTATAATCATTGAAAATCACATTTTTTATCTCACAAAATCTTCCATAAGAGACCTATAACCATGATGACATTAATATAGCTATATATGCCAATGACAACATACATAAAGTTAGATATCCGACATGTCATAGCCAACATCAATAGTAATTCCTAGCACAATGCTCAATATTTGGAGTTCCACGATACAGGTATATTTTACATGAGACATTGTTTATAATTAATTTGATAAAGTTATGCATGACTAGGATATGCTACACACAATCTCATGCTACACACATATTAACATATATCTCACTACTATTTCGAAAAAAATGCAAATATGTCAACGCCGAAACCTCCTGTTACCACCTGTCAACCTAACCATGGTCGAGCTTGTTGAATCCACAAAACCGCAGTGTTGAGATACACAGGCTCAAGGTCATAAGTACATGAACCACAACTGATTTAACTAATACGGGACTATTACCCGAGAGACTATTCCAACACTCCCCCTCACGGTCAAGAGACGTGGAGATTAATTGGGTGGAGGTGGTGAGATAAGAAATATATAGAGTTAGGCTAAGACCATGCTCTGATATCATGTTGAATCCACAAAACCGTGGTGTTGAGATACACAGGCCCAGGGTCATAAGTACATGAACCACAACTGATTTAACTAATACGGGACTATTGCCCGAGAGACTATTCCAACAGAGCTTAAGCAGACGTGAGAATAAACTATAATTAATATCCCTCCCCCATCGGAAATCTCCCCCTCGGCCCCCCACCCTCCCACCTGCCACTGGTCTGCAACCCCCCTTCCCTCTGTCAGTCTGCAACCACACCCCCCCCCCTCGTTCCCCTTGCTGCACTCTCTCTATCTCTCTCTTCCTAAATGATGTGGAGGAGAGAGATATTTTAGTCATTTAACTTTCAACTAATGCAAATAATTGAATCTTTGTGGAATATTGGAGACCCCAGCGACATCGGTTAGCCGTAACGACAGATTTGTAAGTTTTTCAAAATAATAGTGATATACACGCTAACTATATATTTTCAGGAATGATATATCGGTAAGTTTATCTATCTATGCAAAAAGCTCTAATAATAATTTGATATAAAATATCTTATTTTATTTTATAAATACCCAAACAAAATACTAGTTTAGTTTAAATAATTAAGATAATATGCTATGATCAGTGCCCACATAAAGCACTGACGCAGAATAAGATTTGTCAGATCGGGGTTTTGACGTCACTCACACTCAACCCATAATATAATTTGGACCAAGCTAGGTAGCTAGCTCCTCTGCATCTAGATATACTTGTTTAGTTTATAGAAGATCTGTTAATTGTTTCTTGCGTTGAATAGTAAAAGCTTAATAAAATGATGTGGACATGGACATGCCATTGATCCAGTTGTGAAACCTTGTTTAAGTTTAGTACATAGGGAAGAGTTTAATTTAAAATGCCATTTCAGATTGGACGTGGAATATTTATGACGCCCCACGTATTTACGCTTAATTTACCCAAAGGAATAAAAAAAAGCAGTGAGTCTCAGGCTACCGGATTAATTTGGATCTACAGGTTCTAATTTGGGTGGATCGGATTAGGGCTGTCGATGAGGATCATATTTGGGATCTCGATGAGCCGGGCTCAGGTCAGATTTAGGTCGGCCCGATCCTGCACGACTCATCAATTTTAATTCAGCCTAGGCCTCTTTATTAACATAAAGAAGAAGCCATTCCCCCTCACAGGTTGAATCTTTTGAAGATTCCCTTCTCCCTCCCTGTCTGTGTTTGAATATTAGACACGTCCAAACCACCATACTGACATAATATGGAGCAGTAAATGTAACTTGCCATTTTGGGACCCTTCAGATGTTTGAGGATTGGGGCCAGTCTAGTAGTTGGTCTTCTGCCTGGAAAATTGTTTTTTAATTAATGAAATTCCCAGATAATATATACCTGTCATAGGCTTCAGGTGCAAACCAAATGTGATCAGTATCTGTTTCCAGATCCACTGAGAGTATTGGCATTCAAAGAAAATGTGATCTCCTTATTCCTCTGCTCTTCTACATAAAATGCATTGACTTGGAATCTGAATATTCCTTTCTTCTTCATGTTGTCTATGGTTGGCATAAGCATATGAACACCAACATATTAAACCGATACGGGACTATTGCCCAAGGGAACTATACCCAAACACCAACAAACCCTTCCGTGGCGATGGTAAATAAGTGACGTGAAAGAGGATCCCCTTGACGCGCCCCATTTGTACTTTTAAACAACCCTGTCGGTGATCCATTTAATGGAATAGAAAACATTGGTGTTTCTAGGCAGCTAGAAACCCAGTCTATCCATGGCGATGGTAAATAAGTAAGGTGAAAGAGGTTCCCCTTGACGCACCCCATTTGTACTTTTAAACAACTCTGTTGGTGATCCATTTAATGGAACGGAAAACATTGGTGTTTCTAGGCAGCTAGAAACACAGTCTATCTATATCCTCAGAAATCCCATCCTCTCCATCATGTAGGATATGAACCTCCTACTTACCAAATCGAAAGCCTTTTTAAGGTCAGCCTTCAAACAAACAATTTTCCCTGCTTCTCCAGAGCGTAAACCTCTCACTATATCATTTGCAAGCAACACACTGTGATGAATGGCTCTCCCTTTTACAAATGCAGATTGATTTGTACTTATAATTTTTGGCAATACAGTCTGCAATCTGTTTGCTAGAATCTTAGAAATCAGCTTATAAATAAAATTGCAAAGTGATATTGGCCGATATTCATCTAAGTATTCAGCTCCTTATGTTTTGAGAACTAGGGTTATAAACGTGCAATCTAATTGCTTCAGCATTCTCCTAGAAGTGAAAAAATATTTTGTTGCAGCAATCACCTCATCTCCCACAATATGCCATGCTTCTTGATAAAATTCTGCAGAAAATCCGTCCGGCCCTGGACTCTTACGTTTGGGTGCTTGGAAAACTTCCCTCTTGATCTCATCAGACGTGACTGGAAGGCATAATGTGCTTATGTCTTATTGAGAAAGTTGATACTTTGGGTTCACTTGGAATTGACATTCCTGTGGTTCTTGATTCAGTAGTTTTTGAAAGAAGTCCACACAGCATGCTGTTTCACTCCACAAATGTCATCTATGGATGACCCATCTTCCAATCTGCACCTTCGGATAGTATTAATAGCTCTCCTTGCTTTAATTGCTGCATAGAAAAATTGAGTGTTAGAATCACCCAAAGATAACCAGGATTGACAGGACTTCTGTTTCACAAAGTTTTCTTCTCTTTCTAATGCCTGCATATATGCCTTTCTTGCCTCATTTTCTTTGTCAATAAGCTCATTACTCTTCGGGTCCTTGTGAAGTGCATTTTGAGTGTCCAGAAAATGTTGCTTTACATCTCGTAAATTATCCTGGACATTCCCAAAGATGTCTTTGCTCCACTTCTTGAGAGCTTGTTTCAAGTTCTTAAGCTTCTCATGCAGAACAAATGGTGGGATACCAGAAATTTCGACATTCCACACTTGCTGGATTACTTCCAAAAATTGTGGATGCTTAGCCCACGTTTGGAAAAGTCTGAATGGCTTGTTACCTCTCTCTGGTTCCTTTTCAGAAAAAAATTCTGATCATATTATGATCTGAAAATAATTGATTTCCATATTCCATGAAACTATCTGGATAAAGATTCAACCATTTATCATTAATCAAACACCTATCAAATTTTGCATCAATTCTCCTTTGACCTGCAGATTGATTGCTCCATGACATTATGCCTCCAATTGGTCTCATGTCCATCAGATTACAACTATTAATCCTATCTTCAAACTCCCCAAGAAGGGATGGCGGAACCAGATTTCCCCCAATCTTCTCTTCTTGGTATCTTAATGGTGTTAAAATCTCCCGCCATAATCCGTGGATTCACAGATGCAGAAGGTGCTAATGAGCTTAGTGCCTGCTATAATTGCTCTTGCAGAAAATTCGAACCATATATAGCAGTCAAATTGAACTTCAGCCCTGTGCCCACCTTAGTGCATTGAGCATGAATAAATTGATCTGACTGACTGATCTTGCTAATATATCCATGAAACTCGGATGCCGTAGAATCCATATTCACCCTCTTAGAGAATGAGAGTTATTATGAATAATATCAGAATCAGACCATATCTGATTTTTGAAAACAGTAGTAAAAGTTTCCTTTATTTTTGTTTCAATCAAGATAACTATTTGGCAACTATTTCTCAGAAGTTGTTTTTTGAGCTCCCTATGGCGCTCTGACTATTACCAGGGGACTATGCCCAAATTCCAACACCCCCTCTCGGCCGTGGAGATTAATTGGGTGGTGGCAAGATAAAAAATATGTGGGATTGGACCCAAGACCGTGCTCTTATACCATGTTGAAATCTACAAAACCGCAGTGTCAAGATACCCAGGCCTACGGAGCACATGGACCACATCCCATTAACCAATATGGGACTATTACCTGGGTACTATGCCCAAATTCCAACAGTTCTTACCAGATCTCAGGTGCATTCCCTCCTTAATATTACCTGAACTGCTATCCTTCTCTTTAGCCAACTTCTTATTTCCTTTATTCAGCGGAGGATAATTAGGAGAGTCCTGTATTATGGATTCTGCCCTAAACTCCGGCCATCTTCATCCACCTTCTGCAGATCATCCTCTGGAATGTTTATCTTGTAATACTGAGAACTTATTAACTGATGTTATCCCAGTAGCATTCATCTCTTGATTATCACTCTGCTTCTTCTTGTACTCCATTCTTCATGTTTGCTTCTCTGCATTGCACTGCCCATCAAGATGCCCAAATTCTTCTTCTATCAGTCAGGGCATTCTTTCATTAGGCCATGAACATCTAAATAATGAAATAGTTCCTGCTGACTAGCTACGGATAATTTCCTTGTCTTATAGATGAGATAATGGCATGTTGATGATCATGTGAAGGCATGTAACATTGACAATTTCATTCCATATATAGACAGAAGTTTATATGATTTTTTTCCCATAAACCTTCAGGGACTTTAACCGCTTGGAACACACTGTATATATAAAATTTGGTTGCTTTAGGTGTTACTTTTCATCAAAAGTTGTTGAACTATAAAGATCAATTGAAATATGTGATTTTTCTTTTCTTTTCATGGTTTGCTATAGATGGTCTTGACATCGACATTATATTTGTAAGGGTGATATCATGTTGCACTTATATATAGCAAGCCCTAATCTAAATCCCTTATGATATTGATGAACACGCCTTAACAATGTGTGGCTCCCTTATAAACATTAACATCAATGGTTCTTGTGTGTTTAGGGAGTCACAGGATGTGCCACAAGATGTAGGTCTTTGTTTGGGAATTCGTGTAGAAGATTTTGATGATTAAAATCTCTCACAAAAAAATGCAAGTTCCCGAATGCATCCAACTAGTCCTAGATTTCCAATGAGAGGACATTAGAGATAGGCATGAAAGGGGGGAAGAAGATACTTTTTCTCTAGAAGTTGTGTTGGGTGAGCTTTCAAAAAGGTGAATGAATTCACTGATTGAAGTAGTACTTTTAGAATAAATGGCCAAAAATCATTTAAAAGTTCTGAGATCTTCCCAAATGTAAGGATATATATGTCATTTTAAATCAAAATCTGCTCTGAGGTTTTAACTCATCCAAGTAAGATCACTGCATTATTTTCACCTGCCAAATCTGTACTTTTCTCACATTAGATTCAAGATCTGATTTCTAGCAAAATTCATTATGCAAACTTGTTTCCAAATGATGCCTAGTGCCGTGTATGATTCGGCTTTGCAAAGGGATTCCAATGATTGAAATCTCTGGCACCTTCACAAGGCAAACCAAATGTCTTAGAGCACTTCGCCTTTCGTGAGATTTGGGATTTTATTTATTGAGCAAAGAACGGGTAGCATTATTGAGCAAAGAAAAGGGACGTGGGGTTTCACGGAGGAGAAAGAGAGGATAGAATAGAGAAAGATTTGGCATCTCACCAGAGTAAGCAAGGAGGGTCGGACATCGAGAACACACAGACGTGTTGCACAATTTTGTTCTAGACATCGCTTAACCCTAATTAGGGATAGCACAATATTACAGAGACGTCCAAAGAAAGTAACAGAATTACATATTAACCCCAACAAGACAACTCTAAATAAAACAAATCGTAAATAATAACTATCACCCAACTAAGCTTAAAATAATCCAAAAATTACTTGAAAAATATGAAATAACGACTCTAATCTCAAAATTACATCTCCAAGTAACAAATCATCATGTCGGGTCGGAAATATGCCGATATCATGTATTCCTGCTCCTGCATTAAAGGGCCTCTTCCTTGCTCGTGACCTCCTCCAGACGCCGCATTCGAAGTTGTCGGGGGCATGCCCATATGCGCCAACTCCTTCAGCTTACCTCCGGTAACAATTAATTCCCGAAGAGCCGTCAATCTCCCAAGATGTTGGATGGTGGATACCAGTTCTTAATCGTCTCCAAATGACGCAAGTTGACCAGTGCGCTCATATTGCGTGGCAAAGAGCCAAGCGATCTGCAACCTCCGAGTCTAAGAACCTGCACATGCATATATATGTGCACGTGTGATATACATCAAGAATATATGGATGGATGAGATATTTTAACGGAATACTAATTTATAAATGCCAATGCATGTGCAAGTGTGATGTCAAGAATTAGTTGGAATTGAAGAGGAAGAAATCTTTAACAAGGTTGTGGTCATCGGAACTGTCTATGGTGTACTCTAAACAATTAAAATATCTTTAAGAGCATGCACGGTAGTCACCTGGTGATTGAATAGTGCACAGGGCCTCCATCAGTTGGTCGACCATGGTCAAATGGCAACTTGTAATTTGTATATATTATCTTTGAAAAAGATGTCAGTCTCATCAAAAGCATTGATTTTTTGGAGCATATATATTAATTTGCATGTTTGAGAGCTATGTTGCTTGTAACTAAGTTCATCACACAAAATTTGTGAAATGTTGATCAAGCCTGAACTACGCTAGCTTCCACTTGACTCTGCTCATTCATACTTTTATCACCATACTACTTAAACAATCAAAGAACATGCCATATATATATATATATCACCAAATGTCAAAAACTAATAGTTGCGGCCGTCAGGTTAGCAGTGATGCTTGCATTCTTACCTGCAGGTTATGCAGGTTGCATATGGATCCGGGCAGCTTGGTAATGAGGGTGCCCGAAAGATCGACATAACGGAGATTTTTTAAAGTGCCGATTGATTCTGGCAACTCCTTAATCTTGCACCTGCGTAGACTCAGAACACGCAGCCGTTTCAACCTCATAAACAGAGCATCAAGATGTGGGTTCAAGTCAACAGATACACATGGGCGCAAGAATAGAAGGGTCCGCAACTTGCATAGTTTGTCCAGGCTCGTAGGATCAAAACTATCAGCAACAATTGACACATGACGAACTGTTTTGTGTATTCCCTCATTTCTGTCATTCTGCACAACCTTAAAGCAATCATCCTGAGAAACTGACTCAGCCAGGTAATGTATTAGACCGTGCATCACAAATTCCCCTCCACTACTCTGTTCAAAGAAAGATGCATGCAATAAATCATCAAAGTTTTTGTTCATGTCACTCTCATATGCATGGGAACCTTTCGGAACATGGATGAAATTTTGGGCCGTCCACAGTTGGACTAGCTCATCTTTAGAGAAGCTATAATCTTCAGGGAAAAGGGAGCAATATGCAAAGCACTGCTTTAGATGTCCGGGCAATTGATCATAGCTAAGCTTCAAAATTGGTAAGATATCATTTGGATCATCACTTAACTGTGCCAATCTCTCACTTCTCAAGATGCTGTGCCAATACATCACATCCAATCGTGCATTCAACAGCTGGCCAACTATCTTTGCCGCCAACGGCAAGCCCTTTAACTTGTCAGCTATTTGTCTGCCAACAGGTCCCAGCTGTGTGCGTTTGTTCGGATCATGACATCCCTCGAAAGCAAATCGTTCAAACACTGACCGCAGATTCCCGCTCGGCAGAGTTGCCAAATGGATATGGGCTCCTCTCAGCATATGTGACACTTTCTGGCTTCGAGCTGTCACCACTATCTTGCTTCCCTTCCCACCATACCTCAGAGGCTCACACAAACTTTCCCACTTAGCACGACCATTCTCTTCCCACAGGTCGTCCAATACTAACAGAAACCTTTTTCCTTCTATTTTTTCTTTGATCCATATTTGAGTTTTATCCCAACTTTTGATCTTGCTTGGTTCCTCTACGTTGTCGGAACTGGCTATGGCGTCCATTATTACTCTGCGGATCCTTTCCGAATCAAAACCATTCGAAACACAGACCCAAATTGTTGGGTGAAAATGTTGCTTCACTCGTGGGCTGTTATACACGTGCTTCACCAGAGTTGTTTTCCCAACTCCCCCCATACCAGTGACAGTAATGACATGGACATTATTATTATTGCTGCTGCTGCTGCTACTTCCTTGAGTTCCATCTGCACATCCTACTAATAATAACTCCTCCAAGTTCTTCTTTTCATCACCTCTGCCAATGATGTCAGAATCTAGTAGAGAACTAGTTTGCGGTCGTCTGGGCCTACTGAACTTAGGCATGCTGCCTACAGCTAAGATTTGCAGCCCAAGTGAAATCATCTCATTTGATTTATCATCTAGCCTCTGCCTGATGTGTTTTATCTGGTGTGCGTGGTCAGCCAACAAATTATGTACGGTACCAAAACGACAACAGATGATGATGTTGCGTACCTTGGCTCCCACGACGTTAGTCCTCACTAACCCGCGGTCTCTTCTCCGAAGGGCGGCAGCATCTGTGGCCACCTCGTCCAGGACGTCCTGGGCATCAAACAGGATCTGTTTAAGAGACGAGAGACAATCACACACGAGCTCCCATCCCACCTGCTTCCCTTCGGCATCCTGAAGCACAGCCTTGATGAAGCCGACGGTGGATCCCAGCTTCTCGATCTCCTCCTTGACGGCGCCCCTCACCAGAGCATACTCCTCAAGGGCGGTGTCGATCAGCCTCTCACACACCAGGGCCGATGCAACCACCTGTCCCGCAGCCAGCGGTGCCATCCCTCCTCAGCTCCTCCTCTCGATCAGAGGCGCGGCCGGAACAACAAGAAGAGAACAGAGAGAACAGAGGAAGGGAGGAACTATATATGACGACGTAACAGACGAAGGCATGGTCTGACTTAAATAACGGCAAGTCGCTTAGCAATCTGCGAGAAATCCGAATGAGATTTTTCACTTTTATTATGTTTTTTTTTCAAAATCCCAACGAGGGCTTAATTGAAGATAATAATAAATAACACTTGATTATGATTCTCTTTTCTAATCGCTTAACCAAAATCATTCTTTTAATAAAATCAACTAATTTTAAAAACAAAGCGAAATAAGACCGCCATGTATGGCCGGGGAGCATCAACCTAGAAACCTTATATGTTCTGGTCGACATATTAAGGTATGTATATATCTCAAGCAATTTCTCTTACGACCTTTCAACTGCATAAATAATGTTGCTTCAACGATGACACATGTGACCCTCCAACTGCGTCGATAATGTTGGTCGATCAATGACATGTTGTCGTCGACAAAGGAGAACACACGGATGAAATAACACATAATATAAGTTTCTGTAAGATTTTTCAACAAAAATAATAATGGTGCGTTTTTGTATTATCAAAAATACCATCACATGTTTTACAAATGAAAATTCTCATCCTAAGCTATAAATATTCTTAACATATAAAAAATAAAGAAAAAAATATGATTATTACATATATTGGCCAGAGTAGGAATATCTAACTTATTTATATCGTTATGTAAATGGAAACACAACTTATTTATATCATTATGTGAATGGAAACTGGCCATAAGTAAAATTACCCCTATACCCTTGAAATCTTGTGAAAATATCCATATATTCTCACTTTTATCATCTTTCTCGAATCTTTAAACAAAGAGCTATTATGCCTCTATCCTTAAAACTCCTTAAAATAGAAAACTATCTCTATGTCCCAGTAGAAGGGCACAATGGCTATTTTCTTAAAAATTTTAGGGGTATGATGACAAATACGATAAATGTAGAGATATAGAGAATTTTTAAAAGATTTAAGGGGTTTAGAGGTAATTTTTCGAATGAAATATGGTGCCTTAATGTGTACAATATTTTATATTTTAATATGATTATTTATGTTCTAATGTTTTCACTGTTTCGTGGGAATTTGAATGTGAATCAGATGGAATAAAACAGCATTCATTCATGATGTACTACGTAATAAGTGACGTCTTTAATTTTAAGGTAGTTCATTTTAAAGGATACATAAATAATTCATATCATATAGATTTTGATTAAGAAATTCTGTTCGCGAAGACGTAGGGTATAAGCGATAGTTTATGGAGGAGTGCTCTTGCCGAATCTTAAGATTTTGATTAAGAAATCTTAGCAATCCGCAAGAAATCCGAATGAGATTTTTTATTTTTATAATAAATACAATTCGAATGAGATTTTTCAATAATATATAATATAAGTTTCTGAAAGATTTTTCAACCGAGACAATAATGGCGCGTTCTTGTATTATCAAAAATATCATCACATGTTTTACAAATGAAAATTCTCATCTTAAGCTATAAATATTTTTAACATATAAAAAATAAAGAAAAAAAATATGATTATTACATATATTGGCCAGAGTAAGAATATACAACTTATTTATATCATTATGTAAATGGAAACACAACTTATTTATATCATTATGTGAATGGAAACTGACCATAAGTAAAATTACCCCTATACCCTTGAAATCTTGTGAAAATATCCATATATTCTCACTTTTATCATCTTTCTCGAATCTTTAAACAAAGAGCTATTATGCCTCTATCCTTAAAACTCCTTAAAATATAAAACTATCTCTATGCCCCAGTAGAAGGGCACAATGGCCATTTTCTTAAAAATTTTAGGGGTATGATGACAAATACGATAAATGTAGAGATATAGAGAATTTTTTAAAAGATTTAAGGGGTTTAGAGGTAATTTTTCGAATGAAATATGGTGCCTTAATGTGTACAATATTTTATATTTTAATATGATTATTTATGTTCTAATGTTTTCACTGTTTCGTGGGAATTAGAATGTGAATCAGATGGAATAAAACAGCATTCATTCATGATGTACTACGTAATAAGTGACGTCTTTAATTTTAAGGTATTTCATTTTAAAGGATACATAAACAATTCATATCATATATATTTTGTTTAAGAAATTCTGTTCGCGAAGACGTAGGGTATAAGCGGAAGTTTACGGAGGAGTGCTCTTGCCGAATCTTAAGATTTTGATTAAGAAATCCTAGCAATCCGAATGAGATTTTTTATTTTTATAATAAATACAATCCGAATGAGATTTTTTATTTTTATAATAAATACAATCCGAATGAGATTTTTCACTTTTACTATGTTTTTTTTTCAAAATCTCCCCCACGTGTCAAATTGCTATACGATGTAGGTGTTTTGAAAAAAATCTCCATGGCACGTGTGACGATGTGTCGTGAAATGGTCAGGAAAATATATGATGTAATAAACGAAGGCATGGTTAATGAGTTGTGATCCATGTGCTTATGACTCCGTGCATGTGTATTTCGACGTCGCGATTTTGTTGGTGGGTTTCTACAATACACGTGCTACTAAAATGATTTTGTATTTTTTTCTCGATTATGTACGATCTTTTGTATGATTAGATATATAAAATCACAATTCTATTTGATTATTCATAGGTTTGGCGACGTTGGCTCGATGAAAAGATAACTGATATGTTGGATGAGAGTATAGTTGAAGGCTGCGCGATGGAACAAGTATCAAGGAAAAGATGACTGACAATGGCATGTTGATGATCATGTAAAGGCATGTAACATTGACAATTTCATTCCATATATAGGCAGGAGTTTATATGATTTTTAATTTTCCCATAAACCTTCAGGGATTTTAACCGCTTGGAACACACTGTATTATAAAATTTTGGTTGCTTCAAGTGTTGTTTTTCATCAAAGTTGTTGAACTATAAAGATCAACTGAAATATGTGATTTTTTTTCTTTTCTTTTCATGTTTTGCTAAAGATGGTCTTGACATAGACATTATACTTGTAAAGGTGATATCATGTTGCACTTACTTATAGCTTAGCCATAATCTAAATCCCTTACGATATTGATGAACATGGTTGCATCGATCCCTCCACTTGTTCACAGAGATATGCCTTAACGATGTGTGGCTCCCATCTAAACATTAACATGAATAGTTCTTGTGTGTTTAGGGAGTTACAGGAAGTGTCACAAGATGTAGGTCATTGTGTTGAAATATTTGGGCATAGTTTTCCTCTTGGACAATAGTCCCGTATTAGTTATTTGAGTCGTGGTTCATGTGCTTATGACCCTGGACCTGTATATCTCAACACCGTGATTTTGTGGATTCAACATGATATCAAAGCATAGTCTTGGTCCAAGTCCTCTTGTCACCTCCACCCGATTAATGTCCACAGCCCATCTTGGCCGTGAGGGGAGTGTTGGAATATTTGGGCATAGTTCCCCTCTTGGACAATAATCCCGTATTAGTTATTTGAGTTATGGTTCATCTGCTTATGACCCTGGACCTGTGTATCTCAACACCGCGATTTCGTAGATTCGACACATTGTTTGTGAATTAGTGTGGAAGATTTTGATGTTTAAAATCTCTCACAATATGTGCAAGCTCCCGAATGCATCCAATTAACTTGCCCTAGATTTCCAATGACAGGATATTAGAGATAGACATGAAAGGGGGGGGGGGTAAGAAAGTACTTTTTCTCTAGCAGTTGTGTTGTGTGAGCTTTCAATAAGGTGAATGAATTTACTGATTGAAATAGTACTTTTACAATAAATGGACCAAAAATCCTTCAAAAGTTCTGATATCTACCCAAATGTAAGGATATCGATGTCAATTAAAATCAAAATCTGCTATGAGCTTTTAACTCATCCAAATAAGATCACCGCATTATTTTCACCTGCCAAATCCGTACTCTTCTCACCTTAGATTTCAAGATCTGATTTATAGCAAAAGTCATTATGCAAACTTGTTTCCAAATGATGCCTAGTGCCGTGTATGATTTGGCTTTGCGAAGGGATTCCAATCACCTTCACAAGACAAACCAAATGTCTTGGAGCACTTCGCCTTTTGCGAGCATCGGGATTTTATTTATTGGAGAGAGAGATACTCAAAAAACTCCTCGTCGATAATCTTGAATTAAAAGCCGACGGAGGAGAACTTTTTGAACATTTCTGAAATGCTGGCGTGATTAGTGCCTTCCATTTCTCTTTCTTTCTTTCTTTCTAGGAAGGTCCGCAAACTTTGATGGGCTATCTGCACGGTAGCGTAATGTATCGAGACCCTGTGTCCAAACACGCACACATCTTAAAATTCGTCCACGTTCATCCTGGGCCGTTACATCTTCCAATGGACTGAAGAAGCCCACCAAAGCCAGCTATGATTTACTTACAAATGCGAATGACTCCTAAAAGATTTTTGAAATCAATTGTGATGGATCTAATATTGGTGTTGGTGCAATACTAAGCCAAAAAAGGGAAATTAACTTAATGCCTTCTTTATAGAGAAATTAAACTGATGAGCCACATCCAAAAGGCCCAAATATCATCTACTAATCCTTTTCTCAATTATAGAAAAAAAAAAGATGCTGCTACCCATCCATACATGTGAACAAGGTTCAATTATTTACAATATAATAAAGGCCATACATTTACATGCAACAGAGTAATTCAAATTAAACAAGTCACAGAGTTCAACTTTGATCAAACATATTACAAGCCCAATATTTCAACGGAACAGAAAGTGAAATATTCAATCTACAATATTCCATCCTCCAACTACGCACCTTCCTTCCAATCCACTGCGTACTATTAATTCTTCGAGCCTACCAACAGCCAAAAAGGAAGGGATCAGGACGGGCTAAGTACAAGATTACTCTCAGTTCGGAGTGGTCCTTATTCTATCATAACTCACCAAATTAATAGCAGCACAACTAAGATAATATACGAGCAATTAATTATAGCCGATATATGTATATATAACAAGTTAAACCAAAACCACATTGAGGTAAGCTCTATAATCACACAATTATTCCAACTATGGCACACTATTGAATCGCAATGACGCGTGCCAGTGATTCACAATAAGCAAGCTCTCAGATTTCTATAATCATTACAAATCACATTTTTATCTCACAAAATTTTCCATAAGAGACCTGTAACCATGATGGCATTAATATAGCTATATATATGTCAATGACAACATACAGAAAGTTAGATATCCGACATCACATAGTCAATATCAATAGCAATTCCTAGCTCAATGCTCAATATTTGGAGCTCCTCAATACAGGGATTTACATGAGACATGCATGGTCTATAATTAATTTCACAAAATCATACATGACTAGCTAGGACATGCTACACACAATCTCATGCTACACACATATTAGCATATATCTCACTACTATTTTGAAAAGCTTGCAAATATGTCGACGTCGCCGAAACCTCCTGTTACCACCTGTCAACCAAACTATGGTCAGGCTTAACCAGCCATGAGAATGAACAATAATTGATACCCTTCCCCTATCGAAAATCTCCCCCTCGGCCCCCCACCCTCCCACCTGCCATTGGTCTGCAGCCACCCCTCCCCCTACCACCCCCCTTCCCTCAGTCAGTGTGCAACCACACCCCCCTCGTCCCCCTCGCCGCTCTCTCTCTCTCTCTCTCCCCCCCCCCCCTAGATGGTGTGGAGAAGAGGGGTATGTTAGTCATTTAACTTCAACTAATGAAAAAAATTGAAGCTTTATGGAATATTGGAGACCCCATCGACTGAAGTTAGCCATAGTGGCAGATTTATAAGTTTTTCAAAATAATGGTGATATACGTGCTAATTATATATTTTCAGGAATGATACATCTGTAAGTTTATCTTTCTATGCAAAAAGCTCTTATAATAAATTGATATAAAATATCTTGTTTTATTTTATAATTACCCAAACAAATTAAACACTTGTTTGTTTTAAAATCAGAAGACTAGGTACCAGTTTTAAAACCAGAGAATCACATCAAAATCACGTATAATCATTGTAACAGGGAGGTTATGTGATTACCTGACTGAGCCGTTCTGGTTAAAGCCACATATAATAAGATTATTCATCTTCTATCCATACTTCAGGAATGTGGGTTCATCTTCTATCCATACTTCAGGAATGTGGGGGCCAGTCAGGGCGATCACCAATCTGATTTTTGTGTTGATCAAAAAATTGTTAGGTATGCATCGGATCTATTGTAGGATAATATTACCAGTTTAACATTCAGCTTCATGGAGTCATATAGCAAGGAGGTTACGCGATTACCTGCGTGAGCAGTTCTGGTTAAAACCCGCATATAATAAGATTATCAATCTTCTATGTCTACTCTAGTGATGTGGGATAATAGGGGCCAGTCAGGGCATCCCTTCTTTCTGCAGCGATCCACCAATTCAGGGCATCCGGTGATCTGCAAATAGTCTAGAGACTTGGGCAGTCCCGCAGACGGCAAGGACTCGATCTTCGGGCAGCTAAATATGGTCAAATAATTGAGGGAGGAGAGGTCCCTCAACATGGCAGGCAGGACTCGGAGGTTCACACAATACAAAAAACGTAGACGGCGCAGGGACGGGGCCAGGTCGAGCAGGGCCATCTCCAATTCCCCGTCAATGCAGGTGAACTGGGGGCAATAATTGATTTCCAGATCTTCCAGAGAAGGGCACTGCTGAAGCCACATTGTGATCTGCTCCGGGCTGCTTGACACGATCGAAAGTCTCCCGGGGGAAACATGACCCAGGTGGAGGAGCTTCGGGCAGTTGTTGATCGTCAATTTCTTAATTGCCGTGAGATGACGCCGCACCTCCTCTGAAGAAGAAGCCAGGGTCGTGATGGCGGAGCAGTTGGAGATTGACAGAGTTTTGAGGGAGGTGAGGCCCCGCAGGCATGCTGACAGGGCTGTGTCGTCGACGTGACTGCCACCCACAATGGCCAGAGACGTGAGAGACGTCAGCTGTCCAACCGCTGCCACGGCGTCTGGGGAGCCAACGTCTATGCCAAGATCAGAGAGAGAGGTGCGATTCTGTATGCTTGCCAGCAGCAGGTTCTCCCCTGTCATATCACCACAGCCCCGGATATCTACATGTTGGAGTGATGAAGGCAGGGCATCCTCCTTTGTCGCTGAAGGTGGCGATGAGAGCTTGGGGCAGTCAATGATGCACAACGTCTCGAGTGAGGTGAGGTGCCGGAATTGTGTATCTGGCAGGGAGGCAAGTTCCGGGCATGTGTGGACTTCGAGATGTTTAAGAGTCGGCAGAGGTTGTTGTAGCAACCCCTTGCCAAGGGACGCCAGGTTAGGACAGTCATCAATGATCAAGGAGGACAAGGAGGGGGAGGAGGACCAAGTTGACGGTCTCACGTCAAAGCCGCCACCACCATCATGATCAATAATATTATCAGAGCATCGCATCCATCCGGGTAGATGAGTCAGCCCGACAGAGAAAATCGAAAGACAGTCTAGTGTGGGAGGGAGCGGAGGCAACTCCTTCAGCTTCATACAGTCCAAAATATCAAGTTTGCGGAGTCGAGGAAGTAACAATGGCTGCTGGTGGGGTGGTGCCTCCCACTCCTCCCACTCGGTCATGTCCTGAAACCACAACTCCTCCAGTGACTGGAACCCCGGCTGCAGTCGGACCCCTCCTCCACCTCCATCCTCACAGCAGCAGCTGAAGAACAGAGGACCTATTCGTGTCACTGCCGACATCCCTTCGATTGTTAGGAACTTGAGGGAGGGCAGTTGACTGAGAGGTGGCAGGACCTCCCAGTTCTTGCAATCCTTGAGTTCAACCCTTTGCAGCAGCTGGAAGGTGGTGGAGGCCGAGGCCCATGATGGACCCTCCATCCATCTCGGAGAGCTCATTCCCCCGTAGTTTTTGACAAGCAATTCCCTGATGCTGTTCCCAGGTTGCAGGGCATCGGCGACTTCCTGATCATGCAACAACGACGGATCTTGATACGGCCGGTCGTCACTCCACTCCAGTTCCAACACATCCAGATGCACTTTGGTTTCTAGTCTCGCTTGAAGGGCCTCTTCCTTGCTCGTGACCTCCTCCAGACGCCGGATTTGAAGTCGTCGGAGCATGCCCATATGCGCCAACTCCTTCAGCTTAGCTCCAGTAACAATTAATTCCTGGAGAGCCGTCAATTTCCCAAGATGTTGGACGTAATCAGATACCAGTTCATTGTCCACCACCAAATGACTCAGGTTGACCAGTGCACTCATATTGCGTGGCAAAGATTCAAGCAATCTGCACCATCCGAGTTTAAGAACCTGAACATATGCATGTGCATGTGTGATATATATCAAGAATATATGGTTGAATAAGACATTTTAACGAAATACTAATTAATAAATGGCAATGCATGTGCATGTGTGATATCAAGAATTAGTTGGAATTGAAGAGGAAGAAATCTTTAACAAGGTTGTGCTCATCGAAGCTGTTTAGTGTCTAAACAATTAAAATATCTTAAGAGCATATATGTAAAGACAATTATGAATTGTGCTCACCTGGTGAATGAATACTGCACAGGGCCTCCATTAGTTGGTCGACCTTGGTCAAATGATAAATTGTAATTTGTATATATTATCTTTGAAAAAGATGCCAGTCTCATCAAAAGCATTGATTTTCGGAGCATATATATTAATTTGTATGTTTGAGAGCCACGTTGCATGTAATTAAGTTCACCACACAAAATTCGTGACATGTTGATCAAGCCTGAACTATGCTAGCTTCCACTTGACTCTGCTCATTCATATTTTTATCACCATACTAATTAAACAATCAAAGAGCATGTGTCATATCTATTATATATATGTCAGAAATTAATAGATGCGGCCGTTAGATTAGCAGTGATGCTTGCATTCTTACCTGCAGGTTATGAAGGTTGCATATGGAGTTGGGCAACATGGTAATGAGGGTGCTCGAAAGATCAACATAACGGAGATGTTTTAAAGTGCCAATTGATTTGGGCAACTCCTTAATCTTGCAACAGCTTAGACTCAGAACACGCAGCCGTTTGAACTTCATAAAAATAGCATCAAGATTCAAGTCATCAAATTCACATGGGCGCAAGAATAGAAGGGTCCGCAACTTGCATAGTTCGTCCAGCCTCGTAGGATCAAAGCCATCAGTAAAAATTGACACATGACGAACTGTTGCACGAATTCTCTCATTTCTGTCATGATTCTGCACAACCTTAAAGCAATCATCCTGAGAAACTGACTCAGCCAGGTCATGCATTAGATCATGCATCACAAATTCCTCTCCACTACTCTGTTCAAAGAAAGATGCATGCAATAAATCATCAAAGTTTTTGTTCATGACACTCTCATCTGCATGGGAGCCTTCCGGAACATTGATGAAATTTTGGGCCGTCCACAGTTGGACTAGCTCATCTTTAGAGAAGCTATAATCTTCAGGGAAAAGGGAGCAATATGCAAAGCACTGCTTTAGATGTCCGGGTAATTGATCATAGCTAAGCTTCAAAATCGGTAAGATATCATTCGGATCATCACTTAACTGTGCCAATCTCTGACTTCTCAAGATGCTGTGCCAATACATCACATCCAATCGTGCATTCAACAGCCCGCCAACTATCTTGGCCGCCAACGGCAAGCCCTTTAACTTGTCAGCTATTTGTCTGCCAACAGGTCCCAGCTGTGTGCGTTTGTTCGGATCATGACATCCCTTGAAAGCAAATCGTTCAAACACTGACCGCAGATTCTCACTTGGCAGAGTTACCAAATGGATATGAGCTCCTCTCACCATATGTGACACTTTCTGGCTTCGAGCTGTCACCACTATCTTGCTTCCCTTCTCACCATACCTCAGAGGCTCACACAAACTTTCCCACTTAGCACGATCATTCTCTTCCCACAGGTCGTCTAATACTAACAGAAACCTTTTCCCTTCTATTTTTTCTCTGATGCTTATTTGAGTTTTATCCAAATCTCTTTGATCATCCTCTACCTTGTCGGAACCGGCTATGGCGTCCATTATTACTCTGCGGATCCTTTCCAGATCAAAATCATTCGAAACACAGACCCAAATTGTTGGGTGAAAATGTTGCTTCACTCGTGGGCTGTTATACGCGAACTTCACCAGAGTTGTTTTCCCAACTCCCCCCATACTACTACAACTGTCCAAGAGAGCACCACTAATAATGAGTCATCGCCATCTATACATATTCTCAAGAATTCTCATCCATGTTCTAGTTAGGGGAATCCTGCTGTAGAGTGTAATCTGAGAGAGAATAACTGGGCTGATCATATCCACAATGTCATCATCAATTCCTATATCCTCATCATCATCATCAGGAATGAGTTGGAATGCGAGAGGCCCCATTTTGGCCATAGATTGTCTATATATGTGTTGAGTAGTAGATTTTAGACTCTATCCAAAACTCCTAGCCAACTCATCCCGGAATGATGACTTTCGATCCTAGATCCAAATTTTTCTTTGAACTTGGATCAGGCTAGCTACGACCCATAATGTCTTTATTTTGTGGATTCGGGTTCCAATCCAAAACAGTTGTTTCTGATCAAATTTTGGAACGCCCTGACCTACCTCCACCTTTATTTCGGGGTGTCCCAAAATCCCTTTATGAGACCTGACTTATTAATATTAAAGTCCAATCGGTCGAGTCGAGTAGGACCCGACACTATTATAAAAATGTAAATCTCGACTAAGTCTCGACCTGACCCCAAAATTCAAATAAAAATTTTAAAATTAATAATAATAATAATAATATATCTAATAATATAAAATTTTAATTTCACTAAATTAATTAAATTAGAGTTTTGATATAATTAATTAATTCATTTAAAATATTTTAAATTATGTAATTCAATCGACCACTTTTGTACAATTTATTATAACTTTTACAATTGCACATCTTGTATTGGCACGAGTGACGATGTGCTATGAAATGGGCAAACTCGAAATGAGAAATGTGACATAGTCAACAAGGGTGTTGGAGCAAACTCATGCGTCATATATTAAAAAAATGACCTCCAGCGGTCTATCCCCTCCCTCTCCCTACTGTCGCTCTCTCTCTCTCTCCCTTCCCTCCCCTGTGTTCTCTCTTTCCCTCCCTCTTCTATCTTTAGTTCTCTCTGTCATCTTTTCTGACATATATTAAAAAAAATCTATCACCTCGTAAGAGGGCCTGAAAACAACAAAAGGAAGAAAGTGAAAAAAGAAAATAGCAAGAAAAAAGAGGAGAAGATAGAAGAAAAATAAAATATCTTGTGAAAAAGCATAGAGTTAAAAATAGATAAAAGAGAGAAGGAAAGAAGACATCCCTCTAATATTCATCATTCCAAACAAACATATCACTCTCGGTGCATACACCCCTTTTAACCTCCACATTTTGTGAAAAAAGAGGCCATTCCACGTGCAAACTTCAATGGACCACACACGTGCGGCACCGGCATGGACAATGACATGTGACCTTCCAACTATGTCAATAATGTTGGTCAAACAATGACATGCCATTGAAAATAAATGAGAGCACAAGGATAAAAGAACATAATACTTTGTTCGTATTGGTACCATTGTTGAGTGGAGCTTACCTCCACCTCTGGTCGCAGGGAGCCCTCTCCTCGGTGGAACATCCGGTGGGGGGAGCTCCCGCTGTGAACTCCCCCCCCCCCCTCATCCTTTTCTTGCAGGAAGCCCTCGTCAGATGAGTTCTCTGGGACCTTCCTGAGTTTTTGTCAGGTGGATTTCTTTGAACCCATCTGGAACCTGTCAGGGGAGTTCTCCCGATCTCCCCTGGAAACCCCTCCCCTTTGTTCAACCTTCTCTCGTGTTTTCCTCATTTTTCATTCATATTTTGGTGCTAGATATCGTTGTAGACCACTCCCCTTTGGTTCCCTACCCCTATTTCAAACCCCTTTGGAGTATACCGTCTCTCCCTCCCTGTTCGTCAACCCCCCCCCCCATCTACTCCTTTTACTTGTCAGTCGGCTCCTTCTCTCGGCACCGGGCACATATTTGGGCGTTTCGACGAAGCATGGGCCAGTCTCTATGTGAGTCTCTGCCATCGACCTCAAGGAAGCTTGGCGATCCAGCGCATATTCCCCTTGCATCCATCAGGATGCTTGCTACCCGAGCGTCCCTCTCACACTGCCATATGTTCGCGAGATTCGACAACCTCATGCTCCTCGAGGTGGGAACCAGTAACATTCAGATGCGGCTGCCTTTCCTCGGCGTTTCGAGGAGCTTCCAACCATGTTGGGCATTGTATTGGATCTCTACAATTCTTGTTTTACCTTTGTTTTATTGTGATGGGTTTGGTGACGGTATGGGTATGGGAATGGTGCTTCGTGTACGGTTTGGTCTCAATACACCCTATGTACTGTGGCCTCGACTGTTATGAAATAAAAACATCTTTTATGTCCAAAAAAAGGATAAAAGAACATATAATATAATTTTCTATCAGATTTTTCAACCAAAACAATAATGGTGTGTTGTTGTAGATCAATCGTAAAGAGGACAACCCACCCTTTCCTCTCCTGTATAGAAAATAAAAACACATACCTATCAAAAAAACAAGAGGACATGCAATTAATGAATCAATGATTTTCATGATGATTCAACCATATTAATCATGGTGATCGACCTAATAATAGTGTGATGTTATATATAGAGCATTAATATTATGCTAAACGTCAACTCATAGATTACCTTTAAAAGACTCATATTTTAAGAAAGATGTATTGTGTAAATGTAGCAATGGCTGTGAGTAGATATTTCATTTAAACATGCCTATCTTATCTCTTATTCAAGCACATGTCATAACTAACTCTTAACCCTATGAATAACTAGGGTTGGACTCGGGAGTTAGTGGTGATGTACTAAACATGTATTGGTTGTGAGAATTCAACATGATGGGATAGGACATCATTCCCAAAAAGATGTGTGGAATAACAAGAATAGAGATGTGAAAACTTAACTTGTGAGAATAATAATTATATCTTTATTCTTATTCTCAAAATAGAAAGAGTATCCTTAACTTCTTGTTCTTGTATATCTATACCCTTATCCTTATTCTTTAAAATTAACAGATATGGATAAATTAAGGATAAATTATCAGATAACATTATATTTCTTTTGATAAATTGGCTACGTAGATTTTAGCACGAAAATCTTTTAATAGATAGTCGGAATTCGTTAAATAAAAGTATGGTTTAAAGGGAGATTTTTGTGAACTCAAAAAGAGCCCTCGTTGGCATAAACAAAGATTACCTAATCAACATATTTGACTTACCGAGTACTATATTTACAAGGTTTGTATTAATTAGATATATACGTCACATTATTTAAAAATTTGATAAGGGTTCTTGTGGACACCGAAAATTGCACATCCAAATGCCATGCTCGGCCTCGCGTCAGCAACGGCGCCGAGTAAAGAAACCCCGGGGAAGTCAAGCACAAAAGGCCCCACAGCTCGTGGGCCTCAAAGAGAATCAAACGGGCCATGGCTCGTGCCCACAATGGGCTCAGAACAACCCCGGGTACCCACACCCCCTTGGGGCCTTCAACGGCACACCCCCCTGGGGGGGGGCCTTCAACGGCACACCCCCCCTGGGGGGGCCTTCAGCGGTACACCCCCCAAGGGGGTTCTTCAGCGGCGCGCCTGCTGTGAGCTTCAGCGGCACGCCCGTTTGGGCTCCCAGCGGTACGCCCTTTTGGCTCCTCAGCGGCACGCCCATTTGAAGCCCTTCAGCGGCACGCCACTTGGGCTCCCAGCGGTACACCTTTTTGGCTCCCCAGCGGCACGCCCATTTGAAGCCCTTCAGCGGCACGCCCTCAGAGGCTCCAGCGGTACGCTTGTTCAGCCCGCCAGCGGTACAGCGTTGAAGCTTTTCAACGGCAAGACGACGTGCCGCCCATGCCCTACATTTCCTTGGCGCGCAGTGAGCCGTCCGAGGTGGCAACCGTCCATTGGGCCACGCAGGCTACCCCCCTTGACGATCGAGGATGGGGCAGGTCAAACGCCATCATCACAAGGCCACTTCCCGCCTTCGACGGCCGGGCTCGAGGGCTTCGGCTGTTTGAAGTATAAAAGACCCTCTGCTTTCAACAGAGAGGAAGGGGGAAAAAAGGAGAGGAGGCAGACAGAAGCACACACAGACGGGCAGAAGAGGGCGAGGCTCCGACAATAGAAGACACACACACACAGGAGAAAGAGGAGAGGGGAGAGGAGGAAAAGAGGCCCTCCCGGCCTGAGCTCCCTCCGACGACCACCACCACCGGAAAGAAGCAAGAGTAAGAGAGAGAGAGTTCGATGCAATGGGGGAAGAGTTAGGGGCGTCTTGCCTTCCTCCTGCACCCTGTTCCTCCCCCCCCCCCCATCTTCTGTCTTTTGTTGTTCTTTTTTTTGGGGTCCATGGCCTCGTCCTGGGCACTTTCCTTTGTAATGTGTATGTAAGGCCATGCCCTTTCGATTCCCATGAATGAAAGCCACCCTCTATGGGTTTCTTTTTGATTCCGTTGGCTTATGCTAGTCTTTGAGGTTTCCAACGGGCTGCCGGTTCCTCCCTCTTAATTTCCCCCCCCCACCTCTCCGGTGTTCTTGGGGGCCTCCATGTCAGACATGTGATTTCCCCTGTGAGCTTTGGCCTCATGAACCCCTACAAGCCCCTACATGGCCTTCCGTTGTGCTCACTGGCCTAGAGGAGGGGGGGAGACCCTTACCCTCTCTCCGAATATCCAGTAACCAAGTGGCCTACCCCCGGCCTTGAATCCTCTTTCTTTTTCCTGAATGGCTTCTAAGGCCCCCCCCAGTTTGCTTACACACTCTGTTTGGGCCCCCCAGCGATGCACCCTTCCGGCCTTTGGCCGGCACACCTTTCCAGCCCTCAGCGACACGCCCAGATCAGCCTTCAGTGGCACGCCCCATTGACCTTTGTTGACACCCGTTTTTTACCGATGAATCGAATCAGTTCCTGCGTCTCAGTTATTGATGTCCCGAACAGTCAATCACATGAAAGATTATTCCTCTGGCAGTATTTTGGGCTCTTCCCAGCGAAGAAGGCCTCCCTCCCTCTCATTGGATTTAACGGTCTGTTATGAACCGTTTTTATCAATATAACGGTCCCCACTTGGCCGTTGTGTTCCGCTGCCCCGGGTTATTTGTATCTCGTCATACGCTTTTTATAGCGGCTCAATGCCAACCGTTATAGTAAATATAGCGGTCGTCCCTGGGCCGTCATTATTTGCCGACAAGAAAAGGGTTCAGAGGCCCGACAGTCGGTCATAGCCACGTGCTTCACGAAAAGTTGTTTGTCCGGGCGTTGACTCCTCTTTAAGTACAACGGTTTTTCTAGGACCGTCATGTATATTGAACGGTCCCTCCAAGACCGTCATATATGTTTGGCGGCCTTCGTAAGACCGTCATTTTTAAGGCCACCCAGATTAGACCCCCGTGATTCCAGGCGGATTAAGAGGAGAATGTCGTTGGCAATATTGACACGATGCTCTCATTTAACGGCCTTTGACCGACCATCATTCCCCTTAACCCCTGATTAAGCTCGAAGCCGTGGGCTCTATATATAGCTCACGGGTTCTGACAGAAAAAAAGGGGGGGACCATCACGAAGTGCTGTCGAATTCCATCGCCAAATCTCATACAGCATACGCCCGTTCGTCAGGGAGTGGGGGCCTTCTACATCCCTCGCAGGCCCCCGGTGCAGGGAACTTCACGCTTCGTGTCTTTGTGTTTCCTTCTCTGTTTGCTCACCACACACGCCTTTTCTTCACTGCATCACACATCACATACATCATTTCGTTGGCATTTCTTATCTTTCCTACTGTTTCCGGCGCCCTAAACGGGGTTTCAAAACCTCCAGGTATCGCCGGGCCATGTTCTTCCTTTGCTTTATTTCAATTAGTACACCTACTACACTATCATTTAGCTAATCTCCGTTTATCTGTGTGTTTCACCGTTTGCTTTCAGGTCAGCAACCAAAAGCACGAGGCCCGCACCTTCTGGCCGGCCAGGAGGAGTGGAGGAACGGACCCGCATTCTCCCGTAGCTTCCGAGTCCCGGCGCTTTCACCGGGTGGCGATCACGGTCAACAGCTTCATCTTTCCTCCTGTTGTTTTTTATCTCTTCAATATTATTTAACTCGAGGAGGAATAACACATCAACACCTCTCCTTTTTTGGCGATCACGGTGGGACTTCTGATGCCCATCGTGCTTCTGGTTTGCTGACCAATCTCTGTCTCTGTGAAGTTCAGCGGTTCTGTAACAGCCGTCGTTCTGTGTAAAACGGTTCTCTTTCAGCCGTCGTTGTCTGGTATTCTCCGCAATTATCACTGTTGTACTCTGCTCATTTAACGGCTTCCATCAAGCCGTCATACTCGTATGGCGGTCATCATCAGGCCGCCATTCGCGTTTTGAGCTCTGCACTTTAGCGGTTCTTCCAGAGCCGTTATAATCAATTCAGCGGTCCCCTGTAGACCGTTATTTTGGTGTAGAGTCTACGGCTGGCACTTGTTATCCCTGATTGTTATTCCCAGCATTGGTCCCCCTGCTGTCCACTTGTTATTTTCTATCATATTATTGATTGCTTCATGATTTTATCATTTGATTTCATATGTGATTGCTAGATTTCTAGGTTAGGCTTTGCATGCACTCCGGTGCACCTAGGATCATTCACTTCATACTGTAGTTGCATTTCCTACCGAAGTAGGATTTCCTCTCGTCTCCATATTCCTTGGAGCCGACTAGGGAATCTTGCCGAGGACCTCCGTAAGCCCCCGTGAGCCGTGGATTCCCACACGGACGCCGGGCCGGTTGTACCATCGCCACACCGTGTCTAGGTTCCGCATACGTGGAGTGTGATCCCCCTTAGAGTCAGCCAGTTCCCCCATCATACCGTTATTAGGCTCCCAAGTGTCTGAGCGAACTCTACATTTTAATCAAAACACTAAGCCTCAGAGAAAAGAATTCTGAAAATCTGCGGCATCATCAAAGTGTGTG